>CM077251.1:31979812-32179812 GCA_039654775.1 Spinibarbus caldwelli
CATGGCGCGAGCGCAACTCACTCTTAAAGGGAATTGGAGATGAGACTCTGATTGGTTTATTGCACGTTATGCCCAAAAACACACTCATTACTCATTAAGAGAATAGGGACAACCCTTTTAGACCACACGCCAGGAGCACCGGCCATTTTTCCCTCGTTTTACTAGCAAAAGTGGATTTGGAAACGCCCTAAGTGCACCTGCGCCTTGCGCTTTAGACCATGCGCTTAGATCCTTATTTATACATTTTATTCCTAAACATTGTGAAAATGTGTTTGTTTTCTGTCTGCTGACAGTATTTTCTGATTGATGGAGTGATAAAAAGAGAAATTCAAAATCTGCTCTGCAAAAACCTTTAAGTGTAAGATGTTGATAAAAATCAAACAAAAATTATGAATCTGGCTTTATCCAATCTCTGATTTCTGTGCTGAAAATGTATGCCAATTAGTGCATACTTAAACATAACATTTCAGAAATCTTGTAATAGGCTACCAAACAATTGTCTTGCTGAATGAAAGAATGAATGATGCATTTATATAGCGCTTTTTTTTATGTGTATTGCCATACACCGAAAGCGCTTTACAATCATGTGGTGGGGTCTCTCCTCAACCACCACCAGTGTGCAGCATCCACCTGGATGATGCGACGGCAGCCACAGGACAACGGCGCCAGTGCGCTCACCACACACCAGCTACAGGTGGAGAGGAGAGAGAGAGAGCCAATCAAGTGGATGGGGATTATTAGGAGGCCATGATTGACAAGGGCCAGTAGAGGGAATTTGGCCAGGACACCGGGGTTACACCCCTACTCTTTACGAGAAGTGCCATGGGATTTTTAATGACCACAGAGAGTCAGGACCTCGGTTTAACGTCTCTTCCGAAAGTGCTGTGAATAATCAACTGGACTAATATGGTGATATCTATTTGTTCATTTTTCTCTGCAGTCACCTGTATTCTCCTGCCAAGAAACATATTGGTTGATTTACATTGCAAACCATCAGATCTGATCTTCTGACACACATTTGATTTTTTGTTGCACCTGTTTACCTTCAGTTAAAACTCAACCAACTGTTTACAACAAATCTGCCAAAGTTTTACTGCATGTTCATGCTCTTCAAATTTCATGCTCTCAATAAGTTAAAAAGTTATCTTCTTGTCAGTGAGGCATTAAATAGCAGGATTTCTGTAGTTATGCTCTAAAAATGAATCCAAAGATCACAGCATGAGAAGTGATGGAATCCCCTCAATGCCACAAATACAGACAAAGAGATATCAGCTAGAATTCAATGATTGTTGCACACTCAAAGTAAAACTAAATGTAAAACAGAGATATTTAATCTTAGAGAAAGTTCCTATGCAGTTTCCATCATATTTTCATTTAGCTGTATATTGTGATTGGGAGTTTGGAGAAACTCTGAAACTCTCACTGACACTGAGTTTGGATGGAACAGAGAGCAAAGGCCTGTGAATCTCAAGTCATACGAGAGAACAGATTATTTCAATACTGACACATATGAATCAGCAGGACTGTGAATCGATGCATCAAGAAAACAAGAATATTCAGTGAGGTGTAAAAATGATCTGATTTCCATTCGTGTTCATGACCCTGAACACCACTGCATCTCACAGACATTACAACTGAACAGCACACGTCAATCTGAACATGAAGAATGAACAATAAGATTTGAGTGCTTCAGATTATCAGTGAATAATCAGTGCTTCTGTTCCTCACACACAGAATTACATGATGGTCACTATGAACTACTGTTTGACAGAAAAGAGCTGAACGAAGATTCTGGGAAAATGACAACATACAGGTTTGGAACTATTAAACTAAAAATAAAACCATAAAAGAAAGAAAGAAAGAAAGAAAGAAAGAAAGAAACATTTTTCTTACTTGAAATAAAATAAACATTAAATGATATAAATTTAAAACTTAATTAGATTACTTGATTACTTAATTACTTAATTTGAAAGGCAACATTTCTCAGTTTAGTTTAAAGTTGAAGTACTAAAATAATTACATAACTATATAATGATAAAAATTTATAAAAATTATACAGATATATTTACAAAAAATAACTAAACAAAACAACAAAAAACAACAATGAAATTAATATCATTTTAATATTACAATGAGAACAGAAAATATAACAATAAAAACTAATTTAAAATATTGATAAAACGGCAATAGTATCTGTTTGGAACAACATGAGGCTGAATAAAGGATGACAGTTTTTTTTATTATTATTATGTTGCTTCAAACTCTAGGCATTATATTTAAAATACATTTATTTCATACTAAGTATAGTTCAAATCTATTTACATATTTACCGATATATTGCTTGAAACCTACTGATTGTCAGGATTTTTTTTCCTGTTTTGTGTTTCCCTATAGATCCCCTCTCCCGCCCGGAATACCTCCTCCTCCTGCTGGAGCAGGGGGAGAGATCGCTCGAGGGCCATACCAGACTGTTTCTGGCCATCGCAAATCTCACCAGCTACCCGGACGATGCGCTCTGTGCGTTCTACGACACCAGTTTGAACACCACGTGCAGAGCACCGTCGTCCGAGAATGGTCCCCTAGCGAATTTCGCCACCTTTGTGGAGTTGATACTGGCGAGAAACGGCTCGCCTCTTCAGATCCACTCCGGACCCAGTGCCCAGCCCACCATCTCCCCGCTGCTCAGAGCAGCAGCCCAAGCCCACTGCTGATGGAGACCCAGGGCCTGTCGCGACCGACGAGCCATGGCTCCTAGCTCCCTCCGCTCCGCCGTGGTCCATCTGTCCACTGGCTCCGCCGGGCACCCTCGTCCCTCCGGCTCCGCCTTGGTCTGGTTTAGAACATTCTGTGCCTCGGGACTCCACTCCTCCGGCTGCACCTCGTCCCTCCGGCTCCGTCAGGCTCCTCCTTCCCTCCAGCTCCAAGTCAAGTTAAGTCACTATTATTTGTATAGAGCTTTTAACAGTGCAAATTGTGTCAAAGCAGCTTTATATCAGCTTGATATAAAGCTGGGTGGCTTTATATCAGCTTTACAGTATTTAGACGGGGAAATAGTGTGTCGAAATAGTATCATTCTCCTCTGGCCAGACAAAATCAGCAGTTTAAATCTAGGCTGCAGCAGAGTCAGATTGTGCAAAGGACTCATCTGGTTCCTGTGGTCTGTAGAGGAGTGTAGAGGGCTGTAGAGGTCATCTCTAGGTGCTGATCCACCATCTGATCTGGATACGGACTGGATCCGGGTGGCTGCAGTGACCATCTGATCTGGATACAGTCTGGATCTGGTTGGCTACGGTGACCTCGGAATAACTAAGAAACAGACTAATATTAGCATAGATGCCTCCACCTTGGTCCTCTGTCGCTCCGGCTCCACTGCGGCCTTCCGGATCGCCGTCTCTGCGTCAGTCGCTGGCACCATCTGCTCTGCCTAGGCCCTCCGGATCCTCCCCGTCGCCCTTGCTCTTCGGCTCTCCGTCTCCGCCTCGGGCTCCTCCTCCACCTGCTCCGCCGCCGTCGGTCGACCCCCTGGAGTCGTCAGCCCTTCCTCCTCCCTGGCTCCTCCCTCCGTCTGATCCGCCCCGGTCCCTCCTGTCATCTCCCTGGTCCTTTGAGCTCCCTGCTCCACCCTGGAGGCCCTCCTTGTCTCCGTCATGCACCAGCCTCCAAGGCACCTTTACCCCTGTGTTTGTTCATTAAAAGACTGTTTAACGCTTCTCCATGTCTCCTGCATTCCTTCCGGCAGCGATCCGTGACACTGATATAAAAATAATAATCAAACTTTAATTGGAGTACACGTGCACAATGCACAATATCTTAATATTAAGCCTAAAATGTGTTTTATTGTCACTATTGATGAGGATTGTATGATCTTTGAATAATATCAGTCTTTAAATGCAAGACATTTAAAGTGCACCTAAAGTATGCTTGCAATAGCTCCACTTCAGCATATCTTTTTTATTGGACTTCAGCACTATTAAAGTGCATTAATCACAAAATTAGTTGTTCAAATTTAGCAGACTTTAAGTATATCAGTTTAGTTACTAAAAGTACATGTTTTTATTAAGTACATACAGCTTGAACACGTCACTATTTTTATCAGTAAATATATTTCTAAAGGTGCTGTTGACATTAAATTTTCACCAGATGTCAGTAACAACCCAAGTAATCCATACACACAAAGAAAACAAAACAAATAAGTTCAGAAATTAAGTTTTGTGTAATAAAGTGCAATGACACAGGGAAAAAATATTGAACACATGAAGAAAGGGAGGTGCAAAAAGGCATGGAAAGTCAAGACACCAGCTGAAATCTATCAGTGATTAGAAAGCAATCCTGCCCCTAGTTAGTGGAAATTAAAATTAGCTGGTTTTGTCCCAACTGATGGCCTATAAAAAGGTGTCTCATTACCAACATGTCACAGAAGAAACATTTCATGATGGGTAAAAGCAAAGAGCTTTCTCAAGACCTTCGCAACATTATTGTTGCAAAACATACTGATTGTATTGGTTACAGAAGGATTTCTATACTTCTGAATGTTCCAGTGAGTACTGTTGGGGCCATAATTCGGAAGTGGAAAGAACATCATTTCACCATAAACCGGCCACGACCAGGTGCTCCTCGCAAGATTTCTGACAGAGGAGTAAAAAGATTTATCAGAAGAGTTGTCCAAGAGCCAAGGATCACTTGTGGAGAGCTTCAGAAAGACCTGGAATTAGTATGTATAATTGTTTCAAAGAAAACATTAAGTAATGCACTCAACTGCCGTGGCCTGTATACACGCTCACCACGCAAGGCTCTATTGCTGAAGAAAAAGCATGTTGAAGCTCGTTTAAAGGTTGCTGCACAACATTTAGACAAGCCTGTGAAATACTGCCAGAATATAGTCTGGTCAGATGACTCCAAAAAATTGTACTCTTTGGATGCCATAATACACACCATGCTTGGAGGTAAAATGGTACTGCACATCACCCCAAAACATCATGGTGTAGCACTGGCAAAATACATATAATTGAAGGAAGGATGAATGGAAAAATGTACCGAGACATTCTTGATAAAAATCAAATGCCATCTACCAGGATGATGAAGATGAAACGAGTGTGGACATTTCAGCGAGACAATGATCCCAAACACACAGGCAAGGAAACTCTTGATTGGTTTCAGAGAAAGAAAGTAAATCTGCTAGAATGGCCAGAAATATATTTAATGACAAAAATGGTGACGTGTTCAATACTTATTTTACCCGCTGTAAATATGCGCATTTATTTGTAGTATACTTAGCATGAAATAAATGTATTTCAAATACATTTTAGTATACAGTGGTGTGAAAAATTGTTTGCCCCCTTCCTGATTTTTTTATTTTTTTGCATGTTTGTCACACTTTAATGTTTCAGATCATCACACAAATTTAAATATTAATCAAATATAACACAAGTAAACACAACATGCAGTTTTTAAATGAAGGTTTTTTTTTTTATGAAGGGAAAACAAAATCCAAACCCACATGGCCCTGTGTTTCTCTAGCCACACCCAGGCCTGATTACTGCCACACCTGTTCGCAATCAAGAAATCACTTAAATAGGACCTGCCTGACAAAATGAAGTAGACCAAAAGATCCTCAAAAGCTACACATCATGTTGAGATCCAAAGAAATTCAGGAACAAATGAGAAATAAAGTAATTGAGATCTATCAGTCTGGAAAAGGTTATAAAGCCATTTCTAAAGCTTTGGGACTCCAGCGAACCACAGTGAGAGCCATTATCCACAAATGGCGAAAACATGGAACAGTGGTGAACCTTCCCAGGAGTGGCCAGCCGACCAAAATTACCCCAAGAGCGCAGCGACGACTCATCCAAGAGGTCACAAAAGACCCCAGAACAACATCCAAAGAACTGCAGGCCTCGCTTGCCTCAGTTAAGGTCAGTGTTCGTGACTCCACCATAAGAAAGAGACTGGGCAAAAATGGCCTGCATGGCAGAGTTCCAAGACGAAAACCGCTGCTGAGCAAAAAGAACACAAAGGCTCGTCTCAGTTTTGCCAGAAAACATCTTGATGATCCCCAAGACTTTTGGGAAAATACTCTGTGGACTGACAAGACAAAAGTTGAACTTTTTGGAAGGTGTGTGTCCCATTACATCTGGCGTAAAAGTAACACAGCATTTCAGAAAAAGAACATCATACCAATAGTAAAATATGGTGGTGGTAGTGTGATGGTCTGGGGCTGTTTTGCTGCTTCAGGACCTGGAAGACTTGCTGTGATAAATGGAACCATGAATTCTACTGTCTGTTCGTGACCTCAAGCTGAAGCGAACTTGGGTTCTGCTGCAGGACAATGATCCAAAACACACCAGCATGTCCACCTCTGAATGGCTGAAGAAAAAAAAAAGAAGACTTTGGAGTGGCCTGGTCAAAGTCCTGACCTGAATCCTATTGAGATGCTGTGGCATGACCTTAAAAAGGCGGTTCATGCTCGAAAACCCTCCAATGTGGCTGAATTACAATTCTGCAAAGATGAGAGTGCCAAAATTCCTCCACAGCGCTGTAACAGACTCATTGCAAGTTATCGCAAACGCTTGATTGCAGTTGTTGCTGCTAAGGGTGGCCCAACCAGTTATTAGGTTTAGGGGGCAAGCACTTTTTCACACAGGGCCATGTGGGTTTGGATTTTGTTTTCCCTTCATAATAAAAAAACTTCATTTAAAAACTGCACGTTGTGTTTACTTGTGTTATCTTTGATTAATATTTAAATTTGTTTGATGATCTGAAACATTAAAGTGTGACAAACATGCAAAAAAATAAAAAATCAGGAAGGGGGCAAACAATTTTTCACACCACTGTACTTATTTTTCACAAGGGGAATGATAAAAGCAGAACAAATGTTTGATTGGATCGAGGCTGACTTTTGAAACCTGCTCCAGAACGCTGTGATGTAAATGTCATGTCGACAGTAATCAAATAACTGTGGCGGCAGTGGCTTCAGCTGGAGTTATTTAATGAGGACGTTCTTCCAGCTGCAAACCCACCGGCTGACGAACACAGGTAAAGCTCTCTTCTATTAGCTGCGCTATCGATCACGGCCGTCCTGGGAGTGACCCGAGAGGTCATCATTTATGTATTAAGCAGGTTTAAAGGTATCCATTTCTTTTTATGTTCTTTTTCAGCAGTAATGTGGAAGTAATCAGAGCCGGTTTGATTTTTTTTTCTCTCTCTGACACCTGCAGCCATCGATCCTGCGGAGAATTCCACCTGGAGGCCCTCGGCCTTCTGAAGCCGCCGGATAAAAGTTGGAGCGGCCGCTGAGAGGAGGAGAGAAAACAAAGGCGAGTTTCGAGGGCCTGCCGGACCCTGCTCTCGCGGGACGCTCGTCTGCTGATGTCGATTCTGGAGCGGAGAAGAGGCCCGCGGGGCTTCTTAAAGAGCAGCTTAGCTCCGCCTCTGATTGCTGTGTGTTTCTTACATGTGCCGGCGGAAGGAAGAGTTTGAACATCTAAAGGTGACATGAGCGAGAGCTAAAGCAGAGAAGATAACCATCCTGCACGAATGCAACGACAATTCATGCACATTTTCAGTCTCCAACTCCATAGTCAAAGGGTGCACAGAAATGGAGAAATGCTTCACAGTAGCAGTATAGTTTTTAATGCCATGTCAGCAAAGTCTATTTTCATGGCAAGAACTGAGGTATGATAAATACAGTAAAATAAATGCCAAAAAAATATGGCAGATATTTTACATTTACATATGACAAAAATTCTACCTTTTTCTAGTAAAACCTTACTAAACAAGTTCTTAAGTGAGGATACTGACTAGAAATGTTGTCTACTTGTATTTAAAGCAGGAAAGCCGAATACGTTTTGTTGAATGGAAAGGAGGGTAAGGCTTGCAGAACGTAATGCTTTGCAGTATCAACATCTGTTAAGCATTAATTCATTATAGTTAATGTTAATTTCAACATGAAAGATTAAGGAAATTTAAAGAAAAAAACAAGAAATGCAAGGAATAGACTTTAAAAAGTAAAAAAAATTGTGAGACGTAAACTCACAAAAATGTACAAATGTGTACTTTTTTTCAGAATTGCAATTTATTAATTGTGAGATATAAACTCACAATTCTGATAAAAAAGCAGAATTGAGAGATTTAATTTTTTTTATTCCATGGCAGAAAAAATAAATAAATTTAGGTGTAAACTCAAAATTTTGAAAAAAAGTTCATAACTCACAGCTGTGAGATAAAAATGTTTATTAGAAAGCTTGATTAGAAGACAAACTAGATCAAAAATAAATGTAGAAAAATAAAAATGAATAAAAACAGAGTTTTTTTGGTATGTTTGGTTGCAGTTTTGATTTAGATTTATCAACTAAGATTAGAATACTGTAATTATTGTTTTAACTACTGTCTGATGTCCTGCTGTAACGAATGTAAGCATATACAGTCGTACTGTACAGTGCACATACAAGCAGAAGGCAGTGATGTTTTGTTGCTCACAGATCATTATATTTCACACAGGCTCACAGCAGAGCTGCAAACAGAGCCGTCGATATTTGTCTTCTGTTTTCTGCCATTAAACTTCACTGTTTTCTTCACAGATCTTGAAAGGACTGCTGGCGCACAAGCTGTGTTTTTGATGTGTGAAGATTTCATCTGTTCTATTATTCTCAAAACCCTTCAGAATTATATCTGCCGATCGCAGTAACCAAACAAAACAAAACAAAAGGGCTTCTAATAAAAAAAAAAAAAAAAAAAACATAGTATGCAAAAACAGTGCACTCATTTCCAAACATATAGGGCATTAATAAACAACGATGCCATTTTTGACAGAAAATTTCATGAGAAATTTCAGTATTATATTTTCTTTTCATTTGAAAAGGCTGAACTTTTACAATCATATATCATATTTTCCCACCTCAGCTTAAAAGTAACACATCACAAATATTGAGGGTCCATTATACAGAGATGTGCTATAAAACAAGATTTGTGCAAATCAATTACATTTCAAATGTTTCTGGGTTAAAGATTAGTGCTAAAATAGTCCCTGACTACATACATTTAAAAGGTTTGAAGTACTGTATTTTATTAATGTTTTTTATTTTTAATTTATTAGTAATAATTAATAAACATCAAAGCTCAAATGTGTTCTGGGTTCATCATATTTGATGCTATATTCAAACTAAACTTTAATTTTGCGGTGACCTTTAAATGATACATAATGTCACTATGCACGATACATACTATTGCACTTTTGTAGGGGTGCACGATAAATATCGGTCGATAATTAATGCGCATCTTGTCAGTAAAGCCGGTTCTCTAATCAGCGGTAAATTCCAACACGTACATGATTTCACATTGAGCAGCATTTACTACAGAGCCGTTGTTCACTGACAAGCTGCGCAAAACCACGCTGATAATGAACATGGATTTGCGTAGCTTGTCAGTGAACAACGGCTCTGTGTAGTAAATGCTGCTCGATGTGAAATCACGTACATGTTGGAATTTACCGCTGATAAGAGAACCGGCTTTACTGACAAGATGCGCATTAATTATCGACTGATATTTATCGTGCACCCCTACACTTTTGTACTGCAATATATTGTGAGATGATACATTATTACAGCCCTATGAAATACTGATAAAGACTGTAAGACAAACTTGGACCATGTAAACCAAAAGATCTTAGAGAGAGAAAAAGAAAGCATTTTAGGAAAAATAAAATTTGAATTAAAAAAAAAGCTAAATTTAGACTGAACATAGACTCCAATAAATTTCAGTAAAAAAAAAAAAAGAAAAAAAAAAGCAGAATGTAATGTGATATTATTAAGGAATTTTCTGTACTGATTTTTTTATAGGCGTTTTACCATATTTTGAATTACACGTTGCCTTATATTATGTTTTAGGGTGGAAATGTTTGTAAATTTAACAGAAAAATTGCTTGTAATGAATATTATCCATTTTCTACTGACTTTTTTCTAATTGATTTTTCATGGTAATCTACCAAGAATCATTGGTATGACTGGTGTGACATTTTGCTGATTTGTTGTAGTAATAAGTCATGTAGTAAAGCAGCGTTGGCTGATCAGTCTTCACCAGCTGAAAGGTGCGTTTTTACTGAAGGCAAATGAACTCATGTTCAGAAAAACACTGTAAGCTGCTGAAAACACATGAGGATGAGTGTAATATCATGATAGAACTGTACTTATTCTCCATGAGTTTCCAGAGAGGAGCTGAGGAGACACAGTTGACCATCAGTCTGAATATGATGAACATCAGTCCTGCTCCTCACAGACGTCTCGGATCAGTCTCATCCTCATCTTAGTTTTCTGTCTGGAGAAGCCTTTATGCTTACATACGGACAGATTAAGACATTTATCTGATGTTTGAGATGCACAGAAAGAGCACATCAGTCTCTGCCGTATTCCTGCTATATCAGAAACACGCTGTGAAACAAAACGACCCTCACTAAAAGTACAGCTCAGGATCAAACGAATCACCGGACGCTCACATTACACACACAGCTCTTCTATTGACAGTAATACTGAAGAAAAAGACATTCTCCTGATTTGTGAAGAGGAGAAACTTCACATGTGCTGCATGCAGGTGCAGCTATAGATGGCACTATTGCACCATCACACACAGACACACACACACACCTACAGCACAACCGCTCCTTTATGTTCAAGTGTCATTTGCTCAAAAGATAACATCTAATTAAGTCAAAGTGCTGGATGAATCTTTTAAAACATCACACTTCCCAAACAGAACACACTTCTGATGATTTAACAGCTCATTATCGCACCATTCCTGACACCCCAATCAAACCGCAGTCTTCTGACACGCACTCTTTAACAAAACACAAGAAAAAAAATTACTTTCTGAGATCCTGAAATAATTTGGCCAGACAAAGAAACTTTCCATTTGCTAATTTTGTCGTCATCATCAAAATGAAGATTTCTCTTTTTTATCACTCTCTATGAACTGATGCTGAAATGATGCTGGAAACTTGTGCTGTGATGTTTGGAAAAAGAAAAGACGTGAGAAGCTTAAAGTTTTATCAGATGCAGACAGCATATGTTGAATAAAGTAAAAATTTAAATGAGTAAAAATCGCAATCACATTAACAATGGAAAAGGACAAAAACACTGGTGTAAAAGAACAACCACATAATAACACAAGACTAGTGCGACCTAACCTTGTTTGAGCAAAATTATATCCCATCACTGATATCAAAAGTTTCAAACATGAAGCCTTGCGAATATTAATTAGTTTGTAGACGAATCATTTTACATTTGTTTTTATTGTTTTGATAAATGGTTTGATGAATATGATACAAAACTGAAATAATATTACAAAATGTTTCATTAACAGCACATTATCACACCTCTGTTCATATTCCAAATACACTACTGGTTAAAAGATGGAATAATTAAGATTTTTAATATTTTTGAAAAAAATAAAATAAAATAAAAGTATCTTCTCTCACCAAGGCTGTGTTTATTTAATAAAAAATACAGTAAATACAGTAAAAATGTGAAATATTATTAGAACCCTAACTATTAAAATAGCAGTTTTCTGTGTGAATACCTCTTAAAATTGCTGATCAAAGCTGTATTTTCAGCATCATTACTCCAGTCTTCAGTGTCACATGATCCTTCAGAAATCATTCTAATATGCTGATTTACTGCTCAAGAAACATTTCTGATTATTATCAATGTTGAAAACAGTTGTGCTGCCCAATATTTTTGTGGAAACTGTGATACATTTTATTTTTCAGGATTCACAGATGAATAGAAAGTTCAAAAGAACAGCATATATTTGGAATAGAAATTTACTGTAACATTAGAAATGTCTTTATTACCACTTTTAATCAATTTAATGCATTACTTTCTTTAAAAAAAAAAAAAAAAAAGTTCTTATCAATCCCAGACTTTTGAACAGCAGTGTGTATAAAGTCACTTTGTTAATAAACATTACGAGTTGGAAACAAGCTCTTTACGCTGCAAACAATCCAAACACAGATTCATCTGCCAAGAACTGTAGCAGCACAACAAGGTGATCTGCAGCTCAAATAACACGATTTCTGCACTGAATGGGGAGCTCAGGGTATTTTCTGTGGTGATCAACATGCAAATGTCTGTCATAACCCACCCTAAAACATCAGCCTTCAACACGAGGCAGAGCTGCGTCCTCATGCATATGGAGATCTTCTACAGCAGCACATGATTTATCAGACTCAGCACTGAGACCATCACAATGATGACCTGCTGACCTCTGACCCCGTGGGCGTTTAGAGGCAGTGGTTAGAGTACAGCTGACCGACCGGGCCTGAACTCATCAGGTACTGAAGGGTGGAGGATGAGATTTAAAGACAGCAGAAATCCTCATTCTGTCATCGTTTACTCACATGCAGTCATTTACAGTATAACAGCCTTCTCTGAGAGTCACTCTCACCATTCCATCTGATAAACTCAAAGCTCTTCACTAAAAACCATTAATATAAAAATTTAACTTCAAGAATTTGTGACAGAAATATATTTCTATTCTACAGTAGAATTTACTTCTCAATTTACTACTACTAATAATTATTATTATTACTACTGCTATTCAGATTTTAAGGACTATCACACAATTGGTCTTCCATATTTTAATTTGAACTGTAAACCTCTGTTGTGCAGCACTTTTCAAAAAAAAAAAAAGGAAAAAAAAGAAAAAAGGAATTACATGTTTTTATTTGATAAAATTTTAATTTTAATTTAAATAAATTTCATTAAAGTTTAATACATTTTAAATTAAATTGTTAATGTGTTATGCCTTTGTTTGATTACCATTGTTTTTGATAATAAGTTTGTATTAGGCCTAAATCATAAAGCCAGAATAATTACAACTGAAAATACAGAATTTCTTAAAAATTAAAAAAAAAAAAAAAAAAAAAAACATTTTCTGTACAAATTAATAAATTATTAAGTTGTTAAAGTTTTACGAATTCAATTGATTAGACATGTTTTTTGATTAATACAATTATTTTAACCATTAAAATGGAATTTGGGGAAAGTAAAAGATAAAAATAAAACATTTAATTTGTTAAACTTTCAATATATTGTTGATAAAACATAGTTTCATGACTTAAATTAATTACACATGCTTTTAGATTGTTTGAATTCAGGTATCCAGAAAAATTCAAATGGAAAAAAAATAAATAAATAAATACAGAAAAATCGAAACAAAAAAAAAAAAAAAAAAAAAAAAAAAATGGAACTTGGGAAGAAATAAAATATATTTCATAGGGGCCTATCTGACGTTCTTTCTTCAGTGGAAGATATTTTGAAGAATGCTGGTAATCAAACAGTTTTAGTGAGCACTGATTTCCACTGTAAGGACATTTCTTAAAAATTTGGTAAAAGATGACAGAGTTTTCGGTGTTTGCAGTGGAATATGCCTTAAAAAGACTATGTGATATTGCTGAATGTTCACACTGTGACTCCTCATGATATGAGCGCTTTAAGATGCATGTTATTTTAGTGCACTATATAGTCAGCATCGATTACTGACCTCTGAGTTTCTAAACTAAAGGAGTGTGAAGTCAGAACCAGAATGGTTAAATTCCCTGTAATTGCCAGAGCAGTCCGGCGTGAACCCGTGCACACGCCCGTCTAACCTTCTCCAGCCCAAAACAACATGCCCTTTATATCTGATGGCACTCTTGTGTGAAAATAAGGGGAAATGCTGCTGTCTGGCTTCACACGCGTGTGGGGCTCTGAAATCTCTCTCTCTCGACTGAAGCTGTTCTGCTCATTTCTCCTCAGCAACAGGAAGTGATGCGAGCGGCTGCGGCACGATGCATTAAAGGAACAATTCACCCAAAAATGAAAATTTGCTGTTAATTTACACACCCTCAATCCATCCAAGATTTAGCTGACCTTTTTTTATTTCACTAGAACGGTGAAGATTTTTAGCTGGAAAAAGTTGTCCTGGGTGATTCATAAGATGCAAGTCAATGGCTACCGTCACTTTGAGAGTCAAAAAGCACATCATCAAGGAACACAAAATAAATCCTCGTGGCTCCTGATGATATATTGAGGTGTTGTGAAGTGAAACAATCGGTCTGTGCAAGAAACTGAACATTATTTACAGTATTATTACCTGTAATCCAGAGCCTTAGGCAAACGGTGCGGAATGATGCCAGCTCACAACCAAATCATTCTTTTGAAAAGGTTCTTTTGAGTGAACTAGATGAACTAGTTCATCAAATCGGACTGAAGCATCTGAGCAGCACGTATCTACAAGTTACTCAATCAAAACTCACTTTCAGACGCCTGACAGTCACTCCGATTGGAAAAGAGCTGAAATAGCAGAGTATCTGATCCTGTGATGAATGAATCATTCAACGCTCCAGTTCCTCCAACAGTCACTGAACCGAGGAAGACTGATGAGCCGCTGATATGGGCATGCATGAACCAAACACTTCAACGAAGGGAAGAAATTAAAGTTAAAGTGGTTTCTCATGGTTTATGTAAAAAGGTGAGCTGATGAAGACTAGTTTATTCACTTTATATGCTTTAGACTGTAAAACATCCATGTTTCACATCATTATTGGGTGCTTTAATAATATAATTGTGTACACGTTCCATCGAGTAATTACATAAACGAACTAGTTCATTGAAACAATCAGTCCAAAAGAACCAGTTTGTGGAAAATATTCAGATTTTACTGTTTGTTTGAGGCTCTGGATTACAGTTAATAACGTTCAGTTTCTTGCACAGGTCAATCATTTCGCTTCATAAGACCTCAATATATCATCAGGAGCCATGGATATTAATTTTGTTTAGCCTGAAATGCTTTATTTTTTTTTTTTTTTTTTACTCTCAAAGTGACAGTACCCAGATAGCAACAGAGTGTGGGCCAAAACTGGCTTACATTCGGCATTTCTGGCTTAATTCTGGCGCTGTTTTTTTCACAGTCTGGTGTGAAACAGCATGGAGTCTAGCCAACCAAAAGAAACAAAGCAAATTGTGTCTATTTGGCTGAGCTGTGGCTGGAGTTTGGTGCGCCAGAAAAAGGAAAATATTCGGCTGAGATCTGGGTGGGTTTTGGTTAGCCAACGAGTAAATAAAAGATCTCTGGCATGAATGTGATTTACAGTAAAACAGACTTGTGTAAGATCTGTCTTTCTAATTTTATAAATCCTTTATGTTTTTTATTCAAATAGCAGATACTTTTGGATATTATAATTAATTAAAGAAACGTTTATGTACTGAAATCGACTGAGAAATAAAACATGATTGTGTTTTTATCCAACAAAAAAATAAAAAACGCAGCTCCCCAGTACTGCTCGGTCTAATGTGGCAGACGGGCCAATGCGATGACGTAGTTTGAAATGCATCTTGGAAATCGTAGCTGATTTACATCTACGGCGTTAAATACGCTTTACAAAAAGGACTATTTTTCCCAGAGCGCACCTCGAGACGAGAAGACGCACATACCCCGCCTACCAGAGGAACTGGAAGTTGCGAAGCACTCAGCCAGCCAATCACATTTACCAACACAGTCTGGCAGTGAAATTCAAACTGAGGCTCGAACTTTTGTGATCACACTAAACCTTGGTCTTGTCTTTTGGAGCTTTAATACATCAAGGTAAGTTAATTCTTCTTTTAAAATCTCAACTGACATTAACGTAGGTTTCACCCATTCCTCTACAGTGCGATACTTGATTGGCTTTTTGTTCGTGTTTAACTAATTTCCGTCAATGGATTTCATTTGTTTTTATGTTAAAGGTACTACAATTATTCTCAGTCCCCATTTAACTTACAGAGCATAACGGAAAACATGGTCTTACAGTGAGTGAAGTAGCATGAAAAAGGCCTGTTAAAATAGTCAATAAGATGTTTGAATCTGGGGAAAAAGGAATTAAAAAAAATTGCAAATGGAGATTTTGTGCTATGCTTGGATACAATCTACACAAGTATGACAACTAAAAGTCATAACTGCTTTTCTGTATTGGCCTTTATATTATCGTCTTTTTTTATATAAGTTTATTCACATTTGTGTTTTGCTTGCAGAAATTATGTGCCACACATTCAGCTTTGTTGACACTGAAGAAGTTGAGGTTGTGCCTGCAATCTGGGTGAAGAATTGTGTGTTTACGGCCTCCATATAAACATTTAAATCAATTTTATTGTTTAAGGTAGTTATTCACCTAGATCACAATAATAGAATTAAATTTTTTTCCTAGGCTTAAGCCCAGTCCCAGACAGGCAACCTCTGGAGTCTTTGTCTGCATATAAAGTTAAAATTATGTATACTGCAAGTATGTATACATCCTTTCTGTATACAGTATGTTTAATTTAAAAGGTTAAATTATAGAAAACTGTCATGAGCTGGGTTTACTTCTCTGTCTCTTTGACACACACACACACACACACACACACACACACACACACACACACACACACACACACACACACATCATACACACACTCAGGCACGCCCATGCTCATTCTAGCTCACTTCACCTGTTTGTCGTCACAATCAGTGCTCGCGCTGATTTGTGGTGACACCTGTTCCCACTTTGATCTAATCAGTGACTCTATTTCCAGTGGTTGTGCTCGCTGTTCTCTGTCGGATTATTGTGTGTGTATGTCATGCATATGCTATTGTCTCGCCCTTCGTGTTAAGGTGCTTTCAGAAGTCTAACCATGTCTTGTCTTGCCTAGTGTTGCTGTGCTCGTCTAAGTGTTCTCTGTGTCCTGTTGCTGCTTCAAGCGAGCCCATCCCCACGAGCTCTCTCCTGGACAGGAGCTCTCTGTACCTGACCTTCTTCAAGTTTGTTTTGTTTTATCCAGTTCTGTGTCATTGTACGACAGACTGCCTTGTTTTCCGTCTTCATTAAAGACTGTTTTCAACTGACTGCCCTTGCACGTGGATCCTTTATATCACCCTTGACAGAAAACTGTTTAGATTGTTCAGATTTTTACATTCATCTTTAATAGATTACTACAGTGAATCATTCTGGAAGCTCTTGCAGAACAGACGATCTCCAGTCAGAGGCTGTGCCCGACTCTCTGATGCCACCAAACACAAAATAAAGTAAGATTGTGTGTATTATGTAATTCCTTGACACATACCTGTCTAACAGGTCTTTGTAACATTGTGCAATTTAACAAATTAACATGCACATTTTTTTATCAGCAAAAAAGGAATATTTCGCTGAATAATATATTCAGATGAACATAACACCCTCGCTTTATCAAATTTATCAGTCATTAAATTTCCTGCCTTCTCTAAAGTCATATGTTATGACTAAAATATAAATGTTGTTCCCTGTACAACATGGCGGCGCGTGCACACGCTGCGGCTTCTCTCTCTCCCGAAAGAATGGTGTTTTCGTGTTTTTTATCTTGTGAGTCGCAGTGTTTTTGTACGTCTTCGTCGCGTCTATCTGTCCTAAAGCACGCATACAGTCGTGAGTTTCTGCTCGACGTCGGCAGAACCACATTTTTAGAGTTAAACTTCGCACACACCGAAGAGCTGCGGGACCTCGGTCTGCTCCGGAGGCCTACACCATCACCGACCCCCACTACTGCATCTCGCCCACAGTGGAGGCGCCACAAGCGGCGCGAGAGGAAGCAGAAGTAAGCGCGGAGGTATCCGGGCTAGGCTAGCAGCTAACCCACACAAGCCAGCTATCCCCACCATCGTACTGCCCAACGTACGCTCTTTGGACAATAAACTGGACCACATCCGACTACTACGATCAAATCAGAGAACTGTAAGAGACTGTTGTGTTTTCGTTTTCACGGAAACATGGCTCAGCAACAGCGTGCCGGACTGCGCCATTCAGCTCGACCAGCTATCATGCTATAGAGCGGACAGAGCTCTCGTTGAGGGAGGTAAGACCCGCGGCGGCGGGCTTTGTGTTTACATTAATGACGCGTGGTGCCACGACGCTGTTGTGGTCTGCAAACACTGCTTGCCCCTGGTGGAGTTTATGATTATTAAGTGTCGGCCGTTCTATCTACCGAGGGAATACACAGCCATACTACTCCCAACTCCAACAACAACAGGAGTGAGGCACTAAATGAACTGTACCAGCACATCAGTGAGCAGCAGACAGCCCACCCAGATGCTTTTCTCATCTTGGCGGGGGATTTTAATCACGCAGATCTAAAGAGTGTGTTCCCTAAAATACACCAACATGTGAACTTTCCAACACGAGGAAACAACACTCTGGACTTTGTTTACACCACCCAGAGAGGAGCTTACAAGGCCCTCCCCATCCCCCATCTTGGCACCTCAGACCACATCACTGTCATGCTAATGCCTGCATACAGACCGATCGGTAAAGTCACCAAACCAGTTCACAAACAGATACAAGTGTGCCCGGATGGGTCGTCAGAGGCACTTTAAGACTGCTTTAACACCACTGACTGGAATATGTTTAAGCAGGCTGCCACATACAATAACACCACAGCCCTCCAAGAGTACTCAGAGACTGTCACTGCCTACATCACCAAGTCCATTGATGATGTAACAGTCACAAAGACCATCAGTGTCCGGGCCGCTGCTTTTAGAGCCGGAGATGAGGTGGGCCTGAGGACAGCTAGGGCCAACCTATCACGCGGCATCAGAGAGGCCAAGAGACAGTACTCCAGGAGGGTAGCCCATCGCTTCAGCGACAGCAGAGACACTCGGAGCCTGTGGCAGGGGATTCAGACCATTACGGACTACAAGCCCCCACCGCGGACCTGTGACAGCACCATCCCCCTGCTGAACGAGCTGAACGCCTTCTTCGTTCGCTTTGAGGCACTAAACAGCACCACTGCACAGAAGTCCCCACCTCCTCCCGGCGACCAGGTGATGACGCTGTCCGGGGACAGCGTGAGGAGATCCCTCAGCAGGATCAATGCACACAAAGCCCCAGGTCCTGACAACATTCCTGGTCGTGTACTGAGAGACTGTGTAGCGGAACTCACTGATGTCTTCACAGACATTTTCAACATCTCGCTGAGTCAGGCTGTTGTCCCCACATGCTTCAAGGCTACCACCATCATTCCAGTCCTGAAGAAGTCATCTCCATCCTGCTTCAATGACTACCGTCCAGTCGCACTTACTCCTATCCTCATGAAGTGCTTTGAACTACTAGTCATGCACCACATCAAGTCTGTCCTCCCCCCCTCCCTGGACCCCTTCCAGTTTGCATATCGGTCCAACCGCTTGACCGATGATGCCATCCCCACTGCCCTCCACCCAGCCCTCACACATCTGGACAAAAAAGACTCGTATGTCAGAATGCTGTTCATAGACTTCAGTTCAGCATTCAACACAATCATCCCTCAACAGCTCACTCACAAATTGGTCCAGCTAGGGCTCAACACCTCTCTGTGCAACTGGCTGTTGGACTTCCTGACTGGGAGACCTCAGGCAGTACGGGTCGGCAGTAACACATCCAGCACCATGACACTGAACACAGGGGCCCCCCAAGGATGTGTGCTGAGCCCCCTCCTCTTCACTCTGCTGACCCACGACTGCACACCGTCACATAACTCCAACCTTTTCATTAAGTTTGCGGACGACACGACTGTGGTGGGTCTCATTAGCAACAGAGATGAGACAAACTACAGGAGCGAGGTGAGCCGCCTGGCCGGGTGGTGCAGTGACAACAATCTCTCTCTGAATGTGGAGAAGACGAAGGAGATTGTTGTTGACTTCAGGAGAGTGCACACTCAGCATGCTCCTCTGACCATCAATGGTGCGACTGTGGAGAGAGTGAGCAGCACCAAGTTCCTAGGTGTGCACATCACAGAGGACCTTTTCTGGACTAACAACACTGTAGCACTGGCCAAGAAAGCACAACAGCGTCTCTACTTCCTCCGAAAACTGAGAAGAGCCAGAGCCCCGGCCCCCATCATGTGCACCTTCTACAGAGGCACCATCGAGAGCATTCTTACTAGCTGCATCACTGTGTGGTATGGCACTTGCAACGCGTCCTGTCGCAAGTCACTTCAACGCATAGTGAGAGCAGCTGAGAGGATCGTTGGTGTCTCTCTCCCCTCCCTCCAGGACATCTACAGCACCCGTCTCACCCGCAAAGCCCTCTGCATTGCAGGTGATCCCACCCACTCGACACACAGCTTCTTCAGTCTGCTGCCATCAGGGAGGAGACTGCGGAGTCTCCAGGACAGGACCAGCAGACTGAAGGACAGCTTCATCCATCAGGCTGTCAGGAAGCTGAACTCCCTCCCGACATTGCCCCCCCCTCCCCTTTCTTACCCCACGCACCACTGAACTCTGACCCTCAGAACCCCCCCCCCCCTTTCCCACTTACAAACTGTGACCCGCACCAGTCACTTTGTGCAGCATTGGACTGATCACTACCCCATCCAGCATTGACTGCAAACTACCTCCTATGACAGTTTAATTAAGACTGTTCTCTGAGCTCTTTAGCTCTTCATCACTTTAACACTGATAAGCTCTTTTTTGCACTACACTCATTACATCTGCACAGTTTTTTTGCACTACACTCATTATATCTGCACAGTTTTGTTTATTTAATGGTTTGCACTATCTGCCATGTGCCTTACGCCACTTTACCTATCTCTTTTTTACAATGTCCTTATTGCATATCTGTATAGTTTGTATTTATATATATTTAAACTGTAATTATCTGTATTTTTACATTACTGTTAGTGTTTAGTGTTATAATGTATTTTTACATTACTGTTAGTGTTTAGTGTTAACTGTATGCACCAAGGGTCTGAGAGTTACGCAATTTCAATTCTCTGTATGTATGTGCTGTACATGTGGTGGAATTGACAATAAAGCTGACTTTGACTTTGACTTTGACTAAAGATGAAACAAGCGCCTACTGGATGAATGAGACACTGATGAGGAGGCCTCCACACCGCTAAAACATTTGCCACAAGTGTCTCAAATACAACCACAATCCAAAAGGATTTGTTCAGCTTCTAACCAAGTCCTCCAGGACAAAGACAAAACCACCCACTGCAGGCACCGTGGCATCATGTAACAGCCAGACCCCAGGGAAAAGTCCTCTCAAGCTGTGACTCATTCGTAAGATGTAAGATTTCTCTTTGTTTTCTATCATATATTCACTGTTGTTTAAGGCTCATTTCACAGCATGGGTGGTGTGGTAAGCCTTCTAATTCCTGTGTTTAATATTTTGTGTTGTATTTTTCAGGTACTTGAACTTGGATTGCCAGGTGGAGTGGATGTGAAGGAGATGATCTGGCGAATTATGAGGCAGGCAATCAAAAATGACTTGGCTAAAGCGGTGATGGAGAAGTGTAAATGGGAAAACACCAAACCAAAGTTTGGAGCATAAAAACATTGTGATTGGTAAGTGCACTTTTATTGTAAGTCTTTCTTGAACTTTTTCCCCCCACATGTCATGAATGAATGTTGAAAGTCATAGTTCTTAGACTGGTGGTGTCTTAAATGTATTTTTAACTCTGTATTTGTATGGTCCTATTGTAGAGGCTGTAAGAAGAAGTGCACACAACAGAGCTGGAGGCTTAAGAAGTTTCATCTAGCTGGTGACCGTGAGGGTGGCAGAAAGAGAAGAACCACTTCACAAGATGTTAATGTAAACCAGACAAGTTATTGTTAAGAGAGTGAATCTTTTACATTGTTTTTTTTTTTTTAAGTATATTTTTTTTTGCACTTCTGTAAATATGAGTATTTCATTTGTCTTTTGTTTGTTGGTTTCTCTATTTTTATCACGTACGTGTTTGTAACAGTTTAATTTGTTTTCTTGTTGTTTGTTTTTTTTTTCTTGTATTGTGACTATTTATTTGTTGCTTTTGTTTGGCCTATTTCTAGTGTTATTGGTTTATCTTTCTTCCCATTGTTTTTATTTTTACTGTTACCTGGCTGAGATTTTTTTGTCCCTCTACATCAATAAAACACTATACTGCATTTGCATTGTTTTTTTTCTTTTATTATACCTTTCACAATATATAAATATTATATAGGGTAATTTCTGGTTTAGTTTTGGCATAATATTGGTCCAGTTATGGCTGGATAAGTTGTGGCTGAGTTCTGGGGTAAAGGTGGTGGCAGTTTGGCTTTTGTCCGGCTGACATCTGGGGCTTCCGGCACTGTTGTGGGCCAGTTATGGCTGCTTTCTGGGGACACTGTGTTTGTGGGTGAGTTTTGGTCTGATTCAGGCATGGTTCTGGTACTCTTTAGGCAAGCAGCTTAAGGGCCATTTGAGGGCCGGGGTCCATGGCGGTATGTGGGCCACAACAACAGCCTGAATTCAACCAGTTAAGGCCCACAACCAATTTGCTATCTGGGTAGCCACATTTATGAATCACCGAGACAGTTTCACCTAAAAATCTTTTTACTGTTCTATTGAAGAAGAAAACTCATTTACATATTGGATGGCCTGTGGGTGAGTAAATTAACAGCAAATTTTCATTTCTGGGTGAACTATCCCTTTAATGATTCACAACACAATCCATTGTTTGGACAAATGGATATTTTCCAGCCATTTTCCAGGTTTTGTGATTAGTGCTGGACATTACAGCAGTGCTATTCTCTGGTTCTTTGAGGCTCAGCACTAGAGGTGCACTGTAAAAACTGGCCGTGATTTTAACGGTAAAAAACTGTGAAAATACTACAGTAAAAACCTGTTAAATGGTTAACGGTAAGATCCCCTACTACATACGGTGAAAAACTGTAATAGACATTTCAGACAACTTTACGGTAAAATACCATTTTTGGAAGTGAAAAAGAATGTATAATTTACAGGGGAAAACCATAAACTGACGTTCCCAGAATTCCCTGCGTTGCATTCTGCGTTCTTTGAAATAACTATGTTTCTTCTTAGTTTTTTCTTATCAGTTATGTTTATTAGGGTTGTGTTTTACATCTAATGCTGCTAAATTAATGTTTATTGCATATTTCAGTTTCATGAATTTCACCATGATGGTGTTTAGTGTTTGTGTCAATGACATTGTGCACCTTCTATATACATCTGTATTAGCCTTCTCAGCTTGTGGAAAAGCTTCTTGTGGTGAGCTTTGGTTCATCATGTGACTTTCTCATCACCTGATGGTTATCAGTGTAGATTTCAGAACTTCAGTAAGTTGGTATATTAACATTACATCAAATACATTTTTTCATTGTAAATTTAAGTTAAATCTATAAACCCTAAAACGATGCTACTGTATTTTTTACGGTTAAATTCTGGCAATGAGAGCTGCCATTTTTTTATCATAAATTTTACAGAATTAGTTTTACGGTGTGTGATCAGTATGAGTGCTAGCACTAGTGATGCCTGATTTAACAGCGAGACACTGGTGTACCTTGACAAGCTTGAGCAGCTGGTAGAGATCCTCCACCTCATCTCCTTCAGTCTGGCTGTATTCTCTCCCTGTGTGCAGACTGGAGCCCTCAATAGTGCGCCTGTACAGGGGAAGATCCATGGCCTCAGCGTACAGATCCACGGCCTGATGACCCACCGTCTGATACATGTAACTGTCCAGCTCATCTGGAACTGACACACAATGCATGTGTTACTGGAAGAACATCAGAACAATCACTGACTTCACACAAGTCACACAGATATTCATTTTTATGTGTATATATTTATATTTACACATCTCACAGTTTAGAGTTTCTCTCGCAATTCTGAGAAAAAAAAAAGAGATTTGCAAGACATAAACTAACAATATTGAGAAAAAAAATATTGTGAGAAAAAAGTTTTAATTTTTATTCCACGGCAGAAACTAAAAAAATAATAATAATCTGAATTGTGAGGAAAAAAGTCAGACTTGAGAGATAAAAAGTTGCAATTTAAAATAACTGTTTTCTATGTGAATATCTGTTAAACTGTAATTTATTTCAGTGATCAAAGCTGAATTTTCAGCATCATTACTCCAGTCTTCAGTGTCACATGATCCTTCAGAAATCATTCTAATATGCTGATTTGCTGCTCAAGAAAAATTTCTGGGTCCCACTTTATATTAAGTGGCCTTAACTACTATGTACTTACATTTAAATTAATCATTTGGAACAATGTACTTACTGTGTACATACATGTTTTTACATTGTACTTTTATTTTTAAAAATACCTGCATGTAATAACATCTGTAATTAATTTCTGTAATTACATTTTTAATTACACTGTTGACCCATCACTCACACTATAACCCACCCTTAAACCTACGCATACCAGCAAACCTGTCCCTAACCTTACCCGTATCCCACCTCAACAGCAGCAGAAGTGTTCTGCAATACAATATGAACACAATAAGTACATTGTACTTATTATTATTTTTTTTTTAGTACATAGTACATAGTAGTTAAGGCCACGTAATACAAAGTGAGTCCATTTCGGATTATTATCAATGTTGAAAACATTTGTGATGATACATTTTTATCTTCAGGATTCTTTGATGAATAGAAAGTTCAAAAGAACAGCATTTGCCTGAAACAGAAATCTTCTGTAAAATCATGCACTAGCGTCAGTAACCGGTCAGTTTTTATCTCAGCTTTTCTGTCATCTATAGTATAACTCTTATGCCCGAATGCAAAAACTAATATTGTTTTTTAAGTAATCACTTTGCTGTGTCTGAGGAGGTTTAATGAAATAGTTTTTGATGGAGTTATCGCATGTCATACTGCAGGACAATGACAGAAACAGGACAGTGTGTGTTATTGTGTTAACTATGATCTTACCATGTGTGTGAGGCATAAGGTTTGCGAGAGCCACGATAGAGTGACCAGCAGACACACACTGCAGCATGTTATAACAGCTGTCCTTACCGCCACTGAAACACACACACACACACACACACACACACACACACACACACACACACACACACACACAAACACACACAACAATCACTGACTGATCAATTCGCATATCAGCACAACTCTCAGCCTCACATTCAAGTATCATTATAAACACAGTGGCGTCACTTTACCTGATCAGCGCGACAACTCTCATGATGTTTACTTCACAGCTGCTCACACACAGAAACTCAGTCTGTGCTGCTGCTGCTGATCCCCAAACACGTGTTTCTCCCACTCGACTGTAAACACTGGCGCGCTTCCGGGTTCTGAAGGACCCCACACAGGAGGCTGCCCGATGATCCGCCTGCGCGAAATGCTCTGACTGACCACTAAACAAAACCCTCCTGCTAAACATCACAGCGCTTATTCTGCTTAAATATCTGTTATACTGAAGCTCATGCTGTTTTATGAATGCAGAATACTAAAGTCAAACATACTACTAAATACTGAATGAAGAGCTTCATTCATTCACTGAAAAATGGCTTTGAAACTATTTTCACTCAGTATTACACAAATAATCAGCAACACATTGAATTCAATGTGAAATTTAAGTAGAAACACTGAAATAGGCCTAGTATTTTCTTGTAACATACTCTAGTAATCTTTGTTTTATTTAGGCAACAATCTTACACTATTCATACAGCCCTATAAATTATTTAGATTTTGTCCAGTTTGCAAAAACAAGAGAACCAGTGAGATCTCTGTTATATGCAGTTATTGGTCAATTGTATTGATTCAATATATGTGAATAAAATGTTTTTGTTTGTGAATAAAATGTGGCTTTTGGATGTGAATTCTCAATAAAAATGAGTTGTGTGTAAGATATTAAAGGAAAATCAGTTAGTTTTTCATGTGTGCATAATGAAAGATTGCTTGAATGGTCAGTTTGGGATGTAATAATGGGACTGTAAAGATGAACATAAATGATCCATATGTCAAACCAGAGGTCAAATATGAGAACACTGGCCTCACACACGCATGTGAGAATCAGCTAGTTTTAAATCAGTGTTAGAGTGTTAGTTTGGGTCATGATCTCTGATGGATGAAGGTGCTTTGAGCATGATGATGCTGGAGTCTGGTGACTCTGACACAAACACCTTTCCTGCTGTGTTTGCTGTGTGTTGATGTTGGGGTTGTGTTGCTCTCCTCACCTCGTGCCCCTGAGCTGACCAAAGGCAACGCAATCCCTCTGAATTTACACTACTGAAACAGCCCTCTTCTCTCTCACGTCTGCTACTGTACGCTAGTTATACTTATTTCACTGTGTGCCTTGTGAAACCCATCCGGCACAATTAACACGAGACTGGGTTTGTCCAAGAGGAGATTTAGAAAATATTCACTGTACAGCATTCATCAATCATTTTCAGGCAGTGTTTGCTGAAGGTTCGCATATGGTTCCTGTTCTGGAAATGTTCTATCTATCATCTTTTAGTAACCAATAGCTAGAATGTTTTTCCAGTTTTTATTAAAGGAATAGTTCAGCCAAAAATGTGCTGAAAATGTGCTCACCCTCAGTTCATCTAAGATTAGGATGAGTTTGTTTCTTCATCAGATTTGTAGAAATGTGTTACTGCATCAGTGTCTCAGCAATGGATGCTCTGCAGTGAATGGGTGCCGTCAGAATGAGAGTCCAAACAGCTGATAAAAACATCACAATAATACACAAGTAATACACACCATCATTAAGATGTTTTTAGTTTCTAAAACTAGTGCTGTCAAACGATTAATCACATACAAAATAAAATGTTTGCATAATATATGTTTGTGTTCTGTGTATATTTATTATGTATATATAAATACACACACATACAGTATACATTTTGAAAATATTTACGTATTTACATGTCTATATTTATATTCATATAATTTATAATATAAATAAATATATTTAATATATAAGCAATTTTTTTTTCCTAAAATATATACATGCATGTGTGTGTATTAATGTATAAATACATATATGTACACATACATTTATTATGTAAACAAAAACTTTTAATTGGGATGCGATTAATCGTGATTAATCATTTGACAGCACTATCTAAATCCATAATCCATAATAACTCTTCCTCCAGTGAAAAAGTGCATCTCCTGTTGTCTCTCATCAAAATCCAGCCACATATTTGTTTAGAGCTGTTTTGGCTTGTAAACACTGCTTGATCTGTGCAGATTTCTCTCCTGATTCACACCAGAACACTTTTTCACCGGAGGAAGCATTATTATGGATTATGGACTCGTATTTTAAACATTAAAAACGTCTTAATGATGGATTTGTTTCAGTTTTTGTCTTCTCCAGATGTTAACTGATGGACTGGAGTGGTGTGGATTACTTGTGTATTATTGTGATGTTTTTATCAGCTGTTTGGACTCTCATTCTGACGGCACCCATTCACTGCAGAGCATCCATTGCTGAGACAGTGATGCAGTGACACATTTCTCCAAATCTGATCAAGAAACAAACTCATCCTAATCGTGGATGAACTGAGAGTGAGGGCATTTTCAGCAGATTTTAATTTTTGGCTGAACTTTTCCTTTAATAGAAACTACATGTCAATGAGACCACAATAACACTGTGTAAGGAGCACAGACACTGATTTACACACACACAAACTCATCTTAGTTGCACAAGGACACAAAAACTTTGCACTTAATAAGAAGCTGTGAAATTATGACACAGACGTCCAGAGAGTCGCGGCAGTCAAGGTTTAGCACACAGACGCCGCGCTGCACATCTATTCATCTTCTTTTAAGAGGACAACGAAACAGCTTCTGTTTGCGCTGACATGCTCATCTTGTTGCTCCTTAAATTACACTTTGAGCAATTTCACAGTTTTATAGAAATATTTTCATCATCACATCATGACCTGACAAAGTTATTATTTGTCTTTTTCAATTCAGTTCTTTACATCTTATGACAGATGTCCAAAGGTGCGTCTGCTGTGAATTCCGGCCTGTTTTAGGCTCTTTTAGGAAAAGCATGGCGTCCTGATGGCAGCACATTCCAGCACTGAATCTCCTGGACCAACTGAACCCTCCCAGGAATAACTTCAGCTTCCTGCAGATTTACAGTATGATTGAGTCATAACTGCGGGTCTATTTACATCATCTGACAAGTATTTCCTCTGCAATGGGAGCGTATTTGTAGCCGCACTTAAAGCAGATGTCTGCCCAGCCTCAAAAGTACCACAAAATCCAGATTGTGACTTTCAGAAGGAATCAGTTCAGCTCATAATTCTTCAAGCGGCCGCAAACACGCAGCAGATCTGTCTGTTCAGATGTCGTACATCTTCTGCTTTACAGATCCTCACGGTGCAGTAAAGCCTGAGCGTTTGGCAGGCCGTGTTCTCCATGCTTTCTCTCAGGATCCTGCCCTCAAACACTACGCAGGACGCTGCATACTCACAATTCATTGCAATTATTTAGGATCTTTACTGGAAAAGCAGCTGTTATGTTTAAAAACATTCACCCTAAATGTTTTTCAATAATCTGCAATGTTTAGAATTATCTAATTCAGTTAAACGTTTTCATTGTCTGTCAAATTCAACACTCATCTCTTTACAGTGCATCTCCACTGAGTGCTGTACAAAACTCTTGCACAATGTGCAAAATCAAATCACTGATGAACTCACATGTGCACACTCCAAACCCATACGACATAAACATTTTTAAAAATCTAATATTAAAAAAAATTAATATATTATTAAATATATTTTAAAATATACAAAAATGAATTTGCTAAAATATTTCCAAATATATTTATGTAAATATATTTTCAACCAATATTGTTTGTCCATTTTTGAAAACATATTCATAATTTAAAACATATATCAAAACATATTAAAATATATATAGTTTTTTTTTAAAAACATTTAAAATTATATTTTGCCCTCCATTCATTTCAGTCCAAGAAAGTACATTCACATCTGTCACATTTGAATAAAATCTTTGTTTGTTGTTTCAACATTTAAATAAAAATCAGCAAGGAACTTCACAATGTTCAAAAAAAATAAATAAATATATTTACAATATATATAAAGAATTAAACATATTTAACCATTATAAGTCTAGTTTTGATGTCCAATAGGAGATTTAATCTACATTTACATTTAGCCTGAATGTAGAATACTGTTTCTTAACCCTGAAATACATTTTGTTATATTAAAGTTGAAACTAAATATTTTTTCAACTTAATTTCATTGAGCTTCACTGTTTAAAACATATATTTATCATTTTGTGCTGCACAGAAGAAATACAATCATAGGAGAATACCATGAGAGGGAATAAATGATAGAATTTTAAATTCTGGGTAAATACTGTATCAATTTTAAGTACGTACTGCTCTGTTTTATCAACTTTACATGAAAAAATGCATTTAATGCAATGGTGCATGATGAGGTTCTTCTAAAAGGACTTGCCAATTATTCTCCAGATATTTCCTGACTTGATGTCTTTGATTGTACTGGAGTCACACTGAAGTTTTCTATGTGAAGTTTGAGCCAAAGGGATGTGGTCCATTTGAAGAGTTTTGAAAGCAGCTGGGAAGATTATCAGTGAATAACATCTGCAATTAGGACTATTCCTTCAAACTATGCATCAAATGACTTCAGAAGACTTGTAGCTTCTTTTGTAAAGATGAATGTAGAATTATTCTAAATGATGATGATCCTAAATTCTTAAATTGAACAAGCGTATCAACTCCATATTTTTTATTATTATTATTTTTTTTTTAGGAAATCATATATAATTAATATATTTCAGTGACATACAGTAATCATCATATTGTAGTTGCAATGCATATTGTGATTGAGTATGCATGCTCTTTAGCTGGCACATTTTCACATCAGTTTTTGCCTTTATAAATCCCAAAATGATGACTTATGTTCCACATTCAGGTGCACCAACCCCTTAAATGTTGTGGATCAGTGTTATGTAATACATTTAGCGACATCTAACTCTGCTCAAAATCAGCCTTAACCGCACACCATCTAGAAATAACCGGCATCGCTTTCCTGCGGTGATCCTGTGTTTGTGTTACCGTAATACTCATTTTATCCAGCCGCTGGATGAGAAAGCTCCATCCATTTCAAGGCCGCTAAGTGAAGTGGGATGCTGTAATTAGGACGCCTGCTCTCTGATATACAATCCGAGGACGGTTGCTCTCTTGCCCGACAAACACAATCTTAATCCAGGAAATAGCTCGCAATCAGAATATTGGATCTGACATCAGAGGTAGCCACAGAGGCGGTCTTTCCCCAGCTTCAAAGCTGCGGCGGGGCCTGTTAGGGGTTTCTCCTGTGATCAAGTATGACACTCAACAAACACAAAACCCCCGGCCCTCTCGTGTGCCCACTTTGCTTTTCTTGGATCCCTCCGTCTGCTCGATGCCAAGTCAGCTTGTGTGTTGTCAGCGTGTTTGTGTATGTCTGGATGGACTGGGATGATGTAATCGAACGCTCTAATCACAGGCACCTGTTCTGCATTCGGGGCCTCACATGCGTCTGTCGGGGCCCGTGACTACTGCCTTTGGCTGCAATCAAGCCTTCACTCGTATCCCAGTGATCTCGGGTATTTGCACATGATTTAATCTGCTTAAGAAATCTGAATGAGATTAAACTGGAGAAACAGAAGGATTACAGTTACACCTTCTACACTGGGTCTGTTGAACTGGTGGATCTACAGTATGAGCTGAACTGTTTTTTGTTTATGAACTGTAGAATATTTAGGAAAATGGCTAAAGCCACTATACTGTACTTTTGCAGTGTAGTGTGACCATAGTTTAACTAGTCAAGGCCATTGTTAGACAGTCTGTGTATTAGTTGCAGGTTACAAATTTACACCAGTAGGTGGCGTTAATGAGTGAGTCAATGAATCGTTCATTCAATCAAAAGCGCTGATTTATTTGTGAATTAAACAAATGACCATATTCTTGTAGCTTAAACAGTAGACCATGGCGTTAGCAATGACAAAATTGTGGGTTTAATTTCCAGGGAATGTATGAACTGAGAAAAATGTTATGTCTTGAGTGTAATGTAAGACACTTTAAATAAAAGCATCTTGCAAATGTAAATAAAATAACTGCCTTTATGAGTCATTGAATCAATTACTGAACCTATTTGCTCTAAAATAAAAATATAAAAATAAATATAAAAAATATATAAATGGCTAAAAACACATCTCTTTCATCTCTAACTCTAGCACTCTCTATACTAATTCTATTTTATCTATTTGTTTTCTTTTTTCATTAAAAAACACTTGACCCTCTATCTCTTGCATTTTGCAAAAAAAAAAAAAAAAAAAACTCTAACACTAACTTTCTGTATTTCTTTTTCTATTCTATCTATTTATTTTATTTTATTTTTTTATTTCATTAAAAAAAAAAAAACTCGCTATGTGTACTGCGTTAGGCTAACCAAGACTTGTCATAGCGCTTGCATGTTGTTGCTCTTTTGTTGATTTTGATTTCTTCTATTGTCCTCATCTGTAAGTCGCTTTGGATAAAAGTGTCTGCTAAATAACTAAATGTAAATGTAAATGTGAAATGCTGTTTCATTCAGAACGTAAGGAGTGAGTCACTGAATCATTCACTGAACCTGTTTGTTCTAAAATGTTGATTCATTCAGAACTAAATGAGTGAGTGAGTCATTGAATCATTCACTGAACCTGTTTGTTCTAAAATGTTGATTCATTCAGAACTAAATGAGTGAGTGAGTCATTGAATCATTCACTGAACCTGTTTGTTCTAAAATGTTGATTCATTCAGACCTAAATGAGTGAGTGAGTCATTGAATCATTCACTGAACCTGTTTTTTCTAAAACACTGGGCCTGTCCACTTTCAGTCTTGGCCACTTGAAAGCACATGTACAGACTGTCCCAGGTCTTAAAAAAAGCCACAATGCAATGGGCCTCATTCATGAAACTTGTCTAAATATATGAGTAAATTCTGAATAATTTGCACGTAAAACAGACCTTCCCGCAAACTCTCCTCTGGATTCACAAATGTTTCATAAACGCCTGATTTGATAGTTAAATATGTGCATGTTAACGAATTCCAATCATTCGTAAATAGGGCGCTCGTGCACGGTCATTCACATTTAGCATAATCCCCGCCTATGAATTACAGCTACACAAATTGCCTGTCCAGGAACGCAGTGGAATATTCTGGTGTACTTTCTCAGGTTTGGCTCAAGTATATTGCACAAATGAAAAAAAGACTAATAGGCCATATGCCTAACAATAAATATTCAATAACGTGTCCACCAAAGTGTTTTTAGCCAGCTGAAAAAAAGTCGGGCACTCTTCTTAAAACGACCAGCACAGTGTTTTTCCAGCTGAGACGCTTTAGTTGCTATGATTTGGAATATCTACCCATACAGAAAGGTAATATATTCACATATACAGGTGCATCTCAATAAATTAGAATGTCGTGGAAAAGTTCATTTATTTCAGTAATTCAACTCAAATTGTGAAACTCGTGTATTAAATAAATTCAGTGCACACAGACTGAAGTAGTTTAAGTTTTTGCTTCTTTTAATTGTGATGATTTTGTCTCACATTCAACAAAAACTCACCAATTCACTATCTCAACAAATTAGAATACTTCATAAGACCAATAAAAAAAACATTTTTAGTGAATTGTTGGCCTTCTGGAAAGTATGTTCATTTACTGTATATGTACTCAATACTTGGTAGGGGCTCCTTTTGCTTTAAGTACTGCCTCAATTCGGCGTGGCATGGAGGTGATCAGTTTGTGGCACTGCTGAGGTGGTATGGAAGCCCAGGTTTCTTTGACAGTGGCCTTCAGCTCATCTGCATTTTTTGGTCTCTTGTTTCTCATTTTCTTGATTCTCTATGGGGTTCAGGTCTGGTGAGTTTGCTGGCCAGTCAAGCACACCAACACCATGGTCATTTAACCAACTTTTGGTGCTTTTGGTAGTGTGGGCAGGTGCCAAATCCTGCTGGAAAATGAAATCAGCATCTTTAAAAAGCTGGTCAGCAGAAGGAAGCATGAAGTGCTCCAAAATTTCTTGGTAAACGGGTGCAGTGACTTTGGTTTTCAAAAAACACAATGGACCAACACCAGCAGATGACATTGCACCCCAAATCATCACAGACTGTGGAAACTTAACACTGAACTTCAAGCAACTTGGGCTATGAGCTTCTCCACCCTTCCTCCAGACTCTAGGACCTTGGTTTCCAAATGAAATACAAAACTTGCTCTCATCTGAAAAGAGGACTTTGGACCACTGGGCAACAGTCCAGTTCTTCTTCTCCTTAGCCCAGGTAAGACGCCTCTGACATTGTCTGTGGTTCAGGAGTGGCTTAACAAGAGGAATACGACAACTGTAGCCAAATTCCTTGACACGTCTGTGTGTGGTGGCTCTTGATGCCTTGACCCCAGCCTCAGTCCATTCCTTGTGAAGTTCAAACAAATTCTTGAATCGATTTTGCTTGACAATCCTCATAAGGCTGCGGTTCTCTCGGTTGGTTGTGCATCTTTTTCTTCCACACTTTTTCCTTCCACTCAACTTTCTGTTAACATGCTTGGATACAGCACTCTGTGAACAGCCAGCTTCTTTGGCAATGAATGTTTGTGGCTTACCCTCCTTGTGAAGGGTGTCAATGATTGTCTTCTGGATAACTGTCAGATCAGCAGTCTTCCCCATGATTGTGTAGCCTAGTGAACCAAACTGAGAGACCATTTTGAAGGCTCAGGAAACCTTTGCAGGTGTTTTGAGTTGATTAGCTGATTGGCATGTCACCATATTCTAATTTGTTGAGATAGTGAAGTGGTGGGTTTTTGTTAAATGTGAGCCAAAATAATCACAATTAAAAGAACCAAAGACTTAAACTACTTCAGTCTGTGTGCACTGAATTTATTTAATACACGAGTTTCACAATTTGAGTTGAATTACTGAAATAAATGAACTTTTCCATGGCATTCTAATTTATTGAGATGCACCTGTATGTGAAACACTGTTAAATATATTGAAATATATTTTGAAAATATATTTTAAAAATGCATAGAACATAAAGCTCATGTTGCCTGTTTAATTATGTGTGTTTACATATATGTGAAATTATATTCATGCCTCATATGACTAGTTTTTGCAGTGCAGTCTAATTTTATTTCTACACTATATGGTCTAAAGCTATATATATATATATATATATATATATATATATATATATATATATATATATATGAAGAGTTCATTTGCAAAAAACGATAACTGATTTTTTTTTTTTTTTGTATTTTTTCTGATTTTTTTCAGAAATCACTTTTTTTTTATTGCGCATTCTCAGTAATATCAATCAAACTGCAGTTGGGTTGTTTTGATTAAGTAATAATACCTTAAACAAATACAGGTAATTTACAAAATTTAAGTTCATTGAAATTATGTTTTTTTTTTTTTTACATATTAAAAGTTTGTTTGATAGCAAAAGCAGATAACTCCAACAGTCGTTTTTTTTTTTTTTTTTTTGGCAAAAGCAGATAACTCCACATTTCATGTTTTAGAATTAAACACTCGTTTAATCTTTGTAATCTCCTCAGATGACAATGTAGATGCTGACAAAGGTTGTTGTTGTGATCATAGACTGTATGGATGTGATTACACGCAATACACAGAGCTTTTTTCTCTTTGTGCCCTGAGGAAGATATCACAGGTTCATCAAGTTCGCTGAAATTATCCATCCTCGATCACTTTTAGTCAGCTTTGACGAAACTCCTCTCAGCTAGCAAAGTGAAAGTAGTCTTGTCACCTGTCCTGAATACAGCGCGCTGATTCGCTAGAATGGACTTATCAGCTTCTGTTCAAAAACAACAAGGGCGCTTGTCGGCTTGAAAGTGGACAATACCGGCTTTTTTAAACAATACTGTGTTTAAGGTTCAGATCGCGCTATATGTGGAGAAAAATGCACGGCAATCAGCTCGACGTTTATCGGTTTTTGCAAATGAACTCTTCATATATACTGTACTTGAAACAAAGTTTTGCAATACTGCTTTCATATTCTCATTACAGTTTGATGTAAGGTTAGGCCTACTATCCACTTAAACAATACGTGATCAAGTTTCAGGACATTTTATCTGACTTTTATGTACTATTTATGTAAATGCATAAATTTGACGGGTTTTAATGGGCGCGCACGTTGAACATTCCAGTCGCATTTAAACAAGTAGCGAAACTCCATCTCTCAGTGTTGTTTTCACTGCTTTCAGGTAAGTTTAGTCACTAGAATCACACAAATAATACATACAACTGTTCTTGACACTTTCTTACATGTAACTGACACGTGTCTGTTCAATATTTACTTTAAAGAAATGGTTTAGTGTCTTCGGAAAAAGACTGTTAGCATCACAACTAACGTTATACAGGCTAACTATAAGAGGTAGGCTAACTATAGATTTGAACTCTTGAAAGTTTGGGCTTTTAATCACATCTTATGTGTAGATGAGCGGTTTTGATAGCTTTATAAATGTGCTGGTAATTTGTCAATAGATAAATGGAAGTAAGGTAATTAATTTAAGCTAAAAGTATGCACTGTAGAGTCAATCGGTGATGTCACTTACATGCAGGCTAAAATAGGCTGAAACTATTTTTAAACACATTTTGATCTTTCATTGTAAACAAATATTGATAAAAATTGTACTGTGATTTCAGGAGCGTCAGAAAAAAAAAAAAATTAAAACAGAGGGGAAGTTCCAAGAAAATTTCTTATGGAAGCTGCTGACAGAGATACAGGAAACACAGGTGATCTGAGAAAGCTTTTAAATAACTTAATATGCATTTTCACAATATATTTCAACTATATCATCATGCATCTGTAAAATCTAAAAATGCGAATTCTGGAATCTTAAGATTTTTTTTTTTTTTTTTTTGTATGTTTTGTATATTACTATTTCTTTTTTCTGCATTTCACCTATGCTCTAGCTTGTTTATTTCTAATAAACCTGACATTGTATACTACTTATTGTTGGCTCTGTGACATTGTTCCTATATTCTTCCATGCTGATGGTGTGCTGCAGAGCTGGAGCGGATCTCCTGTCGAAGAACATCTCCAAGGCGCTATGAACCATCTGACTAGTAAGTAGAAACATTCTAAAGTTTATTTCCTGTCCTACAAGGCCATCTTGTTTAACTCTGCACTGAGGACACTTTATACACATCAACCTACAGAGGGGTCCAACATACAGTAATTCGAAACGAGACACAGATGAAAATAAAAAAATTCTTTGAAATTAAAATGAATAACGGTAAGATAGAACCAGAGTACTGTGAACATGCCTCACTTCAAACTGTAACAGTCTGTAAAGGTTATCATCTGCCAAGCTGGATGGATACTGAAGGTGAATTTTTTTATTCGTCAATTTGCCGATCTAACATTAAATGTAACTATAGACTTATAATGTTTTGTATTGTAAAGTTATTAAGTTCCCAATGTTTAATTTTAATTAGCACATGAGGAGGTCTGGGTTACAGTCTGAGGTAAAATTATCATTTTTATTCCATCTCCTATCCTGAAAAGTCTGACTTGCAGGTTTGACTAAAAATGAGCTCCTAAAACTTACTGCCAGATTCTGGAAGATAAATTCTTGAAAGAGCGGTACAAGAGGATGTGATGCTGGTCCTTCAAGAGTCAGTCTCAACTATCCATCCATAAAGTCTATAAAAAATTAGTCCTAATGTATTTCACAATACTTCAGCATGTTATTCTTATTAAGTGAGGGTTATTTTTTAGGATTTATTACCCAAGCAAAGTCTCTGAGATCCTGACACCTTGTAATTCTGGAGACTCCAGGAAGGTTGCAGTTCTGGAAAATGGTGGCGCTGGAGACTAAATGGTTCCTGATGGTTTTACATCTAATTCTTCACATTAATTCTTAAATCTTTAGCAGTTAACGTGTCTTTTCTTCTCCACCTGTTTTTTCTGACCCCGCTGTTCCAGTGAAATAACCACACTTTTATTGAAAGAAAATTGGACAGAAAATATATTAATATTAAATATCAATGTAATATTTTCATTCAGTTCTATGCAACAGAATCAGACATAACTGTTGTTGTTGTTGTTGTTTTTGACTAATTATCCAAATAATGTATAGTCCTGCAAACAGGGTTTTTCCTTTCTCAAAATGCAGCGGAGGTGGTACCATCCTGATTATGTGCACACAATGTACCCACCCTTCAAGTGGCTGAAACAAACACTTTTTACATGCAACATATTTTAGGTGTTATGATAATTATAGCTATGATTAAAGAAAATGACAATTATAAAGTTACGTTTAATTTTCTCTCACCTAATGTTTTATTGTTATTTATTTTTAAAATAACCTTATGAAATGTTTTCTTTTTCCTCAGAAATTCTGTGTTGTGTATCTGGTTATCAAATGAAGGCATAAAACATTAATTTAATTTATCTTTAAATGATTGAAAATTAAACTTTTTGGCAAACAAAGGGGATTTACTATTAAAATTAAAACATGGAAGAAATGTTGTGTGATTATTCCTTAAAAAATAAAGTTTTCATAATTTTAGTAGTAGTAGTAGTATGTACATTCTGCTGAACAACAGTAATATATTTCTGCTGCAATGTCTTCAAATTAAACCAGACTTTTATTTTGATGGGTTGCCGTGAATACCTTTAAATTTCTGTGTATATATGTTAAGTTTCACTCAAATGAAACGGTGAAACTCTCATGAAGTGAGCAGTTTTGGAGATGTTGTTCATGTGTTTATGTCCTCATTGAAACGGCAGACGCTGAAATCTATTGCAAGCAAAAGTATTCATATATGCCTACTCCGGCGTCTGATTGTACACTGACACGTCAAAAGCGTGCGATCTGACAGCAAAACGCACATCCTCGACGTGTGATTTGCTATAAAAACGTGCGTTCTTGACGTGTGATTTGAAGAGAAATATTAAGGGAGCAAATTAAAACATTTAGCTATATACCGTTATTATCAGCATATGAAGTAGATTTGTCTCTCTTCGTCTCTGAGAGAATATGCGCCGTTAATGCAGTGTCAGATGCCGAAAGCGCCATCAGTTTTTACTTTCACTTTCTAGTGAATTGACTGAGAGTAAGAGGTTCACCGCATAACTCTTGTGCAAAGTGTTCACATTGCTTGTGTGATATCCATTGGCTCACCTTCCTGGTTTAAAACTAATATTTACAATATTGCGATGTAACCGCCTCTCCCACCCACCCTTGAGTTCGCGGTTGGGGGCCGCGGATTTGTGCTAAGCCACTGGACTCCGTCCGTTAGTTAGCCTATTAGTGCCCGCTCACTTTAGCCCAGGCCCGCTTAATGCTTTCATAAAGCTACTTTACTTTCCGATGCAGCCATCAAGTGTTAAATCAAACTTAAGTCATTCAAATAAAGAAATATTCCCAACCCAGAGTCGATTATTCAGTCATCCTCTGGGTCTGTGTGCAATTCTTGGATAGCATTATTGTAGACTAATCTTAATAAACCTAATAACCATAATAAACATATGTTGCTACAATAAAAACAATAACATTGAAATACATTTAAAACAGTGTATTTTTATTATGCCTCCTGCAGTAACTTCAGCAGCGTGCAGATCCTCATTTATCTCAGGACTGTGGTGACACCAGCAGTGCATAATGTAACAATACAGCCTAATATCTTCTATTACATATAGTTTTTATGATATATGTCGTTATTAAAAAATATAAATATAAAATATAAAAATATGTTGTTTAAACGAAATAACATCCCGTCATAATGACTGAATGGAAAAAAAATTAGTCCTATCTATGTGGCAGCAATGCCTTACCGTAATACCCCATATATAACGGACAAAACATGACAGACTTGAGCCCTATGAAGTGAGCACACGGTTTCGACGTGCCATTTTGAGAACACTAAGGAGAGAGCAGGTTCTTTTCGCCTGTTTGGATACTTCAGAAGACGTTTGCTCTGCCTGTTTGGTTTACCTGTTTACACGTTCATAACATGCGTTTTTTCAGACTCAAAACGCAAGTATTCTACGCCCATTTTTATTATGATAAACGCACGTCAAGAACGCGCGTTTTCGGTGACTTCAAAGCATGCGACAAGAACGCACATTTTTATAGCAAATCACGTGTCGAGGATGCACGTTTTGCTGTCAGATCGCACACTTTTGACGTGTCAGTGTACAATCAGGCAGGCGTGTATGAATACCTTGGCTTGCCATAGAAGTCACGTGCGCTTCAGTGTGTGTGTGGTAAAGGAAAACTTGTGTCTCTGCCATTCATTCATACAAAGATATGATCGCGTAATATGAGTTAATGCTCATCAGATCGTGTAAATCAGTGGGAAATGAATAGAAATGATGATTCTGTGTAAAGAAATATCGGTAACACTTTCTATGAAGCTCGTATTTATAATACATTTTAAAGGTATTCTTAAGGCATTATAATGAATGCATAATGCATTATAAATAACTTTATAATATGTTGTATCATCTCATGAATATTCATAAGAACAGTTTTAATGTATTATAATAGTTACTTACTTGTGGTTATAGCTTTTAAGAGTATGATAATTTATAACGATGAACACGATCCATCCGCTTAAGTGACAATGGATTATATTTCTCATAGTTATAATGTATTATAAGTCTCATATCTTGCCACGTTACTTATGTTACTTTACTTAAAGCAGACAAAGACCACTTATAAGTAATAATAATGACAATAATATATATATTTTTTCTCTCAAACAGCCATAAGTTCAGATATCAGAACAGATGAATGTGTAATATGACACATTTGCTTTGAACATTTTTATTTATTTTTTATAATATCAGTTTGATTATTTTGATGGCACCCTTTAGACAGCTGTTGATAAGTAACTCTGCAACTACATGTCAACTAGCTGTCATGAGAGTATTAGTAGCGTGTCTGCTGAATATAATGTATGCTAACACTTTATTTTGATGGTTCTCCAATAGACAAACTGAGTATAGGATACTTTACAAGTATGTGAACATTCTACCTACCCTACCTAAGTCTACTAATACAATTAGTTATATACCTGTATATTTTCGGCGGCCGAAAATTCTGCGCATCCCTAATAAATGGACTAAATGATTCTTCAAAGCACATAATTTGCCTCTGATTTTTTTTGTATTCGAGTTACTCGAGGAATCGTTTCAGCCCTACTTCCAGCCTTCATGGACAATTGTATATCACTTATAAATGATTAAATACAAAAATAATAGTAGTTATTAAGATTGATGTGGTTTGGAATTGGTAAAATCTGCTTGGAAAAAAATATGATCAGAATATCAACGTGCCTAATAATTATGCACGTGGTGTATAGATCCGTTTAATTGTTTAAATATTGTTTTCTAAACTTTAAATGCAGTGAAGTGTTTGTTCAACTAGACTTTGTTGTTTGTGGAAACCTCACGCGAGCCTGAAAGGTACTTAAAACTTAACATTTCATTTGCACTCTTGAAGACTGTTCACCAAAGACTAAATTTCAGTCCGGCATAATTTCCTGCACACTTCACCACCGAGGCCAAAGTGAGCATTGTGAATGTAAGAGCCTCACGTTACATTTATAACAATCATTGTTAATGTTTGAATTGTGTTTCAGGGCAGTTTGTGAAGACAGGTAATCAAGAGATGTTGTGACAACCTGGACAGAAGTCAGTTCCAGATCCACCCTCCACAACAGAGCTCCTTCTCATATGGATTGCTGTCTACTAGCATATTATGTGTTCTCTTCAGACTTAGGTGCATGCAAATATTACTCAGGGATATGAACACTTGAAACCTGCAAGAATAGGGAAAAGTACCTTATTTACAGTTTTTTTCAGCTGCTTCCACACAAAATCTTTACTTGTCACACAATTTCTGAAAGCTGACACTCAAACAGCAGAAGCACACGCCAAATCTGCAAAACCATACACTAATTCTCGGCCTTTGACTCAGTTTTCAATTTCATAAAACACTTTTTGCAAAACACAACACACAATTCTCTATGTAACACACAAATATCTAACAGGAAGAATCTTGATTTCCTTTTTCAAACACAACCAATTAAAATGCCACACTAATTCATCAGTGCCTCACACTGACTCCTCACATGTGCATACACTCATTGTTTTACTTAACACCAACCAATCATTACTATAGAATAGGCCTAAGGTCAAGTTATAGGTCAAGTTATAGGTTTTGAACAATGGATGCAAACGATGTACAATACACCCAACCATCTCGCCCACCAACATACACACACACACTCACACACACACTCACACGCTCACACGCACACACACACACGCACACACTCACATGCACACACTCACACACACTCACACACACACACACACACACACACACACACACACACACACACACACACACACACACACACACACAGAGCTGTTTGTTTTTGTGAAAAGTGGGTACTCTCCATAGGCATAATGGTTTTTATACTGTACAAACTGTATGTGCTATTGCCCTACACCAACCCTACACCTAAACCTACCCCTTACAGGAAACTTTCTGCATTTTTAGATTTTAAAAAAAAACCACCTTCAAATTGTAATACCTCTGTCATACCCATGTCATTATACAAATTTTTTCCCCGTAAACCACAAAAACCAGTACACTCTCACACACACACACACACACACACACACACGTTTGTTTCTGTGAATTGTGGGTACTTTCTATAGACTTCTATTACTTTTATACTGACCAAACAATGTTTTTCATCCCCTAACCCTAAACCTACCCCTTACAGAAAACCTGTTTGCATTGTTACACTTTCAGATAAACATCATTTACTATTTTTAATAATTTTTTTTTCCTCGTGGGGACTGCAGGCCGGACCCCACAATGTCAAAAAATTTCAGGTTTTACTATCCTTGTGGGGACATTTGGTCCACAATGTACCATAAACAAGTACACACACACACACACACACACACACACACACACACACACACTTCATTCCTTTGGAATAATCACGTTTTTCAAAATTATGTTTGGTTTCTGTCCAACTACACATGGTTGATGTATTCTTTTCTTTCATATTGTGTAATACACAGCCACAAATGCTTACAGTAAAAAAAAAAAAAAAAAAGTTTTGTTTTCAATCTTGAAATTTCAATCAAGAAATTGTTTACCATGAATTTTTCAACATTTCTCTGCCAATAACTTTCAATCTTGTACAAAAATGTACATAGGAGCTGTAATGAAAGAAGAGTTTTAGGTTTTGAATAACTGTGTGTATATGATATATCCAAAAATATAATATTATGGCAAAGGTGTTTGCAACATAAGAAAAATGTTTGCTTTTGAGATGTATTTATGATATTTTGAATGCAGTGCTTCATTTTGCAAGAGATGTGAGGCATTTTGTGTGTGCAATTCTTGGATTTGTGCGTAAAGTTTGGAAAAAAAGATGCAAAGTTTTGAAAATGTAAGCAGTTGAAAAAAACTAAGAATTTAATGTTAATTGCTTAATCATTATATATATATATATATATATATATATATATATATATATACATACACACACAGGTGCATCTCAATGAATTAGAATGTCGTGGAAAAGTTAATTTATTTCACTAACTCAACTCAAATTGTGAAACTCGTGTATTAAATAAATTCAATGCACACAGACTGAAGTAGTTTAAGTCTTTGGTTCTTTTAATTGTGATGATTTTGTCTCACATTTAACAAAAACCCACCAATTCACTATCTCAACAAATTAGAATACTTCATAAGACCAATAAAAAAACATTTTTAGTGAATTGTTGTACTCAATACTTGGTAGGGGCTCCTTTTGCTTTAATTACTGCCTCAATTCGGTGTGGCATGGAGGTGATCAGTTTGTGGCACTGCTGAGGTGGTATGGAAGCCCAGGTTTCTTTGACAGTGGCCTTCAGCTCATCTGCATTTTTTGGTCTCTTGTTTCTCATTTTCCTCTTGACAATACCCCATAGATTCTCTATGGGGTTCAGGTCTGGTGAGTTTGCTGGCCAGTCAAGCACACCAACACCATGATCATTTAACCAACTTTTGGTGCTTTTGGCAGTGTGGGCAGGTGCCAAGTCCTGCTGGAAAATGAAATCAGCATCTCCATAAAGCTTGTCAGCAAAAGGAAGTATGAAGTGCTCTAAAATGTCCTGGTAGATGGCTGCGTTGACTGTGGACTTCAGAAAACACAATGGACCAACACCAGCAGATGAAATGGCAGCCCAATTCATCACTGACTGTGGAAACTTCACACTGGACTTCAAGCAACTTGGATTCTGTGCCTCTCCAGTCTTCCTCCAGACTCTGGGACCTTGATTTCCAAATGAAATGCAAAATTGACTTTTATCTGAAAAGAGGACTTTGGACCACTGGGCAACAGTCCAGTTTTTTTCTCCTTAGCCCAGGTAAGATGCTTCTGACATTGTTTCTGTTTCAGAAGTGGCTTGGTAGCCCTTTTCCTGAAGACGTCTGAGCGTAGTGACTCTTGATCACTGACTCCAGCTTCAGTCCACTCCTTGTGAAGCTCTCCCAAGTGTTTGAATCAGCTTTGTTTGTCAGTATTCTCAAACTTGTGGTCATCCCTGTTGCTCGTGCACCTTTTCCTACCCCATTTCTTCCTTACAGTCAACTTTTCACTCAATATACTTTGATACAGCACTCTGTGAACAGCCAACCATTCAGTAATGACCTTCTGTGACTTACCCTCTTTGTGGAGGGTGTCAATGATTGTCTTCTGCACAACTGTCAGATCAGCAGTCTTCCCCATGATTGTGTAGCCTAGTGAACCAAACTGAGAGACCATTTTGAAGGCTCAGGAAACCTTTGCAGGTGTTTTGAGTTGATTAGCTGATTGGCATGTCACCATATTCTAATTTGTTGAGAATTGGTGGGTTTTTGTTAAATGTGAGCCAAAATCATCACAATTAAAAGAACCAAAGACTTAAACTACTTCAGTCTGTGTGCATTGAATTTATTTAATACACAAGTTTCACAATTTGAGTTGAGTTAGTGAAATAAATGAACTTTTCCACGACATTCTAATTCATTGAGATGCACCTGTATATATTTATTTATTTATTTATTTACTGTTGTTTTGTTTTGTTTTGTTTTCCAAAGTACCTAAAGGCCAATTCACACCACCATACTCTAACAGGGTGAACACACTGGTGTATTATTGTGGGAGCATGTTAGTTGATGCATTGTGCATGGTTAATGATGGCTCTTAAATATTTGAATGCAATGTGTTGAATGCCTACTAAGACTTGCATATTTGTGCATAGTGCTTTGACCCTGGATGCTTACAGAAGGATAATCTTTCATTTATGTGCCAGAAACATCATGAGCATTCATAATTTTTTTTTTTATGAAGAGAACGTCCACTGTCAGAATTTGTATCTCTTGTGTTGTCCTCTGTCTGTATATGCTTTCCAATTGAAGGTTCATGCAATGTACCTTTGAGCTATTTCAGAGAACTGGTTTTTCATTGGTTGATCTATATTCTCTTCATAAATGAAAGTCAAGATTCACTTGAACAATTCATGGCAAATTTATAAAAAGTCTAATAGAAATGTGTAGAAAATATGCTTGACAGTTTATGATAACTTGATCAACCATTGTGCCTCTTTTTTACTGTAATGACTTACATGAACTAATGACTAGATGTTTTGAGAGGTAAAACTATAGCTCAGAGAACTATATAATACATTCTCAGCAACATGACACTAGTAACTGATGATGTAGGAAACCACAGACAAATGTACATACAGTAATCAACTGCATGAATGTACCAAAGCAATCGCAACTTGTTCAAAAGAATGAAAAAGTTTTTTATGATGTGCACAAGTGACTAGATGATGTGGAGGTTGAACAAGTAGTTTGAGAATTTCATTTCTGATCTGAGAAATCCACCAAACTGACAGAAAAAACTGTAAGCTGACTTTGGCCCTTTTATCTATCCATCGAAGGTTCTGATTGGTGTGATAAATTTGGACTCCTAGTGTTTCCACTTGGGTAATTGTGTGCTAATTGAGCTCAAACTTTGCAGACTCGAGTGAACAATATTGAATGTTAGTGCTTTCTAAATGACCACATGGTGTAAGCACTGAGAAATGCAGGGATTTGTGTGTGGAGTTTTGCAGTAACAGTTCACCAAATCTGACTCATGTGTCAAAGCAGGGAATAGTGTTTATAGTCCCTGTGGACACATGTGGACTTGAGAGAGCTGCGGACGGTGGCGGGCTTGACAGCCCAACTTGACTGAAGAGTGGCCAGCGGGCTGGGACCAGCTGCAGCCGGCGGGCTTGAGCGAGCCGTGAACGGCAGTGTGCTTGAGTGAGCAGCGGGTTCCATGCCGTGGGAACAGGGAAAAAACAAAAAAAAACAAAAAAAAAAACTCTTCAAAAATGGAAAAGAAACACGGGGAAAGGGAGTGTCGCTTACTTTTTGCTGGTCCGGTATTCTGTCACGTTCACTGGAGCACGGAATGAGGAGACACAGAGATTCTTCAAAATACAGACTTTTATTGACAAGGAAACCAGGAGACATGGAACACAGGGATATGACAAACAATACAGGATAGGGAAACAAGGCTAGACACAGGGCTTTTATACTAAACATAACGAGGGGACTAAAGGGACACACCTGGGAACAAATCAGAGACAATCAGGGACAGGAACAGGAAAAACCAAATAAGGACATGGAAACACTGGGAGCACGAGGAAACACAAGACACAGCGACAAAGGTCTGACATATATTTACATATACATAAATGTAATATGTTAACAAATATTAGAAATGAATATATGGACATATATTGCATATCAATATATTTACATAGTCTGATATCTGAATATATTTACATATAAATAAAATAAATATATGTAAATATTCCAGATAAAAATATATTTACATTATGCTTAATACATGTGAAAAATATTAAAAAGCGGCCAAAATTAAATATTTAAATATATTTTTAAAATACATTTCAAAATATATTTACATATATTGTATAAAATATATCTTCTTCTATTTAAATTTAAGATATTTAAATATATGAAATTATTATTAATATACTGTATTTCAATCTATGTGACTTCTGTATGGGCACTTATTACTAGAATCTCATTTTTAAGAATTTTACTAAATATAAAAAAATACAGTAACCAGTAATACTGACTTCTCCTTTGTTGTAGGCAGTCGTTGTACAAGTAGGATGGTTGGCATTTGGTATTTGTCCCACTCTTCCTCTATACTTCTGGGTAAATAGTGACAGTGACGAGCATTATCAACTCAGCTACAAAACAACAACAACAACAAAAAAAAAAGAACAAAAAAAAAAAGAGGGCAAGGGCAAATGAACTTTTAATTATTATGGCAGTGCATCAAAATTCAGTCTCATCAAAAAAGAACACAGAACGTTTTACGCACCATTTACACGTGGTAGGTACATTTCTTTCTTACCAACTAACATTTCGAAAATACGAACATTTTCATGAATTCAAAAGTTTATGTCAGAACGGCTTTACCAATGATTTATACACAAATTTGTTCTGCTCGTGTTTCATGAATGAGGCCTAGTGTCCTTAATGCACACTAAATCTCGAATACCACTCTCGAATACCTCCCATCATGCATCACGTTCTGGAAATAAATTGTAAGACTTTTAGCCGAGATGTTGTGGAAACCTTCCCAGTGTAAGTTAAATATTAATAAGAATTAGATATTACATATAATTTAGTAGTAAAACATAAAGTGTTTTACTTTGCACATTTTATTGGTGCAAAGATGAGTACTGCAACTGCTTATTATCACTTAATTAGAAGAACCACAGTTATTAAATTGTATCATCTGTTATAACGACTACTGAACAGACATTTAGACATTTTATTTGAAAATCAATAACTTCTTACTTCTTAAAATGTAACTTTATAAAAGTAGCTTTATAACTTGTTAGTTTTAAAGTAGTTTCCTGAAACTGTTGCGTTGCCATTGGCAGTACTGTTTCTAGGCATAGGCGAGCTAGGTGGTCACCTAGAGCGCCACCAGCAGGAGGGGGCACCAATGAGTGCATGTACTGGAACTACATTTTAACAGGGTTGTGATAAAGAGTGGCACGGTCACCCTGAAATATGATTGCCACCCCCAATGGATCCCCCAACATCACTGGGCTAGAGTACTGTCAATCTCACAATGCCTGTATGTCATTGGATCAGAGTGCTGTCAATTGCTGCCTGATTGTTGCATGCAAAGTTTGCATTTGGAGCACGCAACAACATCATTAGATCAATGGGCTCTATAGGTGCTTTGACAAGGTGAGGCTTTTTTTTTCTGTTATTTATTTTTTTTTTTGCCATGCAATAAAGCTAAGTTTAATGGCCAATTTAAAATATTGGTAAAGTAAAAAGTGCACAAAATCATTTTGTTTAGGCAGTATTTGTGGTAATTGAGAAATCATGTTGCGAAATTGGTCCAAAAGGTGTGCGTTTTGCGCCAATGCATTGTTAAAGGATCAGTGTGTTGTGCAATATTCCCATATAAATCTTTAACAGCCAATTAAAAAATATTGGTATAGTAAAATTCACTATGTCACGAGATCAGTATATCCTTTATTAAACTGCTTTGTCGAATTTAACAAAGTATTCTATAGTCTTAGAATTTAACGCATTCTTATGGAAGTGTCGAAATGCTGAATCAATTAATTCACTTCTAACAGTGCTTTAATGGGAGCAGCATCATACACAACATAGACGGCAGAGCATCACGTTATTTAAAAGGGAAGTTCATATGTTAATGAGTAACAAAGGAATAAGTAGCTGCATTACGTTTATGCCACTGATCAGGCTTTTATATTTAGTTTGGGGTAACAAAGGGTTTTATAGGTTTGACTAAAAAAAATAATGCAATAACTGACACTTTGAATCAATGTTTTAAACAATAACAACAAAACAATTGAACAAAAAACAGATAAAGAGAAAGTAGCCATTGATAATATCTAAACGTATTCAAATCCAAATGTAATAAAACTAATTTATGTGTGATGACACACCAACTAGATATTGTTACATAGGGCTATACATGCATCTAGTGGCTACAATGGTATTACAGATAACAATTTTTTTTTTATCTTAACAATCAATTTACAAATAATGCGTTCAGATTTGTAGAACTCACAATGTGCTGTCTCCACAAATTAGTGTTGTTACTGTGACAAGAAATTTGAATGTGACAAGAAACTGGTGTGTATATATACAAATATAATTTGGAAATGCATTGATGCTGCTATTAAAGATTTAAGTGTTTACATAATCAGTTTTATGTTATTTTGTATGTAATCTTAAATTATCTCGTTTGGGAGTGGGATGCGGGGTTGGGGGGACGCCAATATGGATTTTGCCTAGGGCATCAAAATGGCTAGAAATGGCCCCGGCCATTGGTCCTGTAGTTCATAACTGCAGCCGCTTCTCCACACGAGTCAACAGAGACTCGATAAACTCCCTCCACAGGAGACGAGACAAATCTGTTAAAACCATGAAGAGAGAGAACACAAAGGCAATGAAGAGAAGAGCGGTCCCAGAGCAGAACATGATGACTGACTTCTCGCACACATCCGGGTCTTTCTTAGAAATGGGCTCCAGTTCATGAGAACAGCTTCAGAAAGCAGCTGCCACATGGGAAACATTATTTCCCCCAATCAGAGTTATTATCTGAACCAGCACCCTTTGAAAAGATGTGCTAGACAAAGACAACGCAGACTTTTAAATGCTATAATAACACTTAAAATACTGGATATGACTGTTTATGTGAACTTTTAATGTTTTTGAATCCAAAGCTCTGGCCTTGAAGATCTAACACGGCCCAGATGTGAGTGTTGAAAAGACGACAGTTATTTCCGCTTTCCCATTATCTTGTCTAAAATCTCAGTACTTTTGACAATTGTAATTTTCTGCTGTGTTTTCGCCATGCCTGTCTCCTCTCTAACGTGTCCTTTGCATGAAAACTCACACATGCTTCTCTTTTTCAGTTCAGATGGAACCCAAGCACAGATCCAGGGACATCAGAGCAAACAGGTCACTCAATTTCTCATCAACATTACTTTTGGAGTACGAGACTTAATTCAAAACAGAGGACTGATCCAACATGACTGTCCAAAAACTGAACTCTATGCATTTACACACAAGTGCATAAACATGTATTTGGCACACGCTCAGCAAACAGAGCCATTGTGATCTGTGTCCCAACAGCTTAATGAATCCATACTGAGAATGAATGCTGTTCAGAGTTGAAATTTAATTCAAATAAAACATTAATTTTAGTTTACTTTAAAAAAAAAATGATATTAACAATATTGATTGTCTCTCATTCATCATCATTACATTTTAATGGATTAATATGGAATTGAAGAGTTTATTTGCAAAAACCGATAAACTCCACTTTCAAAAAAATTTAGCTGATTGTCGTGCATTATTCTCCACATATAGTGTGATCTGAATACTAAACATGGTATTGTTTAAAAAAGCAGGTATTGTCCACTTTCAAGGCATCGTGAGTCCACGTTTTACTGCAGAAGCCGACAAGCGCCCTTGTTGTTTCTGAACAGAAGCCGATAAGTCCATTTCAGCGAATCAGCGCGCTGTATTCAGGTCAGGTGACAAGACTACTTTCACTTTGCTAGCTGAGAGGAGTTTCGTCAAAGCTGACTAAAAGTGATCGTGGATGGATAATTTCAGCGAATTTGATGAACCTGTGATATCTTCCTCAGGGCGTAAAGAGAAAAAAGCTCTGTGTATTGCGTGTAATCACATCCATACAGTCTATGATCACAACAACAACCTTTGTCAGCATCTACATTGTCATCTGAGGAGATTACAAAGATTAAACGAGTGTTTAACTCTAAAACATGAAATGTGGAGTTATCTGCTTTTGCCAAAAACGACTGTTGGAGTTATCTGCTTTTGCTATCAAACTAACTTTTAATATGTAAAAAAAAAAAAAAAAAAAAAAAAAAAAACATACTTTCAATGAACTTAAATTTTGTAAATTACCTGTATATGTTTAAGTTATTATTACTTAATCAAAACAACCCAACTGCAGTTTGATTGATATTACTTGGAACATGCAATAAAAAAAACGCAATTTCTGAAAAAAAAGAAAAAAAAAAAGTGAGTTATTCGTTTTTTTTTTTTTTTTTTTTGCTTTTATGGATCTATATATATAGCTTTTATTTATTTATTCATTTATTTATTTAAAAACAGAAATACAGAATGTAAATCATTTGTGTGGCACAAGTCAAGTCATCTTTATTTATATAACGCTTTATACAATACTGATTGTGTCAAAGCAGCTTTACAGTGTTAAACAGGAAAAGAGTTTGTCAATAATGCAAATAAATGGCACAATGAAATTTGTTAATTAAGGCTGCTGTTAGCCAGTCCGTGCTTTAGTTAGTGGTTTGTAGCGACTCAGGTTACAGTCTTACAAAGAAAAATAACTGTCTTTATGATGAGTCTTTGAATCATTCATTCAACCATTTCATTCTAAAGCTCATATCAATTTATGAATGAAACAAAAGACAGTCTTTATAACTGAGCCACTGAATCATTCACTCAGCTGATTTGTTCGAAAATACTTATTCAAATGTATGAGTGAGTCATTGAATCATTAATTCAACTGATTTGTTTAAGAAAGCAGATTCATTTGGGAATGAAATAGAACTGTTGTGTATTTCAGAGGTTTTACTGTGGCTTTGGAACAGAACAGAACAGAGCAAATGCAGACTGACAATACTGTGTCTAAAATGTATCTCTGTATTAACATCTTGTTTACTGAACTATTGTACATCCTACATCCTTATTACTCCAGCAACTTATCTGTGATAGTATTTTTTCTCTGGTCTTCAACATTTTTTCTTCAATATTATTATCACCATTATTATTGTTATTAATATTATTATTACATGAATAGCAGTAGTTTAACATTATGTTTTGCCCCTGGTACTTTGGGTACATGAGTTAGGAAAATATGTTTTTGAAAAATCACAAGTTACCTGGCTTTGAAAAACATTACAAATAAGAATTCCTAAAACTGGCTGTCATAAATGGCAGAGAAAGACCCATGTAATCCTTTCAGACGGCTTCTATCTCAACTCTTCTCTGCACTTGATTAAAGTGGTGACCATTTAAAAATACTGTGTGTCATTTCAAGCAGACCTCAACCTGTGACGAACCATAAAAACACACAACCCAAGGCCTCGCTGTGAATTCTAGCCGACGCATTAACGGCTACGCTTCATATGAGAAACTGTATACTGCTCAGGACGTGACCTAGAGTTTACGACCCAGACCTGTTGCTCCGCAGCGATTGATTGTCGGCAGAGAAAACAGCAGCAGTCTGTCAGGAAGAAGGCGACGAGTTTCTGTCCTGAGAGGCCCGTCGGCGGATTCTCAGCCCGCTCGTTTTATTGGTGGATTCCATTCACTGGTCCAATCTTCCCTGCCATAGGAGTTCTGTGATTAAAGTGTATAAAAAGCAGGGTGCTCCACTAAACCGGCGTGATTTACGGAGCTGTCACCTCTGTGCAGGCCAACTGGGCCGTGCTGGAGGACTAATGAAAATGAAACAAGGAGGAGGAGGCGCACAAGGCCATGTGTGCAATGAGTAAACACGACTCTCTGATGATCCTGAGCCTCACCTGAGCCTGTGATGCACGATTTATCTGTCTAATGCTTTAAAGAGGTCATGATATGGATTTTTACAATTATTTTAATATGTTCCTTGAGGTTTACTTATAATGTTAATAAAGCTTTTTGCACAAAAAACAAATATGTGGAAAAATGATTATTTTCAACCCTCATTCTGAACCTCTGTATAAAAACCACCTGTGTGTCCTTTAAGGCTTGTCAGGAATCAGCCACTGTTATGATTGGTTAACGTCATTGCGTATGAAACACTATCAATGCCCCCTTTACTATTGCATGTGAGTGTTTTGACAACATGATCAAAAATAAACTGGTCATTCCGAACAAAGCATTATGAAATCATTTACTTACGGTTTGTGATGCAGCTGCAGTCTGATCTAGTACTGCTTCATCTTTAAAAATATGTTTCTTTGTGAACTCTCCATGACACTGTGCCTCGTTTACAAATGAAATCATCTGACACGATTCCACTTGTTCCTTACTCTGGGTTCCTTCTGATATCTATAAAAAGACAGGTATGAGCTGTTTAAACCAAACGCGTCAAAGCAAATGTTCTTTCACTAGAATTGTCCTATTGACTACAGACACAAGCAGAAAGTGAACGCGCATCTGGATCTGGATACTGTATCCAGAGTAGACAAGATAGCAGCAGTGATTGGGATTTCTATTTGCTTTTGACGCGATGCAACACACATTCAAGCATAATCAAGTGTCAGCCATTAAGCGACTGAACACCGGTGGGCGGGGCCTATGGTGATGTCTTGCTCTGGAGGCGGTGTTTATGCAAATGTTTGCCCCGTTGGATCCAAAACGAGCTGTTTTTGGAGCTTGATTAAATAATTGCTTTGTTTATAATGAGGAGGACATCTTAAGCTATGAAATTTTCAGGATCTTTCAATGGTACAAAGACCTCTTATATGCCAAAAGATCAAGGCAAACTTGATTTCTCATGTCATGACCCCTTTAAGAGCCGGCCAGCAATTACACACATGCTCCTCTCACACGCTCCTATACTGTATATAAACACCACTCCCATCCCACCTCTGCCATTAGCCTCAGGCTCACCCCATTTCACGGCCAGTTCATGGACACGTGCCAGTAAAGACCACGGCGGATGGACGGATGCGGCTTCCACATGCTGTTTATTAAAACTCAACAAGAGCAGGGATATTTCAGACGTAATGCAGATGTCTCACATCTGCACGTTTGTTTCTGAGCGAGAATAGACAGATGGAGAAAATTCACCCTCAAAAATCAACATCGTCATAATTTACTTTCTTCTGTGCAACACACAAGCAGCAATGATAGTGAACTCCAAATAAAGGACCATAAAAATAGCATTGAAATATCTATAAAAGTTGTCCAAGTGACTCATATATCAAAGCAGCAAATTCACCACCTTCAACAGTAAATTTCAAGAAAATTACACCGAACGCTTGTTACCCTAAAGAGGTTTTTCTATCTGATTTAACTCATAAAAACTAGTTTTATTGGTATAAATTAATGTATTTTATTAAATTAGATTTTTGACACCAATAAAACAGTTTAGTTTAGATGTTACCATTATTTTCAGTGCTACTGTTGGACTTTTGGTCAAGCCTCACTGAAAGAAACCATAAATGGCTATTTTTTAAAGAAAGAAGCCCTAAAGTCACTTACAAGTGGAATATAATTACAGTCTTAAAGGGATAGTTCACCCAAAAATGTTCATCAATCAATTTTGATAACCAAAGAGTTGACGGAAGCCATTTTATCATTTTTTTCTGTACTATGGAAGTCAATGGCTACCATTAAATCTTTTTTTTACCAACACACTTCAAGATATCTTTTTCTGTGTTCAGCAAAAGAAAGAAACTCATACAGGTTTGGATCAACATGAGGGTGAGTAAATGGTGACAGAATTTTCATTTTTGGGTGAATTGTCACTTTAAGCTGAATTATTAGTTGCATTTCAGAGTGAATAAGCAAACTCATGCAGTTGTCTGAACTTTTCACACAATGTGAACAAATGTGATGGACAACTTTTTTCTTTCTTTATATATGTGTGTATATATATATATATATATATATATATATATATATATATATATATATATATATATATATATGTATATGTGTGTGTGTGTGTGTGTGTTCTGGCTCATGTTTTCTATTTTCAAGTACATTCAGTTCCTCCTGTTTCCTGTGTATTTGTAGTCGTTGTAGTTTTTCTTTTGATTATCCTGTCATTGAATCCAGTTGTGTCTTGTTTGCTGATTTGTGTCTGCTTATATAAACCCCAGTGTTTTCTGTGTTGATTGTCAAGCCATATTTTTACTGACAGAGTCGATTTATATTTGCAAACCTCAAAGTCTTGACTCCAAAAAAACAAAACAAACAAACAAACAAACAAACAAACAAACAGTAACACTTCATTTTAAAGTGACACAGTTACACATTATGTGTAAATTTTGCATAATTACAGCCAACTAATCCTAATCCCAATCCGATCACACTTTATTTTACAGTTTCCTTGTTACTGTGTAATTTAAGTACTGAGTAAAGTTAACAACGTACTTACTATGAGGTTAGGGTTAACCTCATTTGTGTAAATACACTGTAACAATATCACCTTAAAATAAAGTGTAACCAAATAAATAAATAAATATGTTTTCGCAAAAAAAAATTGTAACCTAAAATGGAAACATTTCAATTAACTGTTTTTATTTAAGTCAAATATGTTCTTTAATATTGTAGAATTAAGCTAAATACATGAATTTATACAAACAAAACTAGTTTTTAGGAGTTAAATCAAGTAGAAATAGCTCTTAAAGGGAACAGTTTTAGTTTCCTTTTCTTTCTTGTTCTTCCATGCAGTGAACAGTTCAATCCCATAATTCTGTGGAAAAGCAATACATGTGTGTTGAAGTCTGAAGTGGCTCTTGGGAAAATCAGGAGCAGCAGAGACGCTTCTAGTGTAACAAATGGACAGAAGTGCGTTAAATGGCTGCTATTAAGCGCTTATGAGTGTCTGTCAATTATCTGTGCCATTAACTCAATAATACAGCACTGAAGTTTAACAATCAGCGCAGCAGCTCATTTCACCTCCTAAAAACTCTTCTTTAAAGAACATTTAATTTCTTTCTATTTAATGAAGTGGTTCTGGTCATTTGCAGCTCTGCTCTCTGCACAAAGATGATTCATTTGTTAATAAGGTTCATTAAATATACGCTTACTAAAGGCCTTGTGTGAAGAAGCTGGTGAGAATTGTGATATTAATGACGTGATCATTCTCTCATCGCTGACTGAAAGCACTTGATGAAAGTGACTTGTCTATGAGTGGTTTGGGGAAACCGGTTTAACTGCTGTTAGTGTTAATAGAAATGATTCTGTGTCGATTTCATCATGTGTTTAATCAGGGAAGCTTCACTTCACTAATGCTTCATATGTGGACAAAAAAACCAAGAAACAGGGAGATTTGTCAAATACATTTTTCGACGAATAACAGTCCTTGTGCAACTTTTTTTTGGACTTTTTCATTTTTGATTGATTGATTGATGGATCTTTTTGGCTATATGTTAATGCAAACAGCATAATTTGTATTTTTAATGGAATTAATTTCCTTTCATAAATCTATTTTAGGATCTAAAGGACAAAAATGTCACCATTGAAACTTATTAAAATTGCAATATTAACCATAAAATCATGCATTCTTTGTTAATAGACCTTCGTTTTGTTGGCAAGGCTTTAACATGGATTTATTTATTTTTTTTTATTTTTTAATCAGACACTGAGATTAAACATTGAGTGTTTAATCTTATTATTATACATTGCTGACACTCTATCCTCCAATTTGATACTGTTAAGTGCTTTGACACAATCTGTATTGTTAAAAGCGCTATATAAATAAAGGTGACTTGACTTGACTTGACTTGCAGAAAAATTAATCATGCATCAAGCAATCTAATCCAAGACTTTTCCAAGACTGTAGTAATATAAAAAAAGAAAAAGACTGTAAATAATAAATTCAGCTTAGCTTTTATATGAAAAATAATTCATTTTGTATTTATTATTATTATTATTATTATTATGATTATTATTATTACTAATTAATTAATTAATTTTGCATAAGAACAACAGTGACATTATGTAAACAAACTGGCCTTTAAAGGGTTAAAATCCTGAAAATGAATGCATTTTTGGTAGTTAAGATCAGGGGTGATGCTGGCTTGAAAAAAGACAGTGAAAGCTCTTTTTGACACTGACATATGTGTCGTCTAAGGATCTTCTCTGTAACATTTTAAATGAATGCAATGGTTATGCAAAAGTTATGCAAAAGTTCTCCTGCTGCTGGTTTATACTTTGCTCTTGTAATTGTGACGCATGACTTTTTTTTTTTTTTTGCTCTTATACAAATTGCTTGTGATTTTCCTCATTCATAAGTCCAAAGTACCTCTGAATGAATGAGAGTCAAAGATTGAACCAAATTATCAATATCCTTATTATCAATAAACAGCAAATTGCTGTGATCAGTCATGCTTCTACTCAAGCTGTTTTTCTTCTTCTTCATCTTCAAGTCAGTTTATTTATTTATTTATTTGATAAATGGTGTTTATTTTAATGTTTATTTTTTTCTAAACTCTATTCAGACTGAACTTTTGGTATCAGGGCTCAGGCCCTTGAGGAGTCTGGGTCAGATCAGTCTGGCGGCTCCTCTCTCAGAGATCTACAATAGCCGGACAAAGAACAATCAGAGCAAAGGAAGGACAGAAGCCAAGAGCACACAGACAGATTTATGATGGCATGGAAGGCTCTATTTTAAACCTGATTCAGCTTAGGTCAGGACGCACCCATCAGAGACGCCGCTGACTGCTGCATGCTCTCACGTCAGATTCTGGATCACTGCACAACTGCACTACACTGAAAAACTGTCATTTAATTAAAGTGCATTTTTATATTGGTCTAATCAAAAGTCATGGTTTCCCATTTAAACTGTAATTTCGCTCAGTTTGTCTAAAAGCAAATAACACTCATTAAAACACATAGTATTTGGCTAGATGTGCAAAACACATACAGAAATTATTCATAGTTTTATTCATTTTTCTGGTGTTTTTTTTTTTTTAGCGCTATCAAATTATTAATTGAGATTAATCGCATCCAAAATAAAAGTTTTTTTTATACATAATATATGTGTGTGTACAGTGTATATTTATTATGTATATATAAATACACACACAGGATATATTTTGAAAATATTTACATGTATTTACATGTATATATTTATATTCATATAATTTATATTATATATAAATATATTTAATATATAAACATAACATATTTCTGAAATATAGACATGTGTGTGTATTTATATATACATAATAAATATACACAGTACACACACATAATGTAAACAAAAGATTTTATTTTGGATGTGATTAATCGCAATTAATCATTTGACAGCAATATATATTTTTTTTAATTAGTACATAACAGAAAATATGATGCAAATGATTATGATTCAAAAAAAGACATCACAATAAACATGAATGTCCAGGAAACAGAAGTAGAGAGTGTTACACGGGTGTCTTTATAAAGCCCCTGGTGCTCATTGGGTATAGTAGAGGTAAAGATCAAATTATGTAGATGAAATACTTCCAAGGCACTCACGGGGTAAAATAAAAAGCCTTTAATGTGCTGGGCTTAAATCATTACAAATAGTTAAAAGTAGATCTATGCGTTTCGGCACAAAGCCTTCTTCAGGACACACATCAACTGCTTAAACAGGTATTCTTAAACTAGTGTTAATTACTGAATCATCCAAGACAGTTGGTTAATATGTAGGTGTGGCTAATACTAGTATATTAATCCAAAAAAAAAAAAACAAAAAAAACCTTTTATACATATAACAATGCAAATATCAAACCACACATCATCAATAGTACAAATTACAAAAATGGTAAAAAATATATTTCTTCATTAACTCCTGGGGACTTAGTCGCCCGGAGCATATGGATCCAAAAAGTCTCTCTTTGTAGAAGTTGTTTCTGTCTATTTCCACCTCTTATTGAACAAGGGATAGATTCAATTCCAATAACTTTAAGAGAACTCTCAGTGACATGGTCCACCTCATTATAATGCCTCGCCATGGGATATGCCATATTTTTCACACGAACAGCACATTTGTGTTCAGCCACTCTTAAACGCAATTTTCTCTTGGTATCCACACTCACACTCTAGCCTATAGACTACATACGAGGAATTGCAATTAATAAAAGACTTAATAAATTAATAAATTAATATTAAAAAAAGACTTAATAAATTAATAAAAGACTTAATTGGATATTTTCCCAGAGGACACATCAGTAAAACTATTAGTTTTCACCATATTATCACAATGTTTACCCCGTCCACATCTAAAATTTCCTGCTAAAGAACCAAGCCACGTTATCTTTTCAGGGGCAGGAAGATAGCTGCATACTACCTTTGTGCCGAAACGCATAGATCTACTTTTAACTATTTGTAATGATTTAAGCCCAGCACATTAAAGGCTTATTATTATCTTACCCCATGAGTGCCTTGGAAGTATTTTGTCTACAAAACATGAATGTTTTTGAAAGTTGCCTTTATTTATGGTACAAAAAATTAAACATTGACTATCAAAAAAATTTTTAGTTTTATCTTAAGTGAAAATCCTTATTATAGCACATTTAGATGGTGAAATAACATTAAAAAGCCAAACAAAATAAAAAAGATTATATTAACCTACATTAAGTAACATTTTTGCTTATGTCTAAAGAAAATATATTAGGTATGGTATAAATATATAATAAAAATAATATATGAAATATTAAAAAAAATGTAATATATACAAACAAATATTTTGATTAATTATAAATAAATACATTAAAAATAGTTATAAATAAATTACCTAATAAATACTTTATGTGGTTAATACTAATGATAGGAATTAAATATTAATATTAAATTTGAGCCAAACCGTAATTATGAGGGGGAAAAATTAAATCATTTTTGCTGTAACAAAGTTGGTCAAAAGTATTTTTTATTTATTTATTTTTTTTTTGTGTATGATTTGATAAAGTCATGAATCTGGTCCATGGACTTCCATCTGCTTGCCACCAGAGGTCACTCTTCCGTTACATTGACTCTCACACTACACAGACTGTTACATGTCACTCCGAACTGCATTTCCCATCATCCATTGTACATACAGCTGTCAGCAATCTCTTGCTCACCTGAAAGCTATTACACCCACTATATAACACTCACTCTTATCCTGTTCTAGTCGCCGAGTATTGTTCTGGTTTTTTGTTCTCCTAGTGATAGCTGCAATACAGAGGCTTTCTGTGTTTTCTTAGTCTTAGTCTAATTTATCCTGTTTATTACCTGAGTCATTCGTGTTCTGATCCTAGCCTGTGTATCTCGTTTCTGCCTGCCCTGAAGTTTATAGCCTGCCTTGGATATCTCGCTCTCTCGTCTTGTCGTTCGGACTCTGTTTGCCCCTGCCTGGACTATTGCTCGTGTTTCTGGATTACCCCTCTTGTTAAGCCCTCTGGATACTGTTCGCCATCGATCTACGCAAACCTGATTACTGGTCTGCTCTTGTGTTTTGCCCGTGCCTATTTGCTGGTGTTTCGACCCTGCCTGTATTTTTGACCACGTCTCTGCTCAATAAAACTTGCAAATGGATCCGCACGTCTCTCGTCTCAGTCGCCCCGTTACAGAATACTCGGCCAAACAAGGATCCAGCAGCTGTTCAAGTGGACACTGGCCAGGTATGGACACTACAAGAATTTTAGTAGCCATTAAACAAGGCACGCGATCATTGGAAAATTATATTTGAGAGTTTTTAGCCATCGCTCACTATTCAGATTTAACGGACATTATTTTGATAGAGATTTTCTGCGATGGCATAAATCCATCTCTCAGGTCTAAGCTCAGACGCAAGGGTCCGCGTTCGTCACTCGCTCAGTTTATGGATTATGCTTTGTTGACTGTTGACTCTTTGTTTACTGTGGTTGTCGTGGAGGAAGAACGCGACGCCGCGTCCGTGACTGAAATAGCGGCGTTCACATAATGGCGGCGACAGCGGAGCCTGTTCGCAAAATGGCAGCCACAACAACACTCTGTCATGTCACTACTGCCATTCATGAGTCAAGTCACATCTCAACTGATCATACAGAGTCTCGTCACGTCACAGCTGATCATCCAGAGTCTCGTCACATCTCAACTGATCATCCAGAGTCTCGTCACGTCACAGCTAATCTTCCAGAGTCTCGTCATGTCACAGCTGATCTTCCAGAGTCTCGTCACATCTCCGCTGATCTTCCAGAGTCTCGTCACGTCACAGCTGATCATCCAGAGACTTGTCACATCTCAACTGATCATCCAGAGTCTCGTCACGTCACAGCTGATCTTCCAGAGTCTCATCACGTCACAGCTGATCTTCCAGAGTCTCATCACGTCTCCGCTGATCTTCCAGAGTCTCGTCACATCTCAACTGATCATCCAGAGTCTCGTCACGTCACAGCTGATCATCCAGAGTCTTGTCACATCTCAACTGATCATCCAGAGTCTCGTCACGTCACAGCTGATCTTCCAGAGTCTCGTCACATCACAGCTGATCTTCCAGAGTCTCGTCACGTCTCAGCTGATCTTCCGTTGTCACGTCCTGTCACAGCTGATCTCCAAGAATCTTGTCATGTCCTGTCTGTTGCACCCAGTTCGTCAAGGTCAGTCTTTCGGTATCCCAGTCTGATGTCTAGTGTGAGGGATGTACAGCTGGTGTCTGCACGTGCAGCTGGTATCCCCAAATCCACTCACTCCAACCCTTCTGTCCCTGAACTAATTCCCCTGTCTGAAGTGCTTCCCATGATGGGGATCGCTTTATGTTGCGTTTGGGCTGCGTACACCACCACAGAATTGCCCGAGGTGGCGGTGTCCACTGAGATGTCTCCAGAGGTGGCCGCTGAAGCTGCAGAACCTCTTGGGGAAGTGACGCTTGGTGCTGTGTTCTCCGAGGCGAGGGCACCCGCTGCAGCTTCTCCAGAGGTGGCGGCACATGCTGCAGAACCTTCCGAAGCGGCGGTGCTCGCTTCACCTCCTTCTATGGTGGTGTCGCCCAGCAATGTTCTCTCAGCCTGTTGTGTCGCGCTTGTAGAGACTGTTACTGAACTCTCACTGTTTTTTAATGAGACTGCTGTAGAACCTCCAGAGGTGGTAGCATCTGCTGCAGAACCTCCAGAGGTGTCAGCGGTACTCAACTATGAACTCTCGTTCTGTCTTGTCATGGCTATGGGGGCCGTCTGTGAACTCTCTCCCTGTCCTGTCGCAGCTACAGAGGCTACTTATGAACTTTTGTCCTGTTCTGAACTGGCTGATGAGGCCATCTTCAAACTTTCGTCCTGTTCTGAATCAGCCATGGAGGCTGATTGTGATCTGTCTGTCCATCTAGATGCTGATTTTGAGCTCTCTGTCTTGCCAGTTACTGTCAATCAGCCTGATCATGAACTGTCAGTCTGTCCAGGATCAACCTAGGAATCTAAACCTGAGCTGTCTGTCTGTCCTAATGCTTCTGTTGAGTCTGAATTTGAACTATCTTTCGGTCCTGATTTAGTCGTTGAGTCTGTTGTTGAACAATCTGTCTGTCCAGTTTCTATTAATGGGTCTGAGTGTGAATTGTCGGTCTGTCAAGTTTCAGTCACTGAAATGTCTACCAATCCAGCTTCAGTTAATACATCTAATTATGAACTGTCTGTCAGTCCAGTTCCAGCCAATGAGTTAAATTTTGAACTGTCCATCGGTCCAGTTCCAGTCAATGAGTCAGATTTTGAACTGTCTGTCTGTCCAGTTTCTGTCAACGAGTCAGATTTTGAACTGTCTCGATCAGTTTCACAGTTTCGATCAGTGAACTTGCTTATGAACTGTTTGCCTGCTCAGTTGTTACCAGGGAAAATATTGATGGACTTCTTGTGTTCCCTGCCTCGGTCCTTGAGACCATATATGCTCTCTCTGTCTCTTGTGTTTCTGTTTTTCCTAGTCTCCAATCTCTGCTGTGGGCTCCTGATCAGTCTGTTCTGCCGTGGTGTTTTCCTGATCCGTTGTGGTGCTCTCCTGATCCGTCGTGGTGCTCTCATGATCCGCCGTGGTGCTCTCCTGTTCCATCGTGGTATTCTCCTGATCCGTCGTGGTGCTCTCCTGATCCATCGTGGTGCTCTTCTGCCCTGTCTGCTCCGCATTGGTGGGCTCCTGCTCTGTCTGCTCCGCCGTGGAGGTCTTCTGCCCCGTCTGCTCCACCGTGGTGGTCTTCTGTCTGGCTCCAGTGGTCTTCCGCTCCATCTGCTCCGCCGTGGTGGCCTTCTGTCCTGCTCTGGTGGTCTTCTGGGGGGAGGTCTGGTCCATGGACTTCCATCTGCTTGCCACCAGAGGTCACTCTTGCGTTACATTGACTCTCACACTACACAGACTGTTACATGTCACTCCGTTTCCCATCATGCATTGCACTGAGTACATACAGCTGTCACCAATCTCTCGCTCACCTGAAAGCTATTACACCCACTATATAACACTCACTCTTATCCTGTTTTAGTCACTGAGTATTGTTCTGCCTTTTTCGCTCTCCTAGTGATAGCTGCAATACAGAGCCTTTCCGTGTTTTCTTAGTCTAGTTTATCCTGTTTATTACCTGAGTCATTCGTGTTCTGATCCTAGCCTGTGTATCTCGTTTCTGCCTGCCCTGAAGTTTATAGCCTGCCTTGGATATATCTCTCTCTCGTCTTGTCGTTCTGTGAAACACAGAAGAAGATATTTGTCTTGGCTGTTCTTTTCCATCAGTGAATGGAGTTTGTTTATGATTTGTGCATTATATTCCACATCTTCTCAAGTTATAAGACAGTGGTGAGATCTTTAACATCTTTCATAAATGTGACCCTGGACCCAAACCAATCATAAGGGTCAATTTTTTGAAACTTACATTTATACTTCAACAATAAATGAGCTTTCCATTGATGTATGGTTTGTTAGGATAGGACTATATTTGGCCGAGATACAACTATTTGAAAATCTGGAATCTGAGGGTGCAAAAAATCTAAATATTGAGAAAATCACCTTTAAAGTTGTCAATGCATATTACTAATCAAAAATGAAGTTTTGATATATTTACAAAATATCTTCATGGAACATGATCTTCACTTAATATCCTAATGTATTTTTGGCTACTTATGACTGGTTTTGTTCTCCAGGGTCACAAATGTGTGTTCAAGTGAGTTTCTTTGACTTTGGTGTAAAGTGGACGACATTTCTGCTGTCTAGTCTCTATGAAATCTCATGACTGAAGAGTATATGCATGTAAATGACACAGAGCACAGAGCGGTTTGGAGTGATCTGTGCGCCTGTTGTTTGGCTCTGATGCGTTCCGTCTGTTTCAGCGAGCAGTGGGGAGCAATCAATCGCCGATCGCAATCTTGTTTGCTTTTTTTCCATACTTGTCATTAGCGTTGTGCATTCCTGCAGTAATTCAGAGCAGTGGTGGATGCCCATCTGCTGGCTCTGTGGCGTTCGGGGCGCAGCGGCCCATAGAGGCCCGCATTAGCAGCTGCTGGCCGCGGCCCCGCTCCATTCCGCCACGCAAAACTGTGATTATGGGAGCTGATTGCCGTGTCTGTGATGACGATAAGAAGCCGACTGAGTGCCAAGCCATTTCAGCACATGAGGAAAAAAGAAAACTGCGAGGAGGAATTAATGGCGCGGCTTTTTTATATTGACCTCCATACGGAGCTGTTTGCTACAATCGGTGGCATATGGTGCTGCGTTCAGCGTGATGGCGACTAAAACATCCAAACCATTACCCAGTGAACGGCGCTCATTATGCATGCAAATTAATGAATAATGCAAGCGGATAATAGTTATGCATTTTCAAATTCACGTGTTTTTAATATTATTTTCAAATGCACTTTACATTTCAGCAGCTGCAGTAATGATATTGGTAAAGTGTTTGAGAAACTTTCATATTTTGTTACAATGTTTGTGCAGCTGCAAGCTACACTGAAAAAAATTGTAACCTCTAAATGAATAAATTGAAAAATAAGTCATAAATCACTCAATCAGCTTAAGTACATAAATTTATACAACAAAATCTGTTTTTATTAGTTAAATGAGGCAGAAATAGCTCTTTAAAGCAACATTTGCAGGTCACCACGTTTTAGCCTAAAATCTAATCTTTGTTAAAATGCTGTTCTTTTGTTGCCTTGTTTCACTTATGGTGAAATTAAATAGTTAGTAAATAAACAAATAAATAAAAATAGTAAATAAAAATAATAATAATAAAAAATAAAAAATCAGTCAATAAAAAATATTATATTGAGCTTGTCGAGTAACATTTTGACTTGTGTCTAAAGAAAATATGCTGATTAAGCATATGGTCTTTATAGTAAATAGTCTTTTTACTTTGTATGAACGTTTTTGTCTTTGGGAAAATACATGTTTTTGATTAATATTAAATATATATTAAATAATTTTTTAAATGAAAAATAAATATAACTTGAGAAACCAAACAAACAAACAAACAAACAAACAAACAAAGGTCATATAAAAATGGTTGTTTATCTGTTTTTATGGTGATATTACAATGATATTACAATTTTCTAATTATGGGAGCCATCAGGTCCAAAGATGCTGATCTATGGCTGAAAATTACACCAGTATAATATTGTGAAAACTGCATATCATAACGTTAATAAACATGACTGAATACAGTGACAATAATAACAAAGAGCTTCTGTATTTTTCACTTGCAGTTGCTTTTGCTTGATTGGACAAGTGTTGCAAATATTCAGACAGGTCACATGATATGCTGATACTGTACTGATAAGGTCATTTTGTTATTGTTAAATACAGTATTGGCAAACATTTGTGTATTTGTAACCATGCCAAAGCCCCGCTGTGTGGAAGTGAGCACTGACTTCAAATGTAACGCTACATAGAAACTAATCAGGAGGCCTTGCCAAGATTACAACCATTATAATAATGAACGCTGAGATTTATGTGACATCTTCGTCCTTTAGACATACTGTATATGATGATATTTACATTAGTTTACATGAGTTGCTTTCTCCAGCCTCCCTGAGTGTGTCATGTTGTTATTTTGTCATTTGCTCTAAAGTCCAAATGTGAACAGCAGCTCTGTGTAACCATATAATTATTAATAACATACAAAATAAAAGCATTTAAATACATTAAATTATAAAAATGTTCAATTCATGTATTGTCCCTTATCAATATTTCATACAGGTCCTGAATATTTATCATTAATATGTTTAAATACTGTATTTATTACATTTAATTAATTATTATATTTTCTATGTTGCATTATATTTTTTCTATTCCCCAAACACAAACAGTACAATAACAACAAATATGTGACATGAAGTTAAAAATTAAGTTAAAATACAGCTGTTCAACACTATTTCCCAAATGCAGCATGTTGGATCCACGTGATCATGCGGCTGTATGGAGAACATGTGAGTGTGCATTAAGAACAGATACAGATACAATACAGCCAAACCAGTGACAAAGTTAATGATGTACCAGCAGTTACTAAACCAAGGTGAAAATGATACTTAATATACACCAGCAGTCAAAAGTTTTTGGACAGTAAGATTTTTAATGTTTTTTTAAAGAAGTCTCTTCTGTTCACCAAGCCTGCATTTATTTGATCCAAAGTACACTAAAAACAGTAACATTTTGAAACGTTTTTACTATTTAAAATAACTGTTTTACATTTGAATATAAATGTGACCCGTGCTGGCAAAATGAGTGTGAATGCGCACGGGCTAATTTTGAGCCACAGACAAAAAAGGTGAAAAATTTTGATTTTGATCGAATTTCAGGTTTTCAACAAATGAGTTCATTATGCCCTCTTCTAGTGATCCCAGTGCTCCAAATTGTAATAAAACATCTAAAATGATCTTTATTTGTACGTTTCCTGAGAGGAGTACCTTTTTCTCTGCTTGCTTCTCATGCTGCCGCTGAATGATAGCTTATATGAATTGCAGACATAAACGGCTTCCGCCAGCGCACGATCCCGATAAATATACACACACAGAATTACAGTATTTAAGTAGGCTGTTCACGCAAACATAATCAGTTATGTCTTAAGTGAACGTTTGGGGAATTGCTGGGGAAAACATCTGATGTGTCATTATATTAGATCCGCGCAGTACAGTAGATCTTAATATATAGACCATCTATCTCATTAATGTTAATCTAACAATAAAATAAAAAATCGCTGCTCTTGATTGAACTGCTTTTGTAGTTTTAATAATCCATTTATTTGTAATGAACACCCTGAAGTGATTTTTACATTTGATTATTTTTTTTCTTAATTGAATTCTTTTCTTTAGATGTAAAATGAACAAAAAAGTAATGCACTATTTGTTTCATTCTTATATTTGTTCTGCTGTTTTTTTCTCTTTTTGCACCTGTTCTTATTTATAATAACAAAGATAAAATAAAAATGGCTATATTGTGATTATTAATATAATGATAATTAAGAAAATAATTGGAAGAAAAGATGCAACGTTGTTAGGTGATTTTGCTTTGGAACCTTCAGAAAACTTTAACTCAGTTTTTTTCAGAATAGACTTTGCTGACTCTATCGCCTTCAAACGGCTGTAGCTCAGTCATTTTTTGTCCGTTTCCAACAAATCATATATCATTTGAAGGTCTTTTAATGGAGAATGTGAAAATAAAAATAACACATTTTTGAAAATTTGCTCATTGTGGCTCATTTTGTCAGCACAGGTCACATTTTAAAATGTAATTTATTCCTGTGATTTCAAAGCTGAATTTTCAGCATCATTACGCCAGTCTTCAGTGTCACATGATCCCTCAGAAATCATTCTAATATGCTGATTTGCTGCTCAATAAAACATTTATTATTTTTATTATTATTATTATTATTATTATTATTATTATTATTATTATTATTATTATTATTATTATTATTATGTTGAAAACAGCTGAGTAGAATTTGTTCAGGTTTCTTTGACGAATAGAAAGTTCAGAAGAACAGCATTTATCTGAAATAGAAATCTTTTGTAACATCACCTTTGATCAATTTAAAGCATCCTTGCTAAGTAAAAGTATTAATTTCTATAATTTCTCCCTCCCCCCCCCCCAAAAAAAAAAAAAAAAAAAACTGACTCCAAGCTTTTGAATGTATAGTGTATAATGTTACAAAAGCTTTTTATTTCAGATAAATGCTGATCTTTAGATCTTTCTATTCATGAAAGAATCCTGAAAAAAAAAAAAAAATATATATATATATATATTTATATATATATTTATATATATATATATATATATATATATATATGTACTCAACTGTTTTCAACATTGATAATGATCAGAAATGTTTCTTGAGCAGCAAATCAGCATATTAGAATGATTTCTGAAGGATCATGTGACACTGAAGACTGGAGTAATGATGCTGAAAATTCAGCTTTTATCACAGGAATAAATTACAGTTTAAAAGATATTCACATAGAAAACAGTTATTTTAAATAATAAAAATTGTACTGTTTTTGCTGTACTTTGGATCAAATAAATGGAGGGTTGGTGAACAGAAGAGACTTCTTTAAAAAACATTAAAAATCTTACTGTTCAAAAACTTTTGACTGCTAGTGTAGGTCAATATAATATTTAATATTTGGGCTTTTTACAAACTAAATTCCACCATAAAGAAAAGCTAAATTAACATTTTGTTTGTTTGTTAGATTAAGTTTAATTTAGTTTTCACTATAAATAATGACAGGTATATTCGCTTTGAAAGACCTTATTTTTTTTTTCTTTCTAAAAATACAGCATGCATAACAAAAGGACACCTAAAAATAAAAACAATTTAAAAATAAATAAATAAAACCCAGAATAATTTCTGCTGATAGTAAATTTAGCCAGTATGTGTTCTACACATCAACAAAACACAATTTAAATAAAATAATTTATTTTTTATGGGGAGTGTTATTTGCTTTTAACACCACTGGTTTAAACCGTAAACCATGATTTTGATTAGAGCAATATAAACCTGCAATGAATGACACTGCTGTTACTCAGTTCTCTCAGTGTACACTCATAACCCTGAACTGGATCAGATCTGAGTGAGTGTTTGTGAGTTTGAGTCTGAGAGCTGCGCTTTGACCTGTAACTGTGAGGCTGATCTGAGGTCAGTCTGCAGATCTTTTGACACATCCGCTGCAGGTAAGCTGCGCCTGCGGTGGTCTCTCACGCCAGCAGGCTTTGGAGGGTCTGATTTTAGCCTGAACCCTCGCTCAAGGCAAAGCTTGGCCGTCTCAGCGCTCGCTCCCAGAAGCCCTTTACTCACCGCTTTATTCTCTCTCTCTGTTCCTCTAGGCATTCAGGTTGAAGCCTATTGCTGCGATCAGAACGAATAAGCTTTCGGCAGCACCTTGCCTGAGGATAGGGCCAGCGTTGCCCAGGGCAGAAGAGGCTTCCAGACCAGCCTTTGGTGAGTCCAGCGCCAGAGTGGATCTGACAGGTGAGAGGCCACCGCTGGCTCTAATGATGCTGCTGACCAGACACACAGTCAGATCTATAAATCATGGCGATTGGACCGCTGGGTGAAGGACGCTGCCCTTCATGTAGGATGGAGACCAGGAGAGCCAAGAAGAGCAGAAAACTGAGCCGCTTACCAGCCCCCCGCACGTCCAGAACCAGATAAAGAGAAACTCACTCTTCAAAATCATCTTCTGATAGTTCTGTGTCATCAACAGACTGAAAATTAACCATCATTGCTGCTCACAAATCGTATGATTTATAATAGGTTTGAATGTGTGCAATTAATGTTGTCACATTACCAAAACTTCAGGTTACACTTTATTTTAAGGTGATGTAATTACACGTTGCATGTACTTACTAGAGTAATGACAGTAAATTATGCATAATTGCAAGCAACTGACTTTAAACCTAAACCCTAAAGCTATTGTCAGCACATGTAGTTAATTAATATTACTCAGTACTAATTACAGTGTAATTACACTGTAATAACCTCATTTTAAAATAAAGTGTAACCAAATTTCTGTAGTCTGTGCCAATACCAATATAATTTAATGGTTTCCGGTAGCAATTTTGCTGCCATAGCAAAAACTACTGGAACTAGTTTCTATTTGAAAATAGAAAATTAGTTAAGTAAATAATACATTAAACATTAGCATGTAGCCTTACTAAAAGCATGTTTTACTGAAGTACTATATCACTCGAGACTTACTGATATAAAAATGATAATTTAACTTTATTTGGAGTACTACTTGTGTACAATGCACGTTTCTTAATATTAAGTCTAAAATGTGTTTTAATGTCACTATTGATGAGGATTGTATGATCTTCAAAAAATAATATCAGTCTTTAAATGCAAGATATTTAAAGTGTACCTGAAGTATACTTGAAATAGTTCCACTTTAGCACAATCAAGTATACTACAGTATATCTTTAGTTGGACAATTAAAGTGCATTAAGTACAAAATTAGTTGTTCCAATTTAGCAGACTTAAGTATACTGTAACGGGGCAGACAAAATGTGAGACGTGCGGATCTATGTGCAAGCTTTTATTGTGGAACATGGTCAAAGTACAGGCAGGGTCGAACAAATGGCAAACAGGTATATATAGAGGGCTAGACAAGAGAGGTAATCCGAAACGTGAGCATTAATACAGGCAAGACGCGAACAATATCCAAGAGGGCAAGGCAGAGAGATAATCCAGGTACATAGAAATAATCCAGGCAGGGGCAAACAGAGTCCGAATGGCTAGGCAGAGGGTAAATCCAGGAAACACGGGCTAGGGTCAGAACAGGAAAAACAGGCAAACTAGACTAGGACTTAGGGTACACGGAATGCAGCTAGCTCTAGAAGAGTGCTATACGCAGAACAATACTCGGCGATGTGACTGAGGAAGTCCATGGCTTATGTAGTGTGTGTGATTGTGTGATGAGTCTCAGGTGTGAGCGTGTGATTAGGGAGATGGCTGCTGGGAAATGTGGTCCGGGGTAATGTGTAACAGCCTGTGTGATGTGAAAGTCAATGTGATAACTGAGCGACCTCTGGTGGCGAACAAATGGAAGTCCATGGACCAGATTCATGACATATACCAGTGCAGTATACCAAAAGTACAATTGCAGGGTATTTTTTATTAAGGACATAAATATGCACATGTATTTGTAGTATACTTAGCATGAAATCAATGTATTTCAAATACATTTTAGTATATTTATTTTTCACTAGGGGATGCAAAGTTTGGCAGTTAGTAGAGTCCAGTTGACGCCTGCTGGTTCTGTGTATTTTATTACTACAAACTACAAATTCAATGTTTTTCATAGGCTTTTAAAAAGTGTGTAGTGGTCATCAATGGACCCTTTTTTCACATTTCCGGGGTCGTCATGGTTGGGTAAACATCAATGGTTGTGAATAGAAGCAAAAAAAAAAAAAAAAAAAAAAATCCACAATAGTGTTACTATTGCCTTACTAAACAGAAAAAAAAAGTGTTAGAAACACTCACATGGCAGCAGTGTTAACTATTTTTTCTGTAATTTAATGGCAAAATACTGTGTTATTAATATATATTAAATTTTGTATAAATGAAAACATAAAATTTACAGTGTTAGAGAAATAGTTCACCCAAAACTGAAAATTTGTTTTGCTGTTGAACATTAAGGAAGATATTTTGAAAAATATTGGTAACCAACAGTTGACGGTAGCCATTGACTTTCATGGTATGGAAAAAAATACTGTGGAAGTCAATGGCTACCACCAACTGTTTGCATAAATGATGACAGGATTTTAATTTTTGGGTGAACTGTCCCTTTAATAACTGTGGAAACATGTCATGCAAATAGTCTATTGATCCAGTCTTCAGTCTGTGACGTCACTCGTGAAGCGTTGTGATGTCATCATAACATCATTCTCCTCATTAGTCACGTGACATTTGCGGCTCAGCTGATTGGCTCAAAACAACCTGTATTCAGAAGCGAGTCTCCATGATGTACGAGGGCAGAAACGAGACCAAATGAAGAGTGAATTGTCATGTTTGGGTGAAATATTCCTTTAATCTCTGATCGCAGGATTGTGAGGACGTTATTTTCTCCACTCTCCGCTTCATGAAGCAGGGCTGATGGAATCTAAGAAACACATTGTTATCAGCACACTAATATGTCAGTAGTGTCACGTTGATGTATGACATGAACAGAAACAAAGATTGTTTGCATGATTAACAGCAGCCCTTTTGTCCTTTGGCCAAAAATAGAAAACAATACACAGTACATGTGTACATTACATACTTGGATGGCCACGTCTGGCCATAGGCGCTCTGGCTCGGTCCGGTCAAAAAGCCCCGCAAAGAGTCCTCCTCGCTGGCCTCATTCTGTCCCCTGCGCAGGGACCTGAGAATATGTACACAAACAGTCACCCTGCATCTGCCCGCTGATTAATCACACGCACCCGCTCATTCCTGACGAGTCCTGTGTGTTTATTTAGAGTAACCCGCAGCCGGTCACGCTTGACCCAAAACTATCAGCTGCGGCCAAGCAGAAACACAGGAGATGTGTTGTGAAGGTGGGGGAGACCTCCTTGGACCCCTGCTGTTTATTCTCTCCGCTGACATGAGGAGGGAAATCGCTCACCTCTTAGGGAGCAGGCTGGTCTGTCGTCCATCTAGAGTCGCCCTCCAACAATGAAGACAAACTCTCACCGTAGCGGGAGAAAACATACCAGATTCAGCAGAAATACAGCGTGATGCTACTGTATATCCCCCAAACAAGCTGTCACCACAGTACCATGTGTAAAAGGTTAATACCGTGGTACTTTCAGGGCTTAAAAGGCCATTAAAATTCAGTAATATGGATTTAACTGCACTGACGCTATCAGATGAGAACAAAAGTTGAACTGAATAGAGCTGAATAACAACACTATTGTGGAGTTACCAAAAAGGTTACCCTCTAAATTAACTGGTTTTACTGAAGTCAAAAATATTATGTAATATTGTTGAATCAAGCTAAATAGATTAATTTATACCCAAACCAGGTTTTATGGGATAATAAATATAAAGCTCTTTAAGGTGACAATTGCAGGTAAATATGCAGATGAACTGAAGTGGTTTAATAACGGATGAAAGTTGCAACATTGACTTTGTTTTTAAATTGAAATAAATCAACATTGAACTGATCTAAATAATGACACTATTGCAATAATGACTAGAGTTGCTTTACAGCGGAATCAAATCTGTTTAAGAATACATGAACTACGCAACATCTAAGCTGTTATTTAACTGAACTGAATGAACATTGAACTGAATTGAAAAGCAACGCTATTGTATTTTGTACAGCTACTTTAAACCTGAAAAGGGTAACCTAAAATGTTACTTCCTAAATTATCTGGCTTTATTGAAGCTCTAGCTTTATTGAAATATTATTTAAATACATTATGTCCAAAATAGATCTTTAAGGTGACAATTGCAGGTTAATGTGCAGATGAGTTGAAGCGGTTAAATAACTGGTAAAAGTTTGCAACACTGACTTAAATTAAAATGAATCAACACTGAACTAAACTGATCCGAATAATGACAATATTGCAATAATGACTAGAGCTGCTTTACAGCGGAATCAAATCTGTTTTAGAATACATGAACTACGCAACATCTAAGCTGTTATTTAACCAAATTGAATGAACATTGAACTGAACTGAATAGCAACACAATCATCTTTTATAGAGCTGCTTTATACACCGACAAAAATGAAGTCAGAAGTCAGTCACTTATTTAAAGTGTTGTCTGATCCTTGGTTCCTTTGTCCAGTGTCAACTATACTATGTGCTCCGTGTGTGTTCCTGCCTGCCCTGTGTTTACCCATGTTTGGATTAATAAAGACTGTTCTTCGTGACTCTCCTTCATCTCCGCGTTCCTCGACTCCACACAGAAGCACTTTGACAGAACACCGGACCAAGCAAAGTATGAACTGGGCTGAGGAGTTCATTTGGAACGTCCAGCAGGATGGATAGCCTTTGGAATGATATGTGGAGGAGTTCCTGAGTATCATACATCAGGTGAGCTGGAGCGATCACATGGTTAATGCCTGCTTCTGAATGGAACTTGATGATGATAATTTGTTTCGATTCTTGTCTCCTGACAATTGTTATAGACCTGTAGCAGACTTTATCAATTATGTCCTTGATTTAAATGTCTCTGAGTTCCTTGTTGATGTGGAGGATAGTCATCCTGTTCCCATTCGGAAGCAAGTGGGCGCTTTGGCTCACCATGTACCAGCACCCTCCACATACCGTTCCAATGAGCCCGCTCCCTCCATTCCTCCCGTGTTTCCCCGAGTTCGGAAGTGGAGTTCCAACAGCACTGACCTGGTGTCTAAAGTTGCAGACCCAGCATTAACATCTGTCCGGTCAGCACTGAAATCCGCCTCCCTTCCTCCATATCCAGCTCCAAGATCCGTTCCTCCAAGTCCTCAGCCCAGAAACAGCAGCCACTCCACTCTCAAGCCCACCAGCCGATTCACTCCCAAGCCCCATGATGACAGCAGCTACCTCCTTCACCTCAGCCCAAAAAAAAGGAGAATGAGGAGGAAAGGACTGTTGGCTCTAGCCCCTGACCAGAGTCGAGAGAAGGCTTGCGTTCCAAAGTCCACTCCAGAATGCTCTCCAGAGCTCAACAGGGAGCCCACTCAATTCACAGAGCTCAACAAGGCGTCCAACCCTCCTTCGTTTCCTGAGTATCCGCTGGTCCCATCCAGCTCCCATCCTGCGTATTCTGAGTCTAGCCCAGGGAGGGCTCCTGTCCCCACGTCCAGCCCAGAGAGGGCTGTTGTTCTCACGTCCAGCCCAGAGAGGTCTCCTGTCCCCACATCCAGCCCAGAGAGGGCTGTTGATCCCACGTCAAGCCCAGAGAGGGCTGTTGTTCCCACGTCAAGCCCAGAGAGGGCTGCTGTCCCCACGTCCAGCCCAGAGAGGGCTCCTGTCCCCATGTCCAGCCCAGAGAGGGCTCCTGTCGGATCAACGCATGCAAGGCTGCTGGCCCCGACGGCATTCCTGGAGGTGTGCTCAGGACACGTGCAGAGCAGCTCGCAGGGGTCTTCACAGACATTTTCAGCCTGTCCCTCACCCAAGCAAAATTGCCAACATGCTTTAAGTCCACATCCATTGTGCCAGAACACTTCTTCCCCAAGGTGCCTGAATGACTACCGTCCCGTAGCACTCACACCCATTGTTATGAAGTGCTTTGAGCGACTGGTCCTGGCACACCTCAAGAACTGCCTCCCACCCACACTGGCCCCTCACCAATTTGCCTACCGAAGCATTAGGAGCACTGAGGATGCAGAATGCACAGTACTGCACTCGGTACTCACACACTTGGATAACAACAACACATATGTACGGATGTTGTTTGTTGACTTCAGCTCAGTATTCAACACCGTCATTCCCTCCAAGTTGACCACTAAACTTGGAGACTTGGGTGTTAACACCTCCCTCTGCCACTAGATTATGGATTTTCTGACCAACAGACCTCAGCATGTTAGGTCAGGCAACACCTGCTCCAACACCATCACACTCAACATCAGCGTACCACAGAGCTGTGTGCTGAGCCCATTCCTCTACTCCCTCTACACCCATGACTGCAGGCCTGTGCATGGATCCAACTCCATCATCAAGTTTGCAGATGACACCACGGTGATTGGCCTCATCAGAGACAACAATGAGACTGCCTACAGGGAGGAGGTACAGCACCTGGCCGCATGGTGCGCTGACCATAACCTGCTCCTTAACACCAGCAAGACAAAAGAGCTTATTGTGGACTTCAGGAAGAAGAAAGGAGGCACGCATGACCCCATCCACATTAACGGGATGGTTGTTGAACGTGTCTCCAGCTTCAAGTTCCTGGGAACCCACATCTTGGAGGACCTGACCTGGACCACCAACACCTCCAGCCTAGTCAAGAAGGCTCACCAGAGCCTCTTCTTCCTTAGGACACTGAAGAAGAACCACTTGTCTCCAGCCATCCTGGTGAACTTCTACCGGTGTGCGATTGAAAGCATCCTGACCAACTGTATCACAGTCTGGTATTGGAACTGCTCAGTTGCTGACTGCAAGGCACTGCAGAGGGTGGTGAAAACTGCCCAACGCATCACAGGGACACCACTTCATGCCATTGAGGACGTCCACAGAAAACACTGTCTACGTCGAGCTCACGGCATTCTTAAGGACTCCACTCACACTGACCATAGACTCTTTAACTTATTGCCCTCTGGGAGGTGCTTCAGGAGCCTCCGAATAAAGACCAGCAGACTCAGGAACAGCTTTTTTCCTACAGCTGTCTCCCTACTGAATTCTGCCCGATGATCGCCCCTCACACATCACTACACACTCTTCACCCCTCCCCATCACTAAATCTGCTTATAAAAAAAAAAAAAAAAAAAAAAAATCTGTTAAACTTATTACTTGCACTACTCTCTGTACATTCAGAATACTGAAATGGATCCATCTACACACTGAGTACTATATAATGGAAATTTTTATTTCTATGCACTTTCAATGTCCATTGCACTAGTGTTTATATACCTTAATGTAGCACTTATTCATATCCATTTATAATTATGTTCATAGTTTTTGCTTATAGTGTACATACATTTACTGCATAATCCATCTGTATAGTATGCTCATAATCACCCATCTGTATATCATGCTGATAATATTTAAAAATTTGTAAATTATGTCCATAGTAATGCTTTATCTGTATATTTTTGTACATATGTAACATATTGTAGGCACTGTATATCCTGTACTTCTGCTTATTGCACTTCTGGTTAGATGCTAACTGCATTTTGTTGCCTTGTACCTTACACGTGCAATGACAATAAAGTTGAATCTAATCTAATCTAATCTAATCTAATCTAATCTAATCTAATCTAATGTAATCTGTCTCCACGTCCAGCCCAGAGAGGGCTCCTGTCCCCACGTCCAGCCCAGAGAGGACTCCTGTTCCCACGTCAAGCCCAGAGAGTGCTCCTGTCCCCACGTCCAGCTCAGAGAGGGCTCCTGTTCCCACATCAAGCCCAGAGAGGGTATCCTGTCCCCACGTTCAGCCCAGAGAGGGCTGTTGTTCCCATGTCAAGCCCAGAGAGGGCTGTTGTTCCCACATCCCCCCCAGAAAGGGCTGCTGTCCCCACGTCCAGCCCAGAGAGGGCTGTTGTTCCCATGTCAACCCCAGAGAGGGCTCCTGGCCCCATGTTCAGCCCAGAGAAGGCTCCTTTTCCCACGTCAAGCCCAGAGAGGGCTCCTGTCCCCACGTCAAGCCCAGAGAGGGCTCCTGTCCCCACGTCAAGCCCAGAGAGGGCTGTTGTTCCCACGTCCAGCCCAGAGAAGGCTCCTGTTCCCACGTTCAGCCCAAAGAGGGCTCCTGTTCCCACTTCAAGCCCAGAGAGGGCTCCTGTTCCCACGTCCAGGCCAGAGAGGGCTCCTGTTCCCACGTCCAGCCCAGAGAGGGCTCCTGTTCCCACGTCAAGCCCAGAGAGGGCTCCTGTTCCCACGTCCAGCCCAGAGAGGGCTCCTGTTCCCACGTCCAGCCCAGAGAGGGCTCCTGTCCCCACGTCCAGCTCAGAGAGGGCTCCTGTTCCCATGTCAAGCCCAGAGAGTGCTCCTGTGCCCATGTCCAGTCCAGAGAGGGCTGTTGTTCCCACATCCACCCCAGAGAGGGCTGCTGTCCCCACGTCTAGCCCAGAGAGGGCTATTGTTCCCACGTCTGGCCTGAGGAGGGCCTCAGATCCCAAGTTTAGTCCAAGGAGGGCTCCTGTTCCTGAGTGCAGCCTGGAGAGGGTTTCTGTTCCTGAATGCATCCCGGAGTGGACTTCAGAGCCCTGCCCAGAGCCTGTTCCAGCCAGGGGACCTGGGGGCTATACGTCTCCGGCCATAGTGGCCGGGCCGAGTTTTGAGGCCAAGGCCACGGAGGCTGCTCTGCAATGGAACCGCAAACTACCTGCTCCGCCATTTTTCCCAAAACCGGTACTGCCCTGGAGGCGCCCACCCCGCCTCCTCTCTGGAAGTTAAGTGTCGCGAGGACGCGCCTTCCGGGAGAGGGAGGTAATGTCAGACTTGTGTTCCTGTTTTGTTGTGTTTTTCTCCCCATGTGCTCCCCGTGACCCAGTTTCTCCCTCTTGTTTTGATTAGTCATTTGGTTCAGGTGTGTCCCATTTAGTTCAGTATTTAAAGAGTTGTCTGCTCCTTGGTTCCTTTGTCCGGTGTCGACTATACTATGTGCTCCATGTGTGTTCCTGCCTGCCCTGTGTTTACCCATGTTTGGATTATTAAAGATTGTTCTTTGTGACTCTCCTTCGTCTCTGCATTCCTCGACTCCACACAGAAGCACCATGACAGGGATGTGTTAAATGGATAAAAAGTGATAGTAAACACTTATATTGTTAGAAAAGATTTCTATTTTGAATAAATGCTGTTATTTTTTACTTTTTATTCAAAGAATCAAAGAAAACAGTATCACAGGCTCCCAAAATAAATAAATAAATAAATAAAAATCAAGCAGCACAACAGTTTCAACACTGATAATAAATCAGCAGATTAGAATGATTTCTGTAGGATCATGTGACACTGAAGACTGGAGTAATGGCTTATGAAAATTCAGCACTGCGTCACAGGAATAAATGACATCTTAAAGTATATTAAAATAGGAAACCAATATTAGAAATTGCAGTAATATTTCACAATATTACTGTTTTTCTCTGTATTTTTGGTAAAATAAATAAAGCCTTGATGAGCATAAGAGAATTAAAAACATTAAAAAACATAAATCTTACTGATCCCAAACGTTTCGGACACTGGACATTTGTCTGACATTTTTTAATTATTACTACTTGTTTGAGAATGTCCAGAGAACATTCAAAAGAATAAAATTCCCATAAAACATTTAAAAAACATTTGTAACGTTCAGAGAATATATTTATATTGGCTGGGTAACATTTTTTAAAAATGTTACAACTTGTTTCAGAACATTCAGAGAAAAATCAAAAGTAACATTCCTATTAAATGGAATGTTCCCTTAATGTTCTCCTAATCTTTGTTTTGAATAATAAATTAGATTTTCATAACTTAATGGGAAAGTTTGCAAAATGTTTTTAGAACATACTTTTATTAGCTTGGTTCATGAGAACTGTTCTAGGGTTTCTATCATGTAAATGTTATTGAATATTTCAGCTACTGCAATGAATTAATTCCCGGAGAGATGGAATGGCAAGACCTTATTAACTCTGTCACGATGTGAGCTGTGTGATATTTCCTGATGCGTGCAGAAATCTAGAATATTTAACATCACCGTGGATTATATGGAAGTGAAATCCAGATTAACCCGACTTTATCAAAGTGCCAAGGAATTTGTGCTGGTATTAAAGTGAAACATCTCACATGTTAATACTGACAGACAGCATATGCAAACATAAATCCAATGAATGCATTTCCAGAGCCAATACATTTTCATTGGATATAGAGGTTGACAAGGCAGATAAAACAGAGTTAGACTTCTCTGCACAAGTATGAAAATGCATGTTGAGCTAACCTGAATTGAGCTTGACTTGAATATGTCACAAATACAAACACATCATGTGCATCATGAAATAACCATTTATACATTGTTTGTGCAATGTTTGAGTGAAACATTTTAGATTGATGTTCATGTGACATTATTTAAACATTACTAGAACATTCCAATATTTTCAATGGAACATTCCTTTAATGTTTACTCTAACGTTCACATAATGTTTTTTTTTTTTTTTTAACATTTTAAAAACTGGATGCTTTGAACATTCAGAAATATTTTTTTCATAACTTAGGAAAAAGGTCTTAGAACATATTTTTGTTAGCTATTGATTAGAGATGAATTATTTTATTGTGTGAAGAGAAACTCATCTGAGGAATGAATTTTTCCTTTCTGTGTTCAGAAAACTCAGTTTGACTCTGAAAAACATTGTAAGTGATATAAATGTCCTGTATGTCCCTGTCACTTTGATCAAGAGGATTTTCCTCATTTAAGTTTCTTCTCAGGCTTTTTCAACAGCTTCTCAGAGGCTGGTTGTGTGTTGGTTTTCTGAAGCGCGCTGCGGCATTCACACAGAAATCCAATCCTTCCCAGAGCTCTGGGAAGGCGTTTTTGGACAGCTCCTGCGTCTCATCACTGAAACAGGGGAAATTAATTTATAGTCTCTGCAGATCTGAATGCTGATTACTGCCTAATTTGGTCTTCTGCTGGCCGTTCAGGCCCTCACTTCACATGAAAATCTGGCCTAAAGTTGCGAGGAGGAAAAAAGGGTTGAGAGGAGAAATGAATGAACTGAGACAAGTGGCTCTTTGAGAGGCATGTCTGTGATGGACGGAGGCCAGAGTTAGATGTGGGAGTTTCCTGTGGAGTTCATGACTGAATCCTCGTCTGAGCTCGTGTGTGTGTGCGGTTAACTGACCGAACGCAGGCACATACTGTATATGGAGATTATCAGCCGCGAGTGTGGACACTGAGAAAACAACAAACAGACGATATCATGGTCACATACATACCAACTGAGATCAAGCTCTGATTTGAGATATAGACAATCTGATTTCGTATATTGTCTCTCTTGCTGTTACAGTTACAGCCTATATTCAAGTATACACCCTAGTAAAAAAGTAATATATTTGAAATACATTTATTTCATACTAAGTATAGTTCAAATCTAGTAACATATTTACTGACGTATCACTCGAGACTTACTGATATAAAAGTTATGTTTAAACTTTATTTGAAGTACTATTTGTGTAAAATGTACATTTCTTAAAATTACTATGTCACTATTGATGAGGATTGTATGATCTTTGAATAATATCGGTCTTTAAATGCAAGATATTTAAAGTGTACCTGAAGTATACTTGAAAATAGTTCCACTTTAGCACAATCAAATATACTTCAGGATATCTTTAGTTAGACTTCAGCACTACTTTTGCACAACAGAAGTGTATTAAGTACAAAATAGCTGTTCCAATTTAGCAGACTTTAAGTATTCCAGTTTAGTATACTAAAAGTACAGTTACAGGGTATTTTTATTAAGTATATAAACATGTAAATGTATTTGTAGCACACTTAGCATGAAATAAATATATTTCAAATACATTTTTGGATATTTATTTATTTTTTCACTAGGGCATATAACTATTTTATGCATATTGTATGTAATTTACACAGCAAAAACAGCATTTATTTGACCAAAACTTCAGAATTATCAGCAAGCCGACTAAATAAATATTGCATTGAATATTTAAATGGTTGTTACCAAATGTGATGGTATACTTTATTAAAAAATCTGTTGTATAATACAAAATCCATAATAACGCTTCCTCCAGTGAAAAAAATACATCTTCTGTTGTGTCTTACATCAAAATCCAGCCACATATTTGTTTAGAGCTGTTTTGGCTTGTAAACGCTGCTTGATCTGTGCAGATTTCTCTCCTGATTCAGACCAGAACACTTTTTCACTGGAGGAAGCGTTATTATGGATTATGGACTCATATTTTGGTTACAAATGTCTTGATGGATTTGTTTCAGTGTTTGTCTTCTCCAGATGTTAACTGATGGACTGGAGTGGTGTGGATTATTGTGATGTTTTTAACAGCTGTTTGGACTCTCATTCTGACGGCACCCATTCACTGCAGAGCATCCATTGCTGAGACACTGATGCAGTGACACATTTCTCCAAATCTGATGAAGAAACAAACTCACATTTTCACAAATTTAAATTTTTGGCTGAACTATTCATTCAATAAGACTTTCCCAAGAAATAGGCAAGAATGAACCTGGTGAATCTTGTTATTTCTGACACCAAATCACTTGATTGAGCCAGACAAACTCCTGCTCCAAGCCTCATCAAACATCTGAAGCAGCTCATTCTTCATGAACGTTCGATCAGATCTCCAGGAATCGCTCACCCCTGCTTTATGTTTTTGTATATTGAGAGAGCTTATGGTCCACAAGTACATGAGTGCAGGTTCCAGTAGCTACAAAAGCTTCATTCCTGAAATATGTCAGCACAGATTTTTGTATTTCCAGCAGTCTGCAGCAGGTGTAGATATCAAACCGGTGTGAAATCTGTGTGAAGCGCTGGTTTTTCTCTCTGGAAGGGTTAATGTGATAGTCTGCTGTCTGCTGTCTATGTAAAGCAGCAGCGTCTTCATACTCACCACAAATAGCTTTCCTGTGTTTTGCTCTTTCTTAATTCTGAAAGTTTCTTCACTTCGACACATTTCAAAAGCTCATGCATTTTTTATCAGGAGCACATATTGTTCTTTTGGTCGGCTGTCCGGCATTATTTATTTTGTATTTTGCAGGGAAAACTTTTGATCCCAGTACACTTCGACCAAAATCGATAGCGCGGTATATTGAGAGCTGTCAGTCACCGAGGCATCACATGTGCTGAGTGTTATGAAACTGATATGACATGAATAAGTCAAAAGGTGAACTGACAGTTATCCTATATGAGTTATGCTGATCGGTGCATTTAAATGCAACAGCAGAAACACATGACATGCTGGAAAAAGCTTTGTGCTCTCTGTCTTCACATCCAGCACAGGTTCATGTTTGTAACATTTTTTATGAAAGTGTGTCAATAGACCATTCAATCACTAGGTTTAATTAAACACTCTTTCTGGATGAGGTTACACAGGTAACACAGGTAACAGCACATTACCTTCATACTGCTGTAAATATAATCATGCTGACCTGTATGACATGCATGAAGGGTCTTATGCCTCTCTTCCTGTTAACATTCTCACAACTTTCACTAATATATTTTAAAAGTTATATACATGTTAGGACAAAATGTTCTTAAACATATTTATGGAACATTCTTATATAACATTATTATTATTTGAAATACATTCTCTTGAAGTTAAGAGAAAGCATTCTTAGTGTTGGGGGAAATGCATTGCAAGTAAGTTACTTAATCAGATGACTTTTTCAAGTAACTAGTGACGTAACATTACTTTTAAATTTACAAAAGTTACTTTTTCAAATAAGTATGTTACTTTGTTTTCTGATTTATTGACTGACAGCTCTCATGACCTGTGCTGAGAGAAACTGGGAATAAGTGCAGAGACAGAGATACTTCCTTCAGCATGAAGATTATTAATCTCACTTTTGGTTTGAAAATAGCTTTACCATTGTCGAAAATATAACTTTTGGGTTTTTTTGTTATTAAAAACAAGAAAGCAAGCCCAGCCCAAGTGACAAAAACTTCTATAAAAAGTAATTAAGTAATGTAATTAGTTACTTTTTTAGTGATTAACACAATATTATAATGCATTACTTTTAAATACAGTAGCTTTCCCCAACTCTGGAGTACAACATTTTAGGAACATCCTTATGATGTTATTTGTTCTTGATGAAAATTCTAAGAAGCATTTTTGTAACCTTTAAATAACGTCATAATCAAACATAAACTGGACATTTTAATATATGAATATTTTAATAATAAAAATAAATGTTCAATAATGTGATATTGGGTGAAAATAAAGTTAGTAGAATGTTGTAAGATGCATTTTGTAAGCTTTAAATACGTTTCTAATCACAACAAGAAACCTGGACATTAGAAACATTTCAAAACAATCTTCCCTCGATGTTGTTATAACCTTTTCTGCTGCAGCAGTGCTGGTTCTGCTGGAGCCGCTGACTGAGAGATGTTTCCCAGCTAACAAAAACATGTTCTCAGAATGTTTTGCTGATGTTCCCATTAAGTTGTGAAAACATTATTTCTGATGTTCTCTTTTAAATTTTTAAAAAAATGTTTTTGTTATGTGAAAGTTAAGGGAAGATTCCATTTTATAATTTTGCAAACATTATGGGAATGTTACTATTGAATGTTCTCTGAATATTCTGAAACAAGTAATTACATTTAAAAAAATGTTAGATGAATGTCCAACTGGAATGTTAAATAAATAAATAATGTGTAAATAAAACATTACCTTGCACATCAGGTCATTTTTAAGCCATATGAGCTTCTGTTTACCAGATTCAGTTTGCTTTATATGTGTGTGCTGATCAGTGTTTATGTGGGAATAAAAGCTAGAAGACTCCAATTAAACTGCTTAATTCTTTTTACCATTACATTTACCATGTCTTTTTGATGCTTGAAAGTTTTGGTTTTGTGGACTTTCAGTGGAGGGAAAAAATCAGGAACTATCCCTTTAAGGTCTCCCTGCAAGGTCTTTCTACCAAAATAAAAGCTCTGAAATAAAAGCAAAGAAATCAAGACAGCCATAAATATTTCTATTGTAATTATGGTTGTTCTGAAATAAAATAAAATAAAATAAAATAAAATATGGTTATAATAATGATGATGATTAATATATAAGCCTACATTTTAAATACTTTTCTCCCATTTTACAGTTCAAATGTGTTATTAATTAATTTTGTTTGCTTAAAATGCTTTACATTTTGTTTATCATTTCACAACAATAAAAACAATAGATGTTCATACTGAATTGGTTCTATAAAGACTATATGGAATCTAGTGTGATGTTTTCCACCACATAGAAATCCCCATTTTAAAGCTGATATTTGAAAAGATTCTTCTCAGGATGCATGGAAGGGACCCCTGATGAGTTTGGATTTCATAAAATGCTAAAAGCTGAAATGATTTTCTGTAGCAGACAGTGTTACAGCGCAGAATCCTTCTAAAGGCTGAGGTGGGTTTGATGGGGGTCAGTCTGCGGCGCTGCAGCAGTGGAGGTGAGAGGTGAGGAGGTTCAGCCGCTCAGAGAACAGATGTTGCAGGACACGGCGTGAATATCTTCATGGCAATGACAGGAGAGGCTAGTGGCTGGTAATTACACGCCGTACTGCGGGAGAGCGATGACATCAGGATCACAGGGGCGTAATTAAAACCCCAGAAACAGTTGTTAATAGGCCAGAAGATGAAGGTAGCAGCAGCAGGAGCGGTCAGAGAGGAGGTCCCTGCTCCTCCTCCTGTGCCGTCACACACAGCACATAAGACATTAAAACATCCTGAAGATTCAGGGAAATCTCTATAGTCAATATACTTTTCCTTTCTAGTTATGATCGGCTCTAGGAAATTTGCTCTTTGTGAGTGCAGTCTATATAAAATTATTAAATTAAACACTTGTCCAGAAATCACAACCAGGGTTATTATAGTTAACTAAAACTGAAACCATTAAAAAACATTTTTGTTACCTGAAATCAGTATTATTTTAGTATCAATGAGAGACTATTGTAGTTTTTATTAATAGTTTAAATTAGTTTTCCGTTTTCTTTTTAATTTTAGTAGTTTTTAGTTTAATTTTAGAGTAATAGTTTTTAGTAAGTTTAGTAATTTTGTTGCATTTTTGTTATTTTTATGTATTTATTTATTAATTTTTTAAAAATATGTTTGTATAGATTTAATTAATTTTACTTATTTTAGTTCATCAACTTAAACTAGATGAAAATGAGAAATGATGCCTTGGAAAATAGCTTAAATAAAATATGTTTAAGTTTTTTTTTTACATTTTATTTTATATCAGTGAACATTAATTTTATTTTATTTTATTTTATTTTATTTTATTTTATTTTATTTTATTTTATTTTATTTTATTTTATTTGATTTTATTTTATTTTATTTTATTTTATTTTATTTTATTTTATTTTATTTTATTGAATGGAATGGAATGGAATGGATTTAGTTTTAGTTAACTGTAATAACCCTGATTAAAATAAATGTTATTTGAAATTAAAACTAAAACACAAATTTTAGTTCATCAAGTTAAACTAAATGAAAATGAGAAATGATGCCTTGGAAACTAGCTTCAAAAAAAGGTTTAGTTTTTTTGGTTAACTGTAATAACCCTGGTTAAAATAAATGTTATTTGAAATGAAAACTAAAACACAAATGTGTAATTATATTTTTTTCATTTGTTTTCAGGTGAAAATGATACATCTGATCACTAGTAGTTTAGTATCAGCACACTCTCCTCATCAACACACATGATCTGAGGAATCACTCATGTCTGGAGCTCAAATGCTGCAGTTACACACTCGTCTCTAATACTCACTGCTGGAGGTTTGACCCCATTACTCTCAGCACTAGTACTAGTACTCGTCTGCCAATAATCTTTGCTATAGAAAAGCATCGTCAGGAAGACAGGTCACAGAATGTGACGGAGTACTCAGAGATGAATGGCAGAGAGCAGTATGGCTGTCTAATTAGTGCTGGAGTCACAGCAGTGTGCAGCGAGACGTTGAGACGGAGGCTCAGATAATGCCTAACTTCAGCAGTAAGTGCTGCTTCCGCCGCTGAGGAGAGTCCCGCTGAGAATTACACACGCTGAGCCTGACACACAATACCCACCCAGATAAATGGAGGTGTCTTGGCAGGACATATTTTTAGCATTAACTCGCTGACCCAAAAAAATGACGTCCGCAGAATGAAAGCCCACGGGACGCTCGGGAGGAGGATCCACTTGCTTTTTTTTTCTGTGAGAATCAAAGAAAGAGCCCCTAATTATCAATGACTGCTCTAAAGATAGGAACGCTGATGAATGTGTCTTTAAGCTGAATTACCCATCAGCTCTACTATACAATCTACACGGAAAACAGAAACACAGAAATACTAGCTGCTCACTGTCCAATACATACTTACACCATCTCACAAATACATATGCTTATATAGCAATGCTTTATGTAATAAAGAGGCATTCAGTACTGTGATTTACCCTGATTAAGGAATGTGGAGTGGTTTATGGATTTTATGAAACAACAACAACTGCAACTGCAACAACTCATGCAGTCAGAATACAGTCAGAATTATCTGTTTTAATAAGTGCTAACAACTCTCTGATCAAACAGTGAGTGGGTTACAAATGTTCTGACTTCTGTCACACTGGAAATACAGGATAGTAGTGTTCATACAGAAGTACACTGTAAAAATGATTTTTTGAAGTTGTAAATGAAACAAGATTATTTATTTATTTATTTATTTATTTTATTGCTAGGTGGTTGCTATGGGTGTTCTGGGTTGTTGTCTGAGTCATGGGAGATCACTAGTGTTCTGGGTGGTTGCTAGGGCATAGAAAGATAGTTGCTAGAATGTTTTGACTGGTCACTATTTAGTTGCTAGGGGTTTTTGGAATGGTTGTCAGGGTGTTGCTAGGGTAGGTGTTCTGAATGGTTACTAGGCAGTTGCTATGAGGTTGCAACGGTGTTCTGACGGGTTTCCAAGGTGTTGTTAATAGGTTCCTAGGGTGCACTGAATGGTCACTAAGCAGTTGCTAGGTTGCCAAGGTGTTGCTAGGTGGGTGTTCTGAATGGTTACTAGAGTGTTGCAAAAGTGTTCTGAGTGGTTGCCGGGGTGTTGCTAGTGTGATGTGTGTAGTTTCTGTGTTTTTCCTGGCTGGAGTGGAAGAGTCCTGCACCCTCGTATCTCTGTTCAGAATGGTTGTTAGGGTGTTGCTAGGTGGGTGTTCTGAATGGTTACTAGGGTGTTGCTACAGTGTTCTGATTGGCTCTGTGGGTTTTGCTAGGTGGTTGCAAGGGTGTACTGAATGGCTTCCAGGCTATTGTTAAGAAGCTTCTAAGGTGTACTGAGTGGTCACTAGGCAATTGCTAGGGGGTTTGGAATGGTTGCCAGAATGTTGCTAGGTGGGTGTTCTGAATGGTTACTAGGGTGTTGCTAGGTGGGTGTTCTGAGTGGTTGCCAGGGTGTTGCTAGGTGGGTGTTCTGAATGGTTACTAGAGTGTTGCTAGGGTGTTCTGAGTGGTTGCCAGGGTGTTGCTAGGTGAGTGTTCTGAATGATTACTAGGGTGTTGCTACAGTGTTCTGATTGGCTCTGTGGGTGTTGCTAGGTGGCTGCAAGGGTGTACTGAATGGTTTCCAGGGTGTTGTTAAATGGTTCCTAGGTGTACTGAGTGGTCACTAAGCAGTTGCTAGGGGGTTCGAAATGTTTTCCAGGGTGTTGCTAGGTGAATGTTGAGAATCGTTACTAGAGTGTTGCTAGGGTGTTCTGAGTGGTTGCCAGGGTGTTGCTAGGTGGTTGAAAGGGTGTTCTGAATGGTTTCCAGAGTGTTGTTAAGAGGTTCCAAGGATGCTCTGAGCGGTTACTGGGAGGTTGCTAGAATGTTTTAAGTAGTTTCCATTGTGTTACTAGGTGGTTACTAGGGTCCTTTGAGTGATTCCCAGGGGATTGCTAAAATTTTTTGAGTGGTTTCAAGGGTGCTCTGAAGGTGTTGCTAGGCAATTGCTAGGATGTAGGTTTTACAAAAAAACTATTTCAAAATACTATTTAAATTTTTCTACCTCAGAGTTTCACATTTAATTCATTGTGTTACTTGCTGTTTCTTTGTAATTGTTTGTGAAATTTACTAGCAAATTCTGAGTGAAAATCATTTCTACAACAATTTTTTTCTTGATTGTAGTATGAGCAGAATGTTTATATGTTATTCTGAACGCAGCCACTGTCACCTCAACATTTCGTCCTCCATCAGATCATCAGGCTGTAAGTGAATTACTGAGCTGTACGAATATCTGCTCTTCTCTCCCGATCTCCTGTTGTACATTGTCTCTGTTTTCATGACTTATTTACTGTTGCGTGAGGTGTAAATATTTCATGTGGGAGACAGACAGTTTTCCCAGACTTTAACGAGAGCCTGTGGAGCGCAGCTCAGCCATCTTCCTGGACGTTTGATGTGATCGCATTTCATTTTCCAAAGGGTCCACAGGGTCAAGGATGCACAGCGCTGAAGAAATTCTGAGGGTCAACTGGTCAGATGTGGGTCAGAATCCAAAACACACCGCGTGCTTCAGGTCAGGGATACAGATCGGCGGCGCAGACCGATCAAACTTTGACAGGCCAGCTTCAGCAAGCCTTCATAAGTTCTCAAACACAGTACTAGCTCATTATGCTCTTGTGCATTTCTCAGCCTTTAGCCATATTAAGACACCATAATGTGGGTGTCTAGCTGAATCGCCCTCCTTCTATTCTGGCTAATTTTGTTGAATCAATACAAGCTTCCCCTTGAGCGGAAACAGGCTGCATAATCAATGTGAATAATAATTGATAAGCGTTCTGCGTCGTGTTGATTTCAGCGTGCAGATCCATGTCGAACGAGGCTAATTGGATCAGGTTGTCGGGGTGAGGGTTAACAGGAGCGGGGTCCCTGAGGGCCTGACCGGCTACAGAGGATTGCCCACAGGCCCTCGAGAGCCAAAGCGTGTGGAAATGCAGCAGTGGAGCGGCAGAGCTAAGGTAAATGTATTCTATAGGCGAGAGGTGAGTGCTTCTACACTAACAGGGGGATTAGACAACATTTCAATCTGAGGCGAACCATGTGATGCTCAAGGCTAGTACTTACACTGCACTAAATGGGCTGACATTTCTAAATAGTTACTGTCTCAACAAAACCTCACCAAACACTATATACTAAATATGCAGTATTTCACATATGTGCTAATGTTGAAGAGGCTGTGTTGTATGGTAAATAGTACAGCACAACCTCAAGAGCCTTATTGCTGTTAGAAAACGGATATATGTTAAGGACAAAAGTGTTGCTAACCAGCTGTTACTACAATACTGGTCAGTAGTTTGTAATAATTAAGATTTTTAATGTTTCATTTAATGTTTTTAAAAATGTTTTTAAAAACAGTAACATTGTGAAATATATATTTTTTATAATTTAAAATAACTGCTTTTTATGTGAATATATTGTAAAATGTAATTTATTGCTGTGCAAGAAACATTTCTGATTATTATTAATGTTGAAAACAGTTCTGAAAACTGTCATTCAAAAGTTTGTGGTAAAATAAAAAAGAAAAAAAAAGAAATACTTTTATTCATCAAGGACGCATTAATGTGCTTGAAAGTGTCAGGAAAGACATTTATAATGTTGCTAAAGATTTCTATTTCAAATAAATGCACAGAAACGTTCTATTCATCTGTGAATCCTGAAAAATAAAACAAAAATAAAAATAAAACAAAAATATTGGGCAGCACAACTGTTTTCAACATTGATAATAATGAGAAATGTTTCTTGAGCAGCAAATCAGCATATTAGAATGATTTCTGAAGGATCATGTGACACTGAAGACTGGAGTAATGATGCTGAAAATTCAGCTGCGCATCAGAGCAAAAAATTACATTTTAACATAGATTCACATAGAAAAGAGCTTAATTTTAAATCACAATAATATTTCAAAATTTTCTGTATTTTTTTAATCAAATAAATGCAACCTTGCTGAGCAGAAGAGACTTCTTTCAAAAACATAAATATATATATATATATATTCCAAGTCTTTTGAGGGTATTGGAAATCACCACTGGAACAGTGGACTGACCAATCAGAAGGCAGCAGCAGAATTATGTGCATAATTGTGCTTTGAAAGTGCAAAATGTGTCTGTTGGCTGTTTAAGAAAGTTGATGGTATATTTCAGATATGAGATTCACATGTATTCTGCTCTGTGTCGTGCATGGTCAGTGCTTTTACTACCCAGTCATTGTTGTGTTCCTAAACTGCTATGGCATGCTGCACGGGTGTTGACATGATGAAATATGGCTCTGGGTCGGGTACATGCCAACGCTTTAGGGAAGTAATTAACAGCACATAGAAGCTTTTCACCTCCAGCGGTGATTTCACCGCCTCAGATGACATGTACATGAGCAGCCCCGCATGCATTGATGGATTGGGGAAATAAACTGACAAGCTTCAGCCTCGTGACCAGGTGAGCGGGTCGAGGAAGAGCGACTGACTTAAAGATGCAGACTGGACGCCTGCAACTGGCAGCAGATGACCTTTTGAGAAAGCGTAGCACAAGCCTAACTAAGGTGCTCTTTATTTATAGAAGGTATTTATAGAAGCGATTTTCCCGAGGTGATGCTGAACGAGACGCCACTTCTCATTACCAGCAGGCGACTGGCTGCGGTTCATTTTACAGCTGACTGAATGCAGGGCCCGGGTCACACCGGCCCATGTGCTTCGACTCCAGTGCATGGGCGGCCCCTATAATCATCACTACAACATGCATTTGTCTCTGCTTTATGTAGTTTAGCATTAACTTTTTTTCAGTATTTTCAGATTATTTTGGGTGTTATAAACTCCTGAAGATATAGAGCTGGTGAACATTCTGGATCAGCACTTCTAGAATTGATGCACTTGAGAAGATGCATGCAGCCTAGAATCATAAATCACACTGGTTTTGTTAATTTAGGCCAAAGGAGAACTGGTCTACATTGCTGCTCAGGTCAGATGTTCAGCTGGTCTGGTGCGTGTCCTTCATGTCCTCCAGACGTCACAGACGTGTCTGCGGAGCATGAAGGTGTCCAGCACACCGCTGACCTCATGTGTGCCTCATCACCTCCAGGCCTCTCGCAGGACTCTGGAGTCATCGCAGCCTGGGGACAGCGGAGGTAATGTCAAATCAAAGACAAACGCTGGAGTCCAGAGCTCAGAGTGACCGCTAATCCTACAAAGACAGCTCAACAGAGTGCAGACTGATGAGACAGCGGATGTGGATTAGAGAATACTGTTCATTAACATTCAGTCACATTGAGTAGGTTCACATGGACAACAATACTCCGATTTTAATATGATTAAGACAATACTCTGATTAAGAATGTACCATGTAAACAGAGCTTTTTGATTACCTTTATCCGGCTAAAGTCGTAATTGAAGTAAACACAAATCGAAGCCATGTGGAGTATTCCTATTTTAGTCACATTACTGAAGTGCAGTACAGACATGTAAACACCTTAATCAAACTATTACCGTTGTGTAGGACTTTTCGCCGCATTTTGCGACAGGACACACACACGGTAGTGATCAACCGTTTGACGCCAAATAAAAGAGCTTCAACACCACCGTCGTCTGTATGCACGTACAAATAATTAACTGCACTTGAAGCTTTCATAAAATTAAAAATGAAACACCCAAAACTGTATATGGCATCATCACGAAGACGAACTATATGTTTATATGTGAAATTCTGGAGGGGACGTCGGTTGGCGTCGCGTGGGGATGTAATGACGTGTGCCATTAATCGATCTATGTACTATAACATGTAAAACGGGAACATGAAAGGATTATTCTAAAAGCAACTCATGTAAACACCTTAATCATAATATTGTCTTATTCAGAATAAGGTAAATAATTAGATTACTGATGTCCATGTAAACGTAATCAATGTGTTTTAGAATTGGAAAAGAGATACCTTTGTTCCAAACCCTATAGAAGCCAGCCATCTTTGTTTCAGCGAGAAACAACGTCTTTAAGCAGCTGAACCCAGAATAACACAGCACTGCAGTGATGATGTATTTTTGCATCACTCTAGTTTCCTCCACAAAAGCCCAATCACATTGACTTTTGGATTGTGGCAGAAAATAAACTCTGTGACCAACACATGTTTATGATTCTTAAATGTTTTGTTCATCATGATAATCTTCACAAATGAACACAACTTTTATGAATTTTGAAGCCTAAAACAAGTAAAAGACTAAATGTAGGTGTAGCAGAGTGAGGTATAGCCCTGATATGATTGGCTGGCGTTACCCAAACAGGTGAACCTATCAGTGTTTGTACTTCATTATGATTGGTTAATTGTAAGTTTCATGAGCCTATTAGTGCCTGTGTTGTGAATATAAAAGAGGGAAGGTGTTTGGCTGTTTGGGATGCATCATTCTTGGTACTGCCCCTTTGTGGCATGTTGAATGAGTGCTAGCAGTTGGGTTATCCTCCTGTCTGTCATGTGCTGGCTGTTGACCAGTTTTCAGGTTGGTTCCTGTTTTAAAAATGCCTTTTGCCTGTTAAATGGAGAGGCTTATTACCTTGTTTGTTTTTAGTCATGGGCCTGAAAGTAGCTGTAATCCTGCGTGGTGCATGATCATGTGTATTGCAGCATTGTACCGTTTTCTTGGTATGTATGGAGAGTTTATTGCTTGGGTTTTTTTTTTTTTTTTAACAAGAGTTTTTATGGGTAACTCTTTCTGTTCAATGTCCAGCAGGTTTGATTACACATCCAGGGGTTTCCAGTGGTTTTAACTGAAGCCTAACAAACCAAGTAACTAACTGCACTGCTGCTCTGTTTTGTCTTTGTTCTAGTTTCAACAGTTTTGTCTGGAACTCACCTGGGTCTTTTCTGTTATTTTGTTTTTATTTGACGCACTGGCACCGGATTGCGCTGGTCTGTGCATGACTTAGCTGGGAGGATAAGTTTCTGTAATCTGGCTCTTCTTGGCCATTTTATTTACCACCTCAGTGGCTGTTTGTTTTGTGTAAGCTGTTATTGAATTGACTTTTTGGTGTGTGTGTGTGTGTGTGTGTGTGTGTGTGTGTGTGTGTGTGTGTGTGTGTGTGTGTGTGTGTGTGTGTGTGTGTGTGTGTGTGTGTGTGTGTGTGTGTGTGTAGGGTGTGGATTTTTTTTTTTTTTTTTTTTTTTGGGTTTGGATTTTTAAAGTGGGAGGGGTTGGCCGTTGGTACCCTGTACTGGTGTGTCCACATGGAGTGCTGTGCTTAAGATTTTTGCCTTTTTCACAGGAGTGTGTGTCATGGGTATTGAGTGTGGGGTAGAAATTTGAGGGTCTCTGTTGGCCACCTCCCTCTTTACCTCTTGATTTTGTTTTCTTCTTTAATCATTTTGTATGTTACTGGTATTGTGTTTGTGATGTGATTTGAGATCTTGTGTGATTTGTATTGACTCACTTTTTGTGTATTTGAATAAAGTGATGTGTGTGTGTGTGGTTTTTTTTTTTTTTTTTTTTTTTTTTTTTTTATTATTTTTTTTTTTTATTTTAAATTCTCACCCTGATTTTTTTTGGCAACAAACCTGTGTGCCCTTGTATAGGGCTGTTCTGTCCTGGTGTGTTCCAGGTGGCGTAGTCGATTATAGGCTTGTTACTGGTAATTTCCCTTACCTGACCACTTGTTGCCACAGGCTATAAACCAACTAAAGTCACATGACTTCATCACCACTGTTAAACTTCAACTCTTTCAGTCTTTATTTAAACAATTTCTCTGAATATTATTTATTTTTTTTTTTTAGATTGATAGTTCCATCGATGAAGTCAATCAATCTTTTGAGATTGACTGACTTCCATTTATACGATTTATAAGCTCTTGCAAATTTTGGTAAACATGATATGCAAATTCGTATAAGGTAAAGATGTAGCCAATGCACTCTTACAAATAAAGGTTTCTGCACTGATGCCATTGACGAATCTTTAATCAGTTCGTTTTTTTTTTTTTTTTTCTCCCCCCTCTCGGTGTGAAAAACATTTTGGTAATCTGAAGATTGTTTTTCCACTATGAAGATCCTTTTGTGCAAATGGATGTTAAAGGCTCTTCATGGAACTATCAATGCCAATAAAGAAGCTTTATTTTCAAGAGCTTTATTTGTAGCTAAAATAAAAGAACAAACTTGAGATCTGCAGCATTAAGACTATTGCTGGTTCTGTGACACTTCTTCTTCTTATAAACGTGACTTTGGATAAAAACATGAAATGCATAAATGTCAATTCTGCAGTAAAGTGAAGTTTAGTGCATATTTGTAAGTTTTGGCTGCATTATATGTTGAATTATGTTTAAAAAATGCTATTGAGCAGGACACCGTATTACCATTGTAGTTGTGTTCATAGAAATGCTACATGCTCAAAGTCTAGCGTGATCATGATTTAAGGTGTATTCAGAGCACCGGGATGCCTATGGTTTTCTCAAGAACTACAGAATAATGCATTTTTCAGTGGCGTTAGGCTTTCAAGCTCTTGTAGGTTCTAACCGGAACCTTTATTGCTCAGTGCATCTGGTAACCCAGAGCAGCTCTTTGTTGTCAGTGTCTCTACTGGAAATCAAAGCCAGAGCATCCCTGATCAAAGCAGCCTGAATGATGACATCACTCGCGTCCCACGCCGAACTCTGGTTTTCCAGAGGGATTTGTGGGATTGATGCCGCTCACCGCAATGAGTGCGAAGAACAAATCATTCCTGGACAGGTGTCAGATGCAGACGCTGCCATAATTGCCATTTTTATGAGAGACAAATCTCATTTGGATGTGATTTTATCTGAGCCGGGGGTGAAGGACTCCTTGTATTGAAAATGTTTCTCCCTTAACCAGCGATTTGCTAATAAATTGGCTGCTTTATCGCATTCGGATGTGTTTGGTATTGATTGCTGCTGATTTTCTGGCGAGCAGCTGCTTATTTGAGAGCTGTCTGTTGGCACCTGTCTGCCAGCTGTCAGGTGAGATGACATTAAACGAGCCCCTGACAGCCGCGGATAATGACCACTGATGGAAGGAGGAGCTCCGGCGATTAGCAGACACTCCTGAGAAAAAACCTGACCTTTGCTTAGGCCTCTGTGAGCCGCTCTGCTTAAAGCTGAAGTGTGTCGTTTCTGCACGTCACCAAACAGAATCACAGAAATAATGCCATTGGTCAAAGGAGCAGAGAGTCCCGCCCTAAACTGATGTGATTGGTTGAGTCAGAAGATGGTTTGAACAAACAGATCGATGTTTGTCACAGTGTTTCACTCATCAGGACGTCGAACTGCCAATGACATTAAAGTGACACACCAGAAACTGAAGATAGAGAATATGGAAGGCTTCAGCTTTAAAATCAAAATCAGTCTCATTAAGGAGCACCTTAGGGCCAGATTTACTAACAGCTTGCACCAATGCAAACCGTCTTTTTGGCGTTAAAATAGTAATTTCAGGATTTACTGAAGTCGTGAAGTGAAGAATTAGCACTAAAAAGGAGTGGACAGAGTTATTTCAGTGCCTGACCTTACTGAATATGCGTTTGTAGAAGTTTCCCTTTCAGACACTAAATTTATGAGAGGAGAGTATTAAAATGAATCGCAACGAGATTTACAAACGTTTGCGCTCGTCAAATTACTGGTATTTGAGCCATTATTTAATGCCCAAAAAAAGTGTGGCAACCACTCAAATATGTTAAAGCAGCTGGTAATTTGCGCTGCTCTTGGTAGATTGCGCTGGTCATTATGGAAATGATCTGGCTGTGTCTGTGCTCTTTAATGTGCGCACTGTCAGTAAATCACACGCAGAATTTCCCCCTCCCAATGCTAATTTGCCCTGTCTAGTAAATCTGGCCTATAGTGTACTTTTAAAAAGTTCTTATTATGGAAATAAACAAAAAAAAACTTTATAATATACTCATGCAAAGTACTAAATGCAATGTTTTTAGACACTTAAATGTACATTATTTGCAATCAAATGAAAATGTATTATAATTAATTGCAATGAACTTAACTAATTTTTGAGTTGCAATTAACTTAAGAGCATTTTTGACCCACTTACTGTAAGTCTGACTGAAGTACATTTTTATAAGTAAAAAATATATACTTTCAAGATTTGGCGTACACATACAAGTGCAGATTCAGTACAATTAAGTGCACTTCTTCTCACTTTGCACCGCACTAGTCAGAATATCCACACAGCCTTTCTTCTGCTGGTTTGACTTCATCAGTGCAGAGCAGAGCAGCCGTCTGTAAGAGTTTCCAAGAGTTTACAGATACGCTTTAAACTGCAGAATAATCTTCATCTCCTGTCACGGCCTCATTGTGCCTGAGATCAGAGGAATAATTATCTTCTGTCTCACTGATTCTCCATATTTGGAAGGATTCATTTTAAAATGATATGGAGTTGCTTTGTAAAATAACAGATAGCAGATTTTTCTTTCTTTCGCAGCAGTAACAGTATGTCCATTCTGCTGTAATGTGACTGTTTTATGTGTATAATGAGTGTTCTGCACATGAGCAGAGGCGTCTGTCTCTCAGCTCTGTCTGTCTGTCTGTCGTTCTCTCTGAGCTCGAGCCGATGTGACAGCTTTCATGTACAGTGTTGGCCATTTGAAACACATTTCCCTTTCGACTGAAACAATCTAGATGAGAAGAAACATTAACTTCCTCACTGGACCACTGCGTTCTGGCCAGAATTCAGTCCTTTTTTGGCTTGATTTTATGTTGCTGTTGCTTTTCTGTGTCTAATTTGCAGGACTGAAAGAGAAATTCATTGCAGATTTTACTGTGTTTTTATTATCTGTGTCTGTGATCCTCTTCAATTTCTGCACAATTCTGTTCAGAAACAAACAGACACAGTGAGCTGTATTCAGGATCCCACAGTAGTGGAAATAGTAAATTTTATTAAAAACAAAAAAAAAAAAAGGTCGAATTTAGGGAAAAATGAGTAGAAACAATTGCATTTTAATTTATATTTATTAAATTAATCATTTAATTCATTCTTATGATTATTGTACATGTTCAGTCAGTGTGTTGTCTATCATAAACTGTCTGATAACACATCGAGAGTGAGCCGGTTGTTTTGCGAGACGGTTTGAGCATCTAAAGACGTCGAGCTGGAGGGAGGAAAACAGTCTTGACACAGACATGTGAAACAGCTTGTCATGTGAAACACTTTCCTTAATATTTATATCCATTTGCACTAATTAGTGGAAAACACACAGATGGTGCAGCTTCACAAACTCTCAGACTGTGAATGTGAATGTCATCGCTGCCAGCAGAAGAGAAGAAGCCCGCGTTTGTCTCTTTATGGCTTCTAGCCCTCAATTTAAAACGTGTTTTCCTCTTTTTTTTTCTGCGGGATTGACGTTAAATGAGTGCTCTCCGATAATGAAAAAGAGGGGTATTAACTAGTGAAACAATAGTACTTAGGTACCATATGCCGTGTGTTAAATGCTGTGAGACAGCTGTAATATCCCAGAGTTCCTGGAGACGCGCCAGAGAGCAGAAGAAGACTAAATGTTTCCAGCCATCAGGAAAAAAACACTTTTCATAGACTGCCTTCCAGATGGAGGGCAGCGGAGAGTGTGTGTGTGTTAGACTATGAATAGACTGTATCAGTGTGTGATGGCATCTAATAATGCAGCATTAGACGAGTGTGATTGTGTAGCTACATAAACAATACCTCTGTGTGTGTGTGTGTGTGTGTGTGAGTGTGTGTTTCTGTCTTTCAGCTGGAAGTGTGTGAGTTAAGCACTGTTATCCTCCTTTTTCATGTCAAACTGAGAAGATGTTTCTGAGACAGTCTGTTAAACAGCCAAACTCACTGCCTAGAGTGCTACAGTGTAGTGTAGGTGGTTGTTAGGGTACTAGGTGGTTGCTAAGGTGTTGTGAGTGGTTGCCAGGATGTTGCTAAGTAGTTGCTATTGTGTTCTGAATTGTTGTTTCTGTGAGGTTGCTTAGGAGGTGATAGGTAGTTGCTAGGGTATTAAGAGCGGTTGCCAGGGTGTTGCTAGCCAGTTGCTAGGGTGTTGTGAGTGGTTTCCAGGGTGTTGCTAGGCAGTTGCTAGGGTGTTGTGGGTGGTTGCCAGGATGTTGCTAAGTAGTTGCTATTGTGTTCTGAATTGTTGTTTCTGAGTGGTTGCTTAGGAGGTGATAGGCAGTTGCTAGGGTATTATGAGTGGTTGCCAGGGTGTTGCAAGGCAGTTGCTAGGGTGTTGTGATGGGTTGCCAGGATGTTGCTAAGTAGTTACTATTGTGTTTAGAATTGATGTTTCTGAGTGGTTGCTTAGGAGTTAATAGGCAGTTGCCAGAGTATTATGAGTGGTTGCTAGGCAGATGCTAGGGTGTTCTGAGTGGTTGTCAGGGTGCTGCTAGGCAGTTGCTAGGTTGTTCTGAGTGGTTGCCAAGATGTTTCTAAGTAGTTGCTATTGTGTTCTGAATTGTTGTTTCTGAGTGGTTGCTTAGGAGTTGATAGGCAGTTGCCAGGGTATTATGAGTGGTTGCTAGGCAGATGCTAGGTTGTTCTGAGTGGTTGTCAGGGCGTTGCTAGGCAGTTGCTAGGTTGTTCTGAGTGGTTGCCAAGATGTTTCTAAGTAGTTGCTATTGTGTTCTGAATTGTTATTTCTGAGTGGTTGCTTAGGAGTTGATAGGCAGTTGCCTGGGTATTATGAGTTGAAATGTGTTCTGAATGATCACCAGGGTGTTGCTATGTGGTTGCTAGAGAGTTCTGAGTGGATGCCTGGAAATTGAAAGGTAGTTGCAAGGGTATAATGAGTGGTTGGCAGGGTGTTGCTAGGGTGCTCCAAATGATTGCTAGAGTGTTTAGAATTGTTGCCAGGATTTTGTTAGGTGGTTGCTAAAGTGTTGTGAGTGGTTGACAGGGTGTTGCTAGATGGTTTATAGAGTGTTCTGAGTGGTTGCCTAGGAGTTGATAGGCAGTTGCTAGGGTTTATGAGTGTATGTAAGGGTCTTACTACAGTGTTCTTAGTGGTTGCTAGGGTGTTTCTAGGTGATTTCTACTGGTGTTCTGAGTAGTTGCTAGGGTGTTGCTAGAGTGTTCTGAATTGTTGCTATGTGGATGCTAAAATTTTCTGGGTGGTTGCCAGGGTGTTGCTAGGGTGTTCTGAATTGTTGCAATGTGGATGTTAAAATGTTCTGGGTGGTTGCCAGGTTGTTCTGAATTGTTGCTATGTGGATGCTAAAGTGTTCTTAATAGGGTATTATGCTGAGTGTTTTGTTCGTGGCTGGTGTTTAGTCCCGCACTCTCATGTCTCTGTGATCTTCTGGTCTGTAGATGTGACTCGAGTTCCTCTTCAGTGTGAATTTGTGGGATTATTTCAGATGTTTTTGGAGAAAATGGTGCATCTGATCAGCACACTCTCCTTATCAATACACATGATTTGAGGAGTCACTCAAATCTGGATCTCAAACGCTGCACATCCACACTCAACTTTAGTGCTTAACTTCAGGTTTCAGAACTGTCAGAACTAGTACTAGTAATCATCACAAAGTGCTTAAAGCCAAAGACATAAAAGTTGTCAGTTTAGCACTCAGGGGAGGAAGCTCTTTTACGTTCATTAGTGAACAACAACAGCATTGTTCTGATGATTGGATCTGTTCTATAAATACACAGGAGTTTGAGGGCGTCTGCTAAGAGCGTCCAGAGGCGTGAGCTGACGAGTACTGCTGGAACACATTCTCCATAAGCGTGTTTGCCCGCGGCACAGATTAGCAGTGAGAGGATGGATCAGGCCGCGGGTCTGCACACACCTGAGCGGCATTTGTGTAATCTCTGCGTGAATGAAGACTTTAGAGCGACATGCGCTAATAACACGCTCAAACGTGGAACACACAACACTATTATACATCTATTTATTTAACACACATACTTATTTATATTTTGAATTTGCACATAACATACCTTTACATGCAAAATTGTCTATTTTGTATATTGTGTTTTTGCTATTTTGTATATTGTATTTTTGCTATTTTGTATATTGTCTATTTTGTATATTATTCTTTTTATTATCTGTGTCTTGTCTTGTCACTGTTATTCTGCTGCACTGTGGAAGCTTCTGTCACTAAAACAAATTCCTTTTATGTGTAAACACAACTGGCAATAAGCTCATTCGGTAACCCTTTATTTTAAGGTATCTTTGTTACACGTTACATGTACATAACAATAAATTATGCATAATTACATGCAAGTAACCCTAAGACAAACCCTAATCCTAACCCTAACCGTATAGTAAGTACATGCAGTTAATTAATACTACTCAGTACTTAGACGTATAATTACACTGTAACAAGGACACCTTAAAAGAAAGTGTAACTGCTCATTCTTATTCTGATTCTGATCTCCAGGCATTAGATATCAGCGACTGTGAGTTTCTGGCATGATGAATTGACAAAATAATGAGGCCCGTGTTTATGCATCTCACAGAGAAAGTATAGGAGTAATCCCCTTTAGTCGTGAATGCGTCCCGACACGCGTCGCCGCTGAAGGCGCTGCAGAGTTTGTCTAAAGGTTGATTTCAGGTTAAAACTGCATGAGGAAATCAGCAGCGCTTGAATTTTTCATGCACGTTTTCCTGGTGAACGCACGCGAGGAGGCCGGTTGTTTTCGGCTTGTGTTTGTTTGTTTGGAGCGCGCTGCTGCTGGCCATTTCCCCGTGTTTTCAAAGGGAAGCCGAGCAGCATCAGGTTGACTCCTCTGAGCTTTCATAAAAAGGCTCGGTTATACTCTGCTCATTACTATACGATGAGTATTGACTTTGGCCCACAGTCATGAACAGATAAAATGGTGTTAGGTCTCGTCCTAAGCGATTACTCAGAATTACAAATCACAACCCTATCCGCATTCCCGCCGAAGCAGGGTCCGGCGAACATCTGGATGGCTCCATGCGCTAAAAACACCCGTGTGCATTCATATTCCCCGAACACGAATGCCCACAGGAGCCTAGACACGATGGCATATTCCTCTCTGACAGTTGAGTTTTAATTGGGGAGATGGGTAGACCGTGGGCCGCTGTCACACGGCTGGCGATTTGAGGCTTTCTGGGACAGGAACCTCCATGGGGCCTGTCAAGCCGTCCTGACTCTCGGCGGGACTGCGCTGTGGGTGTCCCTGCTCATTTAGGATTGTGCAGACAAAGCACCAATTAAAAGAAGCCTTTAAACAATCGAATTAAACCCCCTGGGCCGATCCGACAGCCCGCAGGCCCCGAGCTGCAGGAAAACAGTGTGATTAGGAATTCCACATCCAGATAGATCATCTTAATTCTTACCGGCTCTATCAGTGTCTATTTACACGAGACGCCGACGGGACTTTCTGCCGCGTGAGATCACTGAGTTCAGCGGACGCTTTTGGCTGTGCGTTTTTTTTTTTTTCATTGCAAACATTTCTAATGTGCCGTTTACCAGGTTTCGCTTTGTTTTGGGATTTTATTTTGAAGTGGTTGTTGCCAAAAAAATGTGTATTCAATGTAAAGCAATGGAAGAGCAAAATGAAAATGAATTATTATAAGGTTGTGTTTAAGTTTGTCAATATTTAATGAACTTCACATCAGTCACACTTAAAACCCAAATTCAAAATTCATTTCAAATCATTCACACTCACGATTAAAACAAACTATAGGCACAAATCTCATGTTTGTTTTTGTAGGTAAATTGTGAAAAGCAGCTACTTTTACATTCATTATTGTCTGTCTACCTTTAAGCTCTTCTCTACTGTATCCAACCATTGAAATCATATAATGGGATCATTTTGAAATTATCTGCTGAACTAATAATTGATTAATTATTAGGGGACTATTTATTAACTACTTTTAATTAAAAATGTAACACTACTTAAAACACAGAGCAAGTGACATCATTTGAACCCTTTCTACGACGTGGAAAAACACAAATAAATAATCATTTTGATTTCTTGATATTTATACACATTTAGTGTTGGCTGCGTTCATTAAGCTCAATTATTCAGCACTGTCTTAAATAATAAAAGGTTTATTAGTAAATATAATCCAACATTTGTACCCCGAACTAACTAAGATGACAGTATTCTGTTACACTTTGTTTTAAGGTGTCCTTGTTACAGTGTTACATTTAAGTGCTGAGTAATATTAATTAACTGCATGTATTTACTATATGGTTAGGATTAGGATTAGGGTTTGTCTTATGGTTACTTGCATGTAATTATGCATAATTTGTTGTTATTATAGTAGTAAGTACATGTAACGTGTAACAAGGACACCTTAAAATAAAGTGTTACCCAGTATTTTTTAAAATTGTATTTATATAAAAAAAACAAAAAACAAAAAAAAACATTGTCTGCTTCATTGTTAAATTTAAAGTTTAAAGCATGAAAATAGTAAAATCACACAAATCACTCGATATTCAAAATATATTAATTCAGTTCAGTGCCAAATTCTGAGAATAGCGTTGCAGACCTGATATAACAGAGAAAAAATAATATTTTGGTTGACAGTCTGTGGGTTATGCAGCTCTTCTCACTGAGCTTTTTTTTTAAACAGAAACATAAAGTCTATTTTGTAAGAGCTTCAGGCCCAATCTTGGAAAGCAGCAGCTAATTAGCTGCAAAAAAATTGTTTATGTTTAGAGTAGCATCAGAAATAATAATAATAAGTAGTTTTGCCTTCAGAGCTGGGATGGAAAACGGGACTCATGTCTGATCGGCGTTTACGCATCTACTGGAGTTTGTGCGTCTGGCATGGCGTGAAGCAACCGCTGAGTGATATTCCTCGCCAAACTGATGAACCCTGCATTTTTAAGAAGAGAGAATGTCTTTAATGTATATTTTAGTCACTCTCCTGCATTCCCCTCATCATATACATGAAGTCCATATGCCAGTTCCATATGGCCCAGCGCCCTGCCCTGACAGCCTGATGGAGAGAGATCATCCATCACCCGCCATCCACTGCTCACTAGCCCAGGGTGGAGAGAGAGCCTGATCCCTCACACACACACACACACACACACACACACACACACATGCTCACACACACACACACACGCACGCATGAACACGCACACACACACACACACACACACACACACACACACACACACTGAGGAGGTCTGAGACTCAGAGCCATATGTGGCTCGTCCTAGAGGGGGAGATGTCGGCATACGATCCAGACTCTGAGACTCAGGGTGGGGTCGATACACACACACACACATGCACACGCACACACATGCAGCTTCCGCTCTGCACACAGATGCATGCTATCTCTCTCTCACACACACATGCAAGATGAATCTCTGAATTTCAAATACACCTGATGGGTTCTGTTTATAATAATAATCATGTGAACACATATGAAATATTTTGCTTTACTAGATTTCATAATCCTTTCTAATGATTTCTCAACAAACCCGAAGTGCTCGGCTTTCATATAAATAATTTTCGGTCCCACTTTATATTAAGTGGCCTTAACTACTATGTACTTACGCTTAAATTAATCATTTGATACTATGCACTTATTGTGTACATACATGTTTTTACATTGTACTTATATTTTAAAAAATACCTATATGTAGTTACATCTGTAATTAACTTCTGTAATTACATTTATATTAACACTGTTGATCCATCCCTTACACCTTAATCCACCCTTAAACCTACCCATTCCACCAAACCTGCCCCTAACCTTACCCGTATCCCACCTCAATAGCAGCAAAAGTGTTTTGCAATACAATATGACCACAATAAGTACGCCATACTTATTTTTATGTAAGTACATAGTAGTTACGGCCACCTAATATAAAGTGTGACCTATTTTTTTTTTTTTTGATAATTTAATTTTATATGTATTTTTCTTTGACCTATATGATCTTTTGACTTGACTAACCTTCTAGTATTTTGTGAATCAGGGATATTTATCTTTACATCTTTGACTTAATTTTGTTTCCACTTATTTCTGTATATTTAAATTCGGTACAGTTTTTTCCCCGTTTTTGGACCTCATGTTTGTTGAAGTGTAAGCCTTAACTGAAACTAAAACTAAATCCATAAAAAAAAAAAAAAAAAAAAAAAAAAACATTTTCATAACTTGAAATAAACCAAATGTAAACTGAAATAAAATAAAATATAAAAAGACGTGAAGATTTTATTTCAGCTAGTTGACAAGGCAACTTTTCTCATTTTCATTTATTTTGATGTACTAAAAACTAAAATTGAAATAAAAAAATAATAAAAACTATAGACATATTTAAAACAAAACAAAAACCGTATAAAAATGACCAAACACACACACACACACACACACACACAACAAAACTAAAATTAAAAAATGAAAACAGAATTATATTCTGCTATATTCCCCAGCAGCTATGCTGATGAATTAGGAATAATTACAGCAGTATTTGATGACTGAATTTAAATGGATGTAGTCTGAACACACACAATTTCTGGAGGAAAGGATTAAAACAAAGCGTTTGGCAGCAGCATTTGTGTGATGGGACTAAAAACACTTGAGATGTGTGAGGAGGAAACACAAACAGCACATGCATATACAGTATATTTATAATGTTTCATTGTGACAAATGCGCAGGTGAAAGGTGAACATGACGAGCTCTCACAGGAGAATCATCTAACCATTACACGCTCTGAAACAGGAGGTGCTGCTTTACTTCTGCATGTCCTGATGGTTACAGAAGACGGCGGCCGGGGAATAAGGCTACGAGTAACCTTAAACCCATTAAAAATAATCATACTCATTTGTAAGACGGGCTGGAGATGCACTTCCTCACTGCAGCTGAACGGAGCGATAGACGATCCGCTCTGTGGCGCTCTGATAGCATGAATTATTAAGCGTGTGTTAGGGGAGCAGGCGACTTAAATGTAATATGTGGTCTTGTTACTTGCTTCTACCTTTTGTAAACGCTCAGGTTTAATTAAGGCTGCGGGACAGACTGTTTTTAGGTTGAGCTCAGGACTCACACACACCCTTCAGTTCGACACACACTGACTGATGTTCTCTAGCGTGTTTACAGCCTCTCATCAGTTATATGTAATATTTTTTAACATTTTCTGGTTACACTTTAAGGTGTCCTTGTTACAGTGTAATTATACATGTAAGTACTGAGTAATATTAATTAACTACATGTACTTACTATATGCTTAGGGTTAGGTTTGGCTTAGCGTTACTTGCATGTAATTATGCATAATTTATTGTTATTATAATAGTAAGTACATGTAACGTGTAACAAGGACACCTTAAAATAAAAAAGTGTTACCCATTTTCTTTTTAGTTTCCAACTTATAAGATGATCAAAAAGGCTTTACAACATTATAATATCAGCGACCTTTTAACAAAAATTCTTTAAAAAATGTAACAGCATAATATTTATACTGATATTGCAACATACTTAATCAGACATCATTACTCCAGTCTTCAGTGTCACATGATCCTTCAGAAATCATTCTAATATTCTGATTTGCTGCTCAAGAAACATTTATTATTATTATCAATGTTGAAAACAGTTGTGCTGCCCAATATTTTTGTGGAAACTGTGATGCATTTTATTTTTCAGGATTCACAGATGAATAGAAAGTTCAAAAGAACAGCATTTATTTGAAATAGAAATCTGTTGTCATTAAGCATCCTTGCTTAATAAAAGTATAAATTAATGAACAAACATTAGTTAGTAAATATTTGTTTTAGTAATGCAAAGTGTGAATGTAAACAAAGCAATGCCTTCGGCTTTATGCACAGGGATGTGAGTTTAGTGACACACACTCTGTTACTGACAGACAGGCACATGTAAACACAGCCGGACGGCTCATCAAAGGCAGAGCCATTGTTGTGGTCAGTGTTGTCCAACATGTGTCAGGCGTCATGAGGAGGGAAGCGGTCAGGCACTTTGATTCATTGAGAGTGTTCTCCTGACCTCTTAAACGGTGCCACAAACGGGTGTCAGCCCCACCACAAAACACTAACTCTATTGATCAAAGCCCAGTGTCAAAACATCCCAGCAGAGATCACTCTCATGTCACACGTTCACCAGGCATTTGTGTTTTGTTTGGTTACTGCTGGAATCACAGTTTCTCTCGTACCATCATAACCTCACAGCACTACAGTATTCAAACAGCGAGTTTGAAGAGATAATTGAGTATGTTCAGCTCGTTTCAGGTTCAGCATCACATTTCACTTTTCTCAATTTCAGTTTATTTTTCATGTCCGTAGTTAGCAAATATCATTACAGCATTGTGCATTACTTAGAGTGATGTAAGTTCTGTTCCATAACAGGGTTGATCTATTGAGACTGATGCAAATACATCACATAATAAAGTACTGTGCTTAGCTATTGCACAGCACATGACACAGTAAATATTTTGCTACAATACAACATTTAATACAATATTTTGTAAAAAAAAAAAAAAAAAAAAAAAAAAAAACAACCCAAAAAAACAAAAACAAAAAAATCCATAACAGAGTTGAAATAGTGAGTCTGAAGACGAAATACTTATAATAATGGAGAGAAACGTACTTCAGTCTGAACCATGCAGTCATAAACAGAAAGATCAATCCATTATATTTAAAGGTGTAAATGTGACACAGTAACAGGGTTGAAAAGAAACTGCAGACAAACACAGAAAAACACTAAAAGCAATAAAGTAAAAACTACATATACAGTGTTAATTTGTTTTGCCATTATTCTTAATTTAATACATACCAAATTTAGGTAGAATTTTAATTATTAATTTATTATTACATTGTAAAAAAAAAAAAAAAAAATCCACCTATTTCAACTTAAAAATCTAAGTTTATTTGCTGCCTTAGATTTTTAAGTATAATCAAATTGGCCATGCAAGTCATTTCAACTTAATTATATTAAACTGACTTAAAAAATCGAGTTGAAAATGAAGTTGAAGTTGGTTAACTCTATTTGATAAGTTAAAGTAACAGGAAAACATATGCTGACTTATTGATTATATCATTTCAGTGTGTATAACCTGTGTAGAACAACCCTGTTACTGTGTCACATTTACACTTTTGAAAATAATGACTTGATTTGTGGCCTCGTGGTTCAGACTGAAGTAAGATTCTCTTCATCTTTAGCAGTATTTCATTAGGTTTACATATGCATATTCAATAGATCAACTATTGTAGATCAACTGTGTTATATTATATTAGAAGTTGTATAGTCCATCCTACTTTACCTGCACACATAGTACACTTACAGAAAGTATTATAAATTATATAGCAAATCTCAACTGCTTGATTGTTGATATCGTCCAAAAATGTAATTTTCGTCCTGCTCTAATATGATAAATGCAACAATAAGGCATGAATATATTAAGATATCATAAACATTAACATCATGATTTGCTTTAAAACAATGTGTGTTGTAAAAAGTGCTATAGAAGTCAATTTGACTTGACTTAAAATGGGGACGTGTAGGTTTTATTCTGTATTACTAGACAGAGTTAAATCAATCAACCTATGTAAACTAATGTAAGTTCACAGACGAGTCCATTTTTAGCGTCTAATCAGAAGCCGTCAGCCGTCTGTGAACAGCAGCTTGTGTTTCATTGTCTGCCTGTTGTAAAGGCCTTTGTGTTGTAAGCAGTTTTTTCAGGTTTCCTCCAGTCCAGCCGCGGGCAGACAGTATATTAATACACACTTTTCTTGTAGTTGCTTTATTTTTTGCTTGAACACCCCCAAATCTTTCACCTTGTTTTCTTGCATTTTTTTTTCTTTCCGTTTTCCTGCTCAAGCTAAACAGCAATGCCACTTTTCTGCTGCCTCGTCTAAAGGCCAGATGTGTGTGTGTGTGTGTGTGTGTGTGTGTGTGTGTGTGCTTATATGAAGTTTACATAGTTTCCTGTACATGGCAGTCAGTGCAGACTGCAGAATGAATCTCTCGGCGAATGCGTTCCCATAGCAGGTGGTCCGTCTCATGCATCTGGACGCTGTGATGCTCAGATAACCTCTGCTATTTACAAAGCACAAACTCTGTTTGGACAAAGACTCCAAAAGCCGTCTGCATGCCAAAAACAACTTCTCATTCCCATTCATGCTCAATGTTCCAGACCTGGGAAACGTCCCCAGATTACCCATGAGAACCTCTCGCTCCGTAATAAATGCAATTAAATCACATTGAATTAAATCTGGGTGTTTGTATATTCCAGTTTCTAAAGCATGAAATGGACGCTCATGAGGCATTGCTGCATTTTTTGCAGTTCATGATGTATAAACAAACAGTTACTCACGCAGCAGAACCAGTGTGATATCAGCCCTAAAGTAGGTCAGACGCAGTAAAGACAATCCGCTTCACATGCGCTCCACTCTTTATTTACAGCGCAGTCCAGCATGACTATGTTAACACAGCCATTTAATCAAATGTGTCCTTTCACTGAGACCTCATGCATTATTTACCCACAAACACTGAGACTCAGATGCATGAAACAGAAAGCAAATAACTGCTGCACAGCTTCCATTGAGATGAATGGGAATGCTAACAGACACAAAACTACAAGTATTACAGACCTTCCTGGTAATTACATCCAGATTATTCAACACACCGTAAACGGCAGGTGAACGGCATTGTGGGATTGAGTATTCTGCTCATTGTCAAATGTACCAGGTGATCTGAGCTTTCTGTGCATACAGCAAACCCATATACTGTACACTGTATACTTACTGTAGTCTGTGCTGCAGGACTAGCACTATATGTGCAGTGTGCATGATGCTGTTCTGAAATATGTTCTGTACAGTATATACACATTTTTGTGGCTAATAGATCAGCAGTAATTGATGGTAATTCTGTGGTTGTATTCTGAACCTATTCAATAAAGTATATTCTGTAAAATAGTCTATTCAATAAAATGGTACAGTCTGAATAACAGAAATTCAAGGGTTTCAACAAGGTTTTAAAGAGACAAAAAAAAAAAGTAATAAAAATCAATAATAAAATGAGTGTATATATATATATATATATATATATATATATATATATATATATATATATATGTATATAATGAAAGATTCAAATATTTAGTTATTTAAAGGTTTAAAGGGTAACGGATACAAACTTAGGTAATACTTTATTTTAAGGTGACATTGTTACATGTTACATGTACTTAATCTAATTATAGTAATAAATTATGCATAATTACAAGCAACTAACCCTAAATCAAACTCTAATCTTAACATAGTAACTTTTTTTTTATTTTACAGTCTTTGTTACACAATACATGTAATGACATGAAATAGTATAGTAATAGTATAGTAATAACAGAAAATTATGCATAATTACATGCAACAACCCTAAACCAAAACCCTAACTTTGCCCTGAACCTATAGTAATTACATGTAGTTAATTAATATTACTCAGTACTTAAATGTATAATTACACTTTAACAAGGACACCTTAAAATAAAGTGTAACTATTAATATTACTCAGAGCTTATATGTGTAATTACACTGTAACAATGTCACCTTGCAAGAATTATTAATAAAAATATGTAATATGTATGTGTGTGTGTGTGTGTGTGTGTGTGTGTGTGTGTGTGTGTGTAGAGAGAGAGACAGAGAGAGAGAGAGAGAGAGAGAGAAAGAGAGAGAGAGAGAGAGAGAGAGAGATACAGAGAGAGAGACAGAGAGAGAGAGAGAGAGAGAGAGAGAGAGAGAGAGAGACAGAGAGAGAGAGAGAGAGAGAGAGAGAGAGAGAGAGAGAGAGAGTATCTTTAATGAAAGATTCAAAGAAAATCAGATGGTCCCAGTATGAGCAGAATAGTGATGGCATTCTTCCAGAGCTGCATTATTTCCCTGAAGTAATGCATGATTATGTTTTCATTAAAGAGAAACAAAAAGAAAAATGGCATATGAGTCAATAACTAAACGACAGAGCACACACATGCACACAAACACACACTCACACAGACACACAGACACACACACTCACACAGACACACAGACACACACACACACACACACACACACACACACACACACAGTCGGTCGGTCAGATGTGATGCCAGACAAACGCTGGTACTGCTAGAATAAATTGGGTCTAATAGCAGAGGGAGAGACCTTCACATTAATTGCTGTGAAATTTATCAGCGTACTGCAGCAAGTAAGGAAATGAATTGATCAGAAAATCAATGGCTTACTCCAGCTCTCATATAAATGTAGCTAATGCTTAAAATTCCCTGCAAATCTGCTGAGAATAGTGCGCGGGGGGAGGACGGAAGCGGAGGAGAGAGGCTCATCAATCACCGGCGCGTGACACACAATGAAACCTGACCACAGCCCGGGATGTTTTAATACGGCATCCATTAAAGCCCTCAAATAAATTGCAATTTAGAAAACAGAACATAATGCCAGCCAAGGTTTCCTCATCCATCTTGTGGCCTGTCGTGTAATGTAATTGCGTTGTTAATTTATCCAAGAATTTCCTCGCTACACCGTTTCTTCCGCATTGTTTAATTTCCCAGTAGAGCGAGTGTTTGGGTTCCGCCTCACGGTAATGTTTCTGCTGAGCATGGCATTAGCACCAGGGCTAATCAAACGGCCGAGCGCTGCGACACTTCGTCGATGGCTCCGGACTGGTTCTGTGAGCTTCATCGATGTTATCAACAGATGGGTTCTGGGGTGTTACAGGTACCGGTCGCGCTGGGACACAAGGCATTGTGGGTACTGGTGAGCTCAGCAGGGGAGGATCATTCACAGGGAATGATCTGAGAGTCTGAGAGACTCACACATCAGTGACATCAACATAACACTGAGAATAGTGCTCACTGAACTGATTCACCAGGTGTTTATTATGATTCAGGCCAACCTAAGAAGTACCAGCAGGTCTTTATTAGAGCAGATCAGTGGTTCTGGACCAGGGGCCAGGCTCCACTAGGGGGCCTCAGCAGATGTACTAGGAGGCCTCAAGATGGCTTAAAAATAGAATATGCTAAAACAGCTAAAGCTCAGTTACTTTTAAATTGTTTAATTTAATTTATTCCGTAATAACTGCTGTTCATAAATATATATGGTATTCCAGGGTTCTTATGATCTTAGACAACCTGGATCTACTGGATGAGGGAATTTTGGAAAATTAATTATACCATGGAAATTAATATAATCTTTAGCCATTTATAGGGTTATGTTTACAAATTTATACAGATTTTGTCCAAAAAAAAAATTTTATTGGCTAGAAACTGCTGTTTGCGAGTGAGATAAAAAAACAAAACAAAACAAAACAAAGCAAAACAAAACAAAACATACCCTGTAATGACAATCTAGAAAATTCATGTAACCTCACTGGTGATAAAAAAAAAATGTGTAAATGATGGAGAACTTTCAGTTACTGGAAATAAGAATTTAGTGATTCATAATTATTTTATCTAATATATATATAGTTTTGTGTGTGTGTGTGTGTGTGTGTGTATATATAACTTATTTTACGTTTTATATTTTACATGTGTGTGTGTATAGTAATGATTTATTTTTGGTTTTAATTTTGCTTAATGATAATACCCCTGGTTCGTGTAAATAAATCCATAGTTGGATAGAAAATGAGCAGCTTTGTCATTATAGCAGAAGTATCAAAAATATCTTGGGGCCAGAAAGGTTGTGAAGCGCTGCTATAAATGCTCAAACACTACATTATTTCAGCTCTGTTTTATAATTGATATACTATGGATATTTCCATTAATACCCCATGACATTTCTTATTCAAACCTGTTACATTCAATATTTTAGGGCATAAATGGCATATCATGGCACTGGATAACAAACATCACTGCATCACACTGCTTCTGAAAGTGTGTAATATAATTAAACACTGACTGTTAGACTGCAAGAGGAACTATCATGTGGTCAGAAAGACTCTGATGATGTCACTGCTTCAAATATGATATCAGATCAATCAAAGAAGTATTCTTAAAGGGACCTATTCAAATAGACAGTATATCTTCATGTGAACACACTGAGAGCCAGATGAGAGTAAAAAATTACATTTTTCACAAATGTGACCCTGGACCACAAAACCAGTCATAAGGGTATTTTTTTTTTTAAATTGAGATTTATCTTTTTAGATTATAATCTTTCCATTGATGTATGGTTTGTTAGGATAGAACAATATTTGGCTGAGATACAACTATTTGAAAATCTGGAATCTGAGGGTGCAAAAAAATCTAAATATTGAGAAAATCTCCTTTAAAGTTGTCCAAATGAAGTTCTTAGCAATGCATATTACTAATCAAAAATTAAGTTTTGATATATTTACAGTAGGAAATTTACAAAATATCTTCATGGAACATGATCTTTACTTAATATCCTAATGATTTTTGGCATAAAAAAAAAAATCAATAATTTTGACCCATACAATGTATTTTTGGTTATTGCTGCAAATATAAATGTGCTAATTAAGACTGGTTTTGTGCTCCAGGGTCACAAATAGACATGAGATGTAAAAGAGAGAATGTCCAATGAAGGTTTAGTTTTGAGAGACTTCAGCTCTTACATGACAACAGCCCAACAAACCCAAACGGTACAGTAGAGACGATGAGGTCTCTTTCAGCTCTCTGCGTTTTCATCATCCGAGCCGAACGCGTCTCACTTATCAGGTGGCTACGGCTAACCTGTAGCTCAGTATATGAGAGGCCATTTTATTGGTCTATCACCTGACCGGGGCACGACGGTGCGGTGAGGAGCTGTCAGCACACGAGCGTCATGATCAAAGCCTGACAGCAGCGCCTGAGGAGACCGACCACAGCACAAACAAAGCCTTCACTGTCAGACAGAGACCTCTGCATCCTCACACACATCATGAAGAACCATGTGACTGAAGAATAGGCCAATGAGAGCCGTCCCCAGAAAACCCTGACACTACAAAATACTACACACACCACGCTTTCTGGTGCTCATTCTGACCTCTGTGTTTTGCAAAACATAAGAGATGGTTTTTAGTTCATCAACTGATTCTTATAAAGTTTCAACTTTCATAATGAAATGATTTTGCAGGTATTTCCATGTATAGGGCTGTCTTGGAAAGATCTTGTCTTTCATGAGACTTTCTCCATCATCTCAGGTCTTTCAGGGGAAATTCTTCTATTGTTTATGTCAAGTGTGACACTACATGGTACAAGTGTTTATCCACAACTTTAAGGTTGTAGGCCAAGATCTTGATAAACTCTACAAATCAACTTATAATACTGATATATTAAAAATGGCCAACAATATTGTTGTTGATCCTAATCATGTCCTGAATAATGAACATGTTTCTACACTGTAAAATAAGATTTTTTGGAGTTGTAAATAAAGCATAAAACATAAAAAATAAAGATTATTGGAATATATTTTACAAGAAAATACTATTTTATTTTATTTTTTAACTTTTCAAACATTTTCAAACAGTAATTATTTGTTAAATTTACTATCAATTTCTGAATAAAAATGATTTTAAAGTAATTTCTACACCACACTCTTTTTTTTTTTTAGTGTACCGATAAACCAGAGATAAAGAAGTCCACAGTTCAATAAGGCTAATCTCAAGCATCTCGAAGCTAAATATGGATCTTATTCCCAGATAGAACATACACTGAAGGATTTGAGTATTGTTCTTAGATTGGGAGATGTATATTGTACATGTTGTTTATGTATTTTGTTGTTATAAGTGAAGCTGCTGTGATGCAAGATAAATGTCAGACTCAGTCTGACAAAGTATTTATTGTATTGTTACATATTACACAGACACTTCAATCACTGCAACATTCAGAATAGCTTTAGCATGTTAAAGGGGTCATGACAGTGTTAATAGGGTCATGACAGTGTTAATATTTGGTCTTGGCAGACTAGATCTGATATGCATGCTGATACTAAGCAAGTACGGACTGCTGTGACCATGTAAGATCTGCTTCATCTGCATGAATAGACATACATAAACTCCCGTAGCAGAGCTAGACAGGTGGTGCTGGGGAGGTGGAGGGTTTCAGAGGAACTCTGACAGCACATTGCAAGCAAACACTAAACCAGACTACTGAAATATTGAGCAAACGATCTCACTGGCTGCAGAACCAGCTTGTGCTGTGCAGCAAATGATGTGATTGCTAGCAGACAGCAAGTAGATCATATAGAGTTTCATGACTGAACTAGATATTTGTTAAGTGACTAATATATAGAACAGTAAGCAGAAGTGCAGTCTGTTCATAAGATTGTACTGGATTAATGCACACATTTTGTAAATTCCAGTTGTTACACTGACTAAACATACAAAACACTTCCAGAGTTATACATTACCAATGTAAAGCCACGTATAATACAAACAGTAAACATGTCTGGCTCATGTCTTTTATGAAAACTGTTCCAAAATATCAGATTTGTTACTGTGATAACACTTTAGATTAGGGAACACTATTCACTATTCACTATTAACTATGGTTTTATTATAGTAAAAGTATAGTAACCATGTTTTTTTTTTTTTTTTTGGTTTATTAATTACCATTTGTATAACCATAGTTTTACTACCAATACCATAGTTAAATTATAGTTAGTGTAGAAAAACCATGGTTAATTTGTGGTAAGTATGGTTTTTTGGTTTTATTTGTAGTAAAACCATGGTTAATTTTAATAAGGGATTACTAGCATATTGGCGGTTTATTAGTATACTTATAAAGCACATAGTAATGTCTTAACCCAATAAATTAACATAACTACTACAACAGCTATACCTTACTTACTATTAATAAGCAGCAAATTAGGAGTTTATTGAGGGGAAACTCTTAGTTAATAGTGAATATGTGTTCCTTAATCTAAAGCATTTCTGTTGAAGATCAGTTAAAATGGCTTCTGCGTCCAGTCACGTGTGTTTACTAACCCTGAGCGCCGATCAATCGCCTCCCGCCGGCGGTCACTCACCGCACGCTCTCACTCGCATTCACACTTCCCAGGCTTTGCTCTCTTCGCTCGCTTTGTTTTATCCCAATAAATGATGTCTCTGGGGTGTGTGTGTGTGTGTGTGTGTGTGTGTGTGTGTGTGTGTGTGTGTGTGTGAGACACTCGCCTGTCAGGACACGCAGCAGAAGACCACAGGAAGGGCAAAGCAGTGCTTGTACATCAGTCAGGCGTCTGACGGCTGAGATGAAGGCCTGACAGCTCTGACATCAGCGCGGCTCCTCACGCTCCACCTGCACTAAGAGCACACAAATAAATTAGTAATGCAGCTTTACCTGTCAGCACACGTGCTCTGGCCTGCCTCTATTTACCCTCAGATGGATCCTCCGCTCCAACTCTCAGCACAAAGTAGAGGAAAACAGCAGAAAGAGCTCTCGTGCTGCTGGTTCAGATGCTGTGATGAGGAAGAGGAAAACAGCGACTGGATCAGATGCTCATAGTTGGAGAAAAATAAATGTTGCATGTTTGCATATGCATGAACTGAAAAAAATGGTGTAAGATTTACTTAAATTTTCAAATTTCACAATGAAACGGCAAGTAACAGTGAATTAAATGTGACATTTTGAAGTACAGGAAGACTGAAATAGTATTTTCTTGTAAAACTAACTCCAATAATCTTTATTTTACAAGTTACAGTGTATGCTACTTGGTTGTCTCGTTCAGTTCTTTTGTTAATTGTATCTGAAGATTTTCTTTATTAGAAATGTATCCTCTCCCACAGTGTTTGCATTGCTTTTATACCTGCATCTGTAATGTTTTGTTTTGAATAGTTCATTTAATAAAATAAATGTATAACAGTACAAATTTTAGGACGAATCCAGAACCATTAGAGAAGGACTTGAGATGCATTTGTCTCTTCCTCACACAGCCTGCACATTCATCTGTTTGATGTCACAAGAATGAATTTGTGCTGAAATACTATAGAGTTTGATCAGACACATGACCTCTGACATCAATATCAGAGAATACAGGAAGAGTTTATCCTCACCTTTAAAATAAGTCTATTTATCTTCCCTAGTGAAATTAAATATACTAAAATGCATTTCAAGTACATTTATTGTATGGTAAGTATACTACAAATACATTTACATATTTATGTGCTTAATAAAAATACCCTGCAATTGTACTTTTGGTATACTAAACTAGTATACTTAAAGTCTGCTAAATTGTAACAACTAATTTTGTGCTTAATGCACTTTAATTGTGCAGAAGTAGTGCTAAATCAAATATATACTGAAGTATATTTGATTATGCTAAATAAGAACTATTGCAAGTATACTTCAGGTACACTTTATATATCTTACATTTAAAGACTGATATTATTCAAAGATCCTCATCAATAGTGACATTAAAACACATTTTAGGCTTAATATTAAGAAATATGCATGGTGCACGAGTACAGTAGTACTCCAAATAAAGTTTATTTATTATTTTTATATCAGTAAGTCTCAAGCAATATGTCAGTAAATATGGTAATAGATTTAGTATGAAATAAATGTATTTTAAATATATTACTCTTTTTTTTTTTTTTTTACTAGGGTTACTACCCTTAAACCTCAGAAAAATATCACTGAATCAACCTAAATGCATTCATTTATACCAACAAAACCAGTTTTATGTTTACAAGTCTCTTTCAGATGACAGCTGCAGAATGATGATTGTTACGTGTTATTTTGCTGCAGCAGCTCTAGATGTTTCTGCATATCTCTGAGACGATCTTGCATTCTCTGCGATGGTTTTCATTTCTCCAGCATGTTTCAACATCTCAAAGGCTGCACATGTATCAGATATCAGCCACCTCCCAAAATAAATTGAGATGCAGTAATTAAATTTGCAATCAAGTTGCTTTTCCGTTCTGTCGTTTTTAATATGGATTGTCGCTGCGTAGTAAGCGGCATGTTTCTACAGTGAATAAAGGAGCTCTTTCACATATGTGAGTGTTTTAAATCCTTCCACACTCATTTGGTTCTTGGCTGCGTTTTACGGCATACAGAGAAACCACAGGATGTTTTGAGCTCTAATACACAGACTAAATGTTTATCGGTTCCCTGAAGAACATGCGAGGGGTGTGTCCTGTGCAATGCCATAATGATTGTGTTCTGAGTGGTTTCTGGAGTGTTGCTGTGTGCTTCCTGAGTCTCAGTCATCTTCTGGTCTGTAGATGTGGCTCTGCTCCCACCTGTTAAGAGTCTGTGGGATATTTCACTTGTTTTATCATCCTGCAGGTGAAATCGGTGTCTTACTTATGTTTGGCTTTTGTGATCCTTGTGAAAAATAAATGCACTAAATTGTATTGAATGTGCACTTGTAGTGTACTTCAAATCTTTAAATTCAATTTTTTTTTTTTTAAAGTGCACTTTGTAATAATGTCAGATTTTTACTTCAGATTTTAAATCTGATGATGATGTTTTAATAATCTTTTGTCTACTTTAATGAAGTATAAATTATTTTGATATCTGAACTAACATACTAAAGCACATGCAACCTGTAAAAAATGGTAACCATGCAAAGAGCTATTTCTACCTAATTTAACTGTTTTAAAATTATAATAAATTAATTAGTATAAACTGATGTGTTTAGGTTGATTTGGCAATGTTAAAAATATTTTTTACTTAAATAAATCACTATAAAGTTCAACTAACTGCACTTAAACTATAATACATTTTTATTTAATCATAAATAATATGCAGTTTAGTGTCTGGAAACATTAAATTCCATTCACAGTTGAGTATACTCTTTTAAAGTATATTATTTCTGTAATAAGCATGCTAAGTGTATTTCTTTTTCACAAAGTGCATACATTAAAAAAATGTGGGGAAATGCAATAAGAAATGAAAATAAGCTAGTTTGGTAGGGTAGTTTTTATTGGGCCATGTACTTCAGCATTCAGTGACGTTTCCAGACTGAATGTGCTGAAATGTAGTTGTGTGTGCAGATTTCATCAGCAGAGTTTATGTGTGAGCACAGTGGGAGTGGAGGCTCATTACCGCGGTACAGCCGCAGTCTATTTAACCCCTATATGAGGCTGATAAAATGTTTATGTTCACTGTAAGGGCTTTATGGACTCCTCCGGCCGTTCACAATCAATGACTCTCTCTCGCTGCAGCTCAGCACAAGTGTGTGTGTGTCATCACGAGATCTGATGTGTCACATCACATCTGACAGCACACACACACACACACACACACACACACGTTTACTTTCTGGACAGACACTGAACTGCGTAATCAAGCTCACAGACAGATTTTAAAACAAATACTTTTTAAAATTCTTTAAAAAATTCTGAGAAATACTTATACACTGTGTGAACAAAGTCAGTAAGTTTGAGTCCAATGCAATAACGTTAACTAGTATTTTCGGGAAAAATTTAAATCTTCTCCGGGTCAATTTGACCCGAACACAACCAGAGGGTTAAATACTGAGTAATATTAATTAAATACGTGTACTTACTATACGGTTAGAGTTAGGATTAGGGTTACTTGCATGTAGTTATGCATAATTTTTTGTTATTATAATAGTAAATACATGTAACGTGTAACAAAGACACCGTAAAATAAAGTCTTACCCAAATAAAGAAATTGCGTGATGTTTAGAAAAGATCGAATACACGGATTCAGGGTTGATTTTACTGTATTTATAACAAATGACATTAAAAGTGTAACAGCAACAATAATAATCTATTTTTTTAATGTATCTTTTTTATATATTTTTTTGGTTACACATTAGGTGTCCTTGTTACAGTGTAATTATACATTTAAGTACCGAGTAATATTAATTAACCACATGTGGGCTACTTACTATATGGTTAGGATTAGAATTAGGGTTACTTGCATGTAACTATGCATAATTTATTGTTATTATAATAGTATGTATGTGTAATGTGTAACAAGGACACTGTAAAAAAGGGTTACCCTTTTCTTATTTGAAAATCAGTGTCTATCAGTGATGTTATCTTATTAGCTAATCCTTATTATTTTAATAATTAATCAGATTAATTTTAATTATTAATTGCATTAATTTTTAATTAATTAATTTCTCATAGATGTGATTTTTATGTACGTGATGTATGATTTCAGTACCATCACTATTTAAAGATGGTGAATAGATTCATTTATGACATAAGAATTATTAGAACATATTTTTTTATTGTTACTACTTTCATGAAAAGCAAAATAAAGACTGAAAAAAACCCCCATCAAATTGGTTTCATTCCATTCTGTGAACCATTGTGACACACAGAAACAAATCTGTACTATAACATCACTCAGGTTTACTTATATTTCATACTTTGAAAATAAATTCCTCCATACAGTGTAAATGATTTCATTATGCTAATCTAAGTTTCTCCATCATTGAGTTGCGTTGTGGGATTGTGTGTGTTTTAACCTCCATCACTCTAACCAAGAATCCATCTGATTCTTTGTCTCTGAAGGTTCTCTTATATAAAACTGTTTGTGTGTTATCGGCCATACTCTGCATTTCAGTGTCTATCCAAACGTATATACAAACATCTACAAACTCTAATGTGATCAGGTGATCCTTCTGCTCATACAGCAGAGCAGCAGTGAGAGTTAGACTTTCATCTGGCTCAATATGAGATGAAACGCTGCATGTGGCGAACACTCTCTTCATAAACATCCTTCAGATCAAATTAAAAGCGAATCCATCAGCGTCTGTACTTCATGTGCTCTCTCACAGCCAGAACAAAGGTCCATCCCGTCTCATGAAGACAAAGGAGGCGCTGATCATTAGGTGATGTCATCGTTTAATTCCTGAGCCGCTGTCTAATGATGGCGACCCGTCTGAATGAAATGACCTGCGGTTCTGCTGCGCTGCTTGTTTGTCTTGATGTGCCTGCAGGCCTGGCAGAATAAAGACATGTTTATCTTTCATCATCGCACACTGACGACTGTTTCCTTCCCACACTGCGGACAATCATGCGTTAACCCTTTGCTACTCTAAACATTTTCATCCTCATATTTAGATTCTTACTTTTGTTAAGAAAAAAAAAAAAAAAAAAAAAAAAAAATATATATATATATATATATATATACAGAGAGAGAGAGAGAGTGTCCCGTAATACCTTAGATAGCTGTTAAAGGAATAGTTCAGCCAAAAATGAAAATTAGCTGAAAATGTGTTAACCCTCAGGCCATCCAAGATGTAGATGAGTTTGTTTCTTCATCAGATTTGGAGAAATGTGTCATTGCATCAGTGTCTCAGCAATGGATGCTCTGATTTGTTTCATCTTTTGTCTTCTCCAGATGTTAACTGATGGACTGGAGTGGTGTGGATTACTTGTGGAATATTGTGATGTTTTTATCAGCTGTTTGGACTCTCATTCTGACGGCACCCATTCACTGCAGAGCATCCATTGCTGAGACACTGATGCAGTGACACATTTCTACAAAGTTTTCATTTTTGTGTGAAATATTCCTTTAAAAAGTCTGTTCCCACTGACTACCACATCAGTTCTGATGAATTTGTGAAAATCTTCAGAACAGATTTCTAGTCCATAAGGATGCTGCACATGTGAAATAAGACTCAGGACTTCATGAACTCTCCTGCAGAAACACTAGAGAGATGTTCGGCTGTTTCCCAAATGAGTTTGCTGTTGTCACTTCAGAATCTCCTCTTAACAGCATCAGTGTAATATTTTGCCAGATTTACCAGGTCAATCTGAACAGCTAATTAGAGAAGACGTCCACAAACAGCAGCCGGTTAGATTAGACAGCCATCAGACAATCCAGCATCCCGACATTAATGATTAAACACACAAAAATGAATTATGATTTGCATGTTCCTTTTGCTTTTCTCTCAGTGGAAATGGTGTTTAGCTATACAGCCCAAGGCTTCATGCAAATTGGCAAAAGACAGTGAAGCAACAAAATCTGTCCAGGAAAAAGATCTACATTCACACACTGAATATTCAAATACAGCATGTGAACGAAACAGCTGCTTTTGTCTTCCTCTGGTTTGATTTGAAGTCTTTAGTGTTTCTCACACTGAGATGTGGACACAGCTCATTCACTGAACACATGTTTGTATGGGACATCAAGACTCATCAATGAGATCGCACTTAAAAACAACTGAAACCACACAAACATAAAACACACTGACTCACAGTGATATTAGAAATATGGATTGTGTTCAGCCGGACACTGGTTTGATCCAGATTGGTCAGCATGCACGTGATTGTGTTGTGAATCCAGCAGATGAGAATCGAGCTCTGGAACAGTGGACAATGTTCATCGGTGTTCATGCTGGGTTAAAAACAACCCAGTTTGAATCATTCTCATGCCTTTTTGGGCCAGCACTGGGTTGCCAGAATGACCCAAATAGTTTTGGCCCAGCTGGCTTGGGTTAAACATTTTTCCGTTTCTTTTTAACTCAACCATTGTTTAAAAATGACTATATAGTTGGGTTCAAATTTTAAAATGAACACAAAATAGGTTGTAAATTAAAATTCGGTAACACTTTATTTTAAGGTGTCCTTGTTGCACACCTTACATGTAATTCCTATTATAATAACAATAAATTATGCATAATTACATGCAAGTAACCCTAAGCCAAACCATAACCCTAACCACGTAGTAAGTACATGTAGTTAATTAATATGTAATATTACTAAATGTAATATTACTCAGTATTTACATGTATAATTACACTGTAACAAGGACACCTTAAAATAAAGTGTAACCTAAAACTCAATCTGAACTCAGTATATGTTGAATAGAAATTTAATCTAAATTTAACCAGGGAAATACTTTATTTTAAGGTAATGTAGTTACATGTACTTACTACAGCAAATTCTACATAATTAAAAGTAACCAACCTCAAAACCAAAGCCTACAGTAGTCTTAACCCTATAGCACGTGGAGTTAAGTAATAATAATTATTATCTGTTTCATGGGCGTCGGAAGCAAAATAAATGTGTGTGGGTCCTCCCCCAGAAAAAAAAAAAAAAAATACTATAGTATATGCCATTCTGTAGTCTGGTGCCTTTTAATTAACGGAGTGTCTATTTACACAGTGCAAAGAGGTCGCCGTGTTGGCAGGGGCTATTTACATTACCTCTGCCCACTAACGTCACAACTTTACAAAAGACGGCAGCTACATAACATTTGCAGTGGCCTAAAGTGGTACAGTGCGTAGCAGAGTGTTTTTGACCCGAGTTCGCGACCGCATTTTGCCAAAATCGTTCTTCTCCTTTTTCATGTCTCAAATCACACCGGAAAGGCAGTTGTTTTCAATAAAAATAAAAATGAAGTAAAGCAAAGTAAAGTTTAAATAAAGTATTGGGTAGGGTTAGGTGTATCTGAGCAGCAGATATGCTAAGATGCTTTGTTTACTTTCATACCTGCAAACTCAGAAGAGGTCAAAAAGGTGACATAGTTCGGAACATGACCCTTGTAGGGGGGTCTGGGGGCATCCCCCAAGGAAGAAAATTTTTGAGAATTTAACATGTAAATGAAGCGTTCTGGTGCACTCTGATAACAAAATAAAGGAAAAAGACAACATACACTTCATGTAAAAAAAAGCACATTAATTTTTGGACAGTGCAACTCTCTTGTCATTGGTGTTCATACTTCTCTTTGTGAGCAGTGGAGAAACTTATTTTTTGCACATTTTAATGTTCATATTAGAGTGTGCATACTATCAACAATCTCCATCTTTGCACTGCAGAGAAAACGGCATCTGAAGTGACATTAGATGTATTTAAACAGACTGTTTGATGAAGCTGAGGTGCCATAAATGCATTTACACCACAAAATTTCAAATAATTTTATAAAATTAATGCTTTAAATATTTCTGAACATACAAGTTAAAAATGTTGGGGAAAAAAGCAATACTTTTAAATATGAAACCAAACCACCAGTAGATGACGGTAAACAACTGTTTTAATGAGCGAGTCATCATTCATTCAAATGGCTGATTCATTTAGAATTGAAAGGGTCACTGAATCATTGACTCACTTGATTCGTTCAAAAACTTGGATTCATTCAGTATCGAAACACCGCTGTGTGTAGCTTGGAGACACAAAACATTTCTGCTGTGGCTTTGATTGAAACATCGGATGGACCGGCTCGGAGGGTCAGCTCGTGAGATGAGGTGTATTCGATTTGAAGCAGCAGCGCGCTGACTGATCGTTTTATCACATCAAAGTACCGCGAGAGTGATTGGAACGCATGCGGATCTGTTCTCTGTAGCTCTCGCGGTGCTTTGTTGTCATACAGCGATCGGTCTGCGCGCTGCTGCTTCAAGTCGAACCAAGAAAGGGACTTTGGTCGAACACACTTATGATCTCACTCCAGTCTATGAGCTTAGCCAAGTAGAATAGATTTGAGAAAGCAACAGTGTGGAATTCAAGGCTGTAGCTAAATGTAGTTTAATTTATTAGGGCATTTGTCATGTGGAATGGATTTGACTGACGGAGCTCTGAAAAGTGCACAGACATATTCGCTGAATTAGAGATGGTAAAAGTGGGTGGGTCCAATATCATTGGTCTTAAAAAGTGAGTGGGTCCTGTCCCACCCACATACAATGGTTCCGACGCCCATGATCAGTTTATACTATAGGGCTGTTAAATGCCCGAATATGATTGGTTGATGAACATTTCAAGGTGTGCGATTATTTTCAGGGAAACGCATGGCTAAAGTAGTTCCAGGCAGGTCTTGATCGCATTACATGCCCATATCACTTCACCAAATGATTTCAGTTATTTCAAAGGTCCTTACAGCTAACAACAGCAAAAGAACCAAAACCTACAGGCTAATATAGGAAACAATAAGATAAAAATGACAAATTATTCCCTAGTAAAAAATAAATACACTAAAATGTATTTGAAATACATTTATTTTGTGCTAAGTATACTACAAAAATATTTACATATTCATGTACTAAATAAAAATACCCTGCAATTGTACTTTTGGTATACTAAACTGGTATATTTAAAGTCGGCTAAATTGGAACAACTAATTTTGCACTTTAATTGTGCAGAAGCCTATCTAAAGATATACTGAAGTATATTTGATTGTGCTAAAGTGGAACTATTGTAAGTATACTTCAGGTACACTTTTAATATCTTGTATTTAAAGACTGATATTATTCAAAGATCATACAATCCTCATCAATAGTGACATTAAAACACATTTTAGGCTTAATATTAAGAAATGTGCACTGTGCACAAGTAGTACTCCAAATAGTTTAATTATTATTTTTATATCAGTATGTCTCAAGTGATATGTCAGTACATATGTTAATAGATTTGAACTATACTTAGTATTATACTATACTTGTATATTACTCTTTTACTAGGGTTTCCATGGCTTTGCCACAAAATAACTCCACTTTGCAACATGGCTTCATCACCACCTCAGGTGTGCATTATTTTCTAATAATTCAGTGGCCCATCATAAATTATTCCTTATTATTATTTATTTTCTCTTCTGCCAATTAAAGCAGTCAGTTGCACTTATTGTGCACTTACCCAAGAAAGTACTGGGTAATATATAGGTAACTATAGGGTTTAAGGATAGGTTTAGGGGTAGTTTCAGGGGTAGTTAGTGCCAATTATTACCCAGTTACTGCAATTACTATAATAAGAACATAGTATGTACATGCAGAGCAGGACTCTAAAATAAAATGTTACCAAACAGCCACACTGAGGCCAATCCTCAGGCTTTGAGTGCCACCAAGAACACACCGACTGAAAGCCTGGAATAAACACCGAAAGTCAGGGATAAAATGTGTATTATAAAAATTCGACAGAATTAAAGCAATTTAAATGACTTCTCTTTAAAAAGTTATTCTGGCTTTTTTAAGTTCTCACTGGTCAACGATCGAGGGGTTTTGGTGTGAGAGAAAACATTCTAAGCCCTTGAGTTTTATTAACCCAAATTGGGTCAAATTAACACAGCTTCCTTAATTCAGTGTTTATTACAGTGAGATGAACTCTTAAAACATCTAGAGATGTTCCTCAGAATCTGGTCAGATAATGTGCATAAGTCTGTGAGGCTCAGTGACCACAGCAGTGACCGGTGAGTCCAGCACTTCTTACATGAGAGGAACTGAAATATTAACACAGGAGTGCTACTGATGGGTCATTTCTACTTCAGCACCAAAACATGAAAGAGAATGCTGTCTGGATTGTTTGTTGTCGACTAACCCGTCCTGCGAGTGCTGCGGTGTGAATAAATATGGTAATTCTGCGCTCTGTAGCTGGAGTTGATCAAAGCGCTGCGATTAGCTCCAAGCTAAGGCCGGTTTCTGCTGAAATCTTCTTAATGTATTGTCAGGCTAGCATTACTGACAAAACTGTTGATGTGTGTTTGGAGGAGATGAAGTCAGTACTCAGGGTTTGAATCGTGTCGTATCCTTGCTGCTGTCCCGTCAAACAGGGCTAACTGGAGCGGGGTTTGTTTGTCTGTGACCTGGCAAACACCCAGCAACCATGAGCGAGACATCAGCAGCCTAATGAACTGTGAAACACTCCAAACCTCAAGTCACTCTCTCAGCACTTTGGCAGGCATTTTCATGAGGGTTTCTGAGCGTTTACCTGCAGGACGGCCCACGCCGCGACTACAGAAGACCCTCATTCACAACCTTCACAACATTCACTGCCACCCGTGAGCTTGTTTAGTAACATTTCACATTAATGAATGTTGTGCTCTCTGTGTTCAAATCCAGTCCACAAAATCAGCACTGAAAACATCTGTCCATCTGATCATCCAGAGTCAAACCTGCAGCTAGAATCATCCCACTAACACACAATCAGTGTCACACACACAGGAAAGAGCTATCTCAATTGTGTTTGACTAGTTGGGACAACATTTGGGGAATTCTGTTGGTCTAACATGGGATTTTTATGTAGTTTCATATAATTTACAATTCTTAGTATTTGTGGTTGAAAATATTATGTTGTATAGAAGTAAGTCTACATAATCATTTCAGTTTGCTGCACAAATCATGTAAAATGACAAAGTCTTACATTACTATAACCAGTGTTGGGGAAAGTTACTTTTAAAAGTAATGCATTACAATATTGTGTTACTCCCTAAAAAAGAAACTAATTACATTACTTTTTATGGAAAGTAAAGCATTACATTACTTTTGCATAATTTTTCTCATCTGGCATGGGCTTACTTTATTTTGATTATAAAAAAAAGTTATATTTTTGACAAATGTAAAAGCCCTTTCCCACCAAAAGTTAAAAGAATAAGCCTCAGGCTGAAGGAAATGGAAATTCAAAAACTGTAATACAAACCTTTTTAACTGTGCTGCTATTCTGGATTGCATGAAGAATCACTTTTCTCAATTACATAAAAATCAAACAAAAATGTTATGTTTACATGAAGTCATTTTGCTTACTAGTTTGGTTGAACTGGTCAGCAGCAAAGACTTTGGCTAATAAAAAGGGATTAAATACATAAAGGATATTTGCGTTATTTAACATATTTATTTATTGCAGGGTTGCATCATATTCTGAGTTTGCATTTGACTGTTTTTATTCATTTTGAGAAATCCTGAATCTGTTTTTGTGTGAATGAGATGGGTAAATGCATGTTGACATTTAGTCTAGAACTACAGTAACATCATGTTCACACAGCTGCACTTACTCCCGATTTCTCTCAACATGGCAACATGAGAGCTGTCAGTCAAGACATGGGAAACAAATCAACTGGCATTAATTATTTGAAAAAGTAACTCAGCTATTTTCTTGTAAATTAAAAAGTAATTTATTACTTTACTAGTTACTTGGAAAAAGTATCTGATTACGTAACTCAAGTTACTTGCATTACCCCCAACACTATAATGTAATATTAATGCTAATTAACTTAAAATGCAAGCTCACTGAACTTGGATCCACAAGTTGTTGAGTTTATAGAATGTATTCTATTATGTTTGTTGAAAGTATAGTCTAACTTAATATTTTAAGTTGACACATTTTTTTTTTTTTTTGTCAGAAAAGTCCTGAAACTGATTGCCTTTTAAGGTTTCCGTATTTCTGATTTGCAAAACAGGAGAAAGCGAGTGATTAGGCAGAAGGTGTTCAGCGCTGAGGCACAGTGGAAAGTGTGGATTGTTTTCACTGTCTCAGGTCTGTGGGTGCCGCTGGTATTGAGAAATAACTCTGTCAATGCACAGCACTCCGTCTACCAGCATCATTCCAGCGTCACGCGGCGTCCATCATTTCCTCCGCTGTCTGTCTGCCGGCCTTGACCATCTCTGGACTGAGGGAACTCCCTAATTCCTGCCTGGAAATGGAGCAGACTGTGAGTGAAGTGAGGAGGCAGGCTTCACAAGAACCCGCAGGCCTGCGCGCGGCTCACTCATAACGGCCCAGAGTGTGCTTGAACTGGGGCGAGCGTGACTTTCCAATGTTTTTGGCCATCTGTCAAATGCTCAGGAACGTTCGGGATGGAGCAAACAGAGCTGCCGTTCATTAGCTCTCTCAACAGGTCCAGCGTCTCACAGCCGCTTTCATTTCCCGTCCCCGTACGGGGGGAACGCACTTTACATCGCTTCATGTGGCACAAAACTGATTAAAGCCACTTATTGTGGGCTCTGAAGAAAAATGGCCATCGAGCCAACATTTGTATTCTCTGCGGGCTAAATAAGTTTTCCGTGGCCTTTCTCTGGAAGCTCGGTTCTTATTCTTTTACGACGACATATTGTGTCAATTAGTCACCGAGCCACATCCCATAAACTCGCCTTATTCAGTGTCTTCATCACAAGTCTTTGTTTAACATTTATGTTTATTGATACACGAAGATACATTTAAATAATTCAGGGCACACATTAGCCGTGAGGTGGCTTATTAATAATTGATAGGCTGTGGAATGGGCCGCTGCACTCTGGGAATTGATGATATTGTAGTAATGCAGGGCTGCAGCATGTGTAATGGATCTTTAACTGATGATGGTTATTGTGGCTCAAAGATGCTCCGAAGGCGTCTTGGGGGGGGGTTGACTTATGCTCGGCACATAGGAGCTGACACTGCAAATTGTGGCTTTAATAGCAGGGGTTTGAGGGCCCTTAATGGACCGCACCACGATTAGAAGAAAGCGTGCGGCAATGTTAAAGGGAAATCCAAGAGCATCCTCTGAGTTCCTCTGTCAGGCTTTACTTCGTCTCCTGCCTCTGATCTGCTTCTTCAGTGCTGAAATGTTTTTCCAGTCAGTCCTGAAGCACACGTCACATCTGTGCCATTCAGACGCATGCTCAAACACAAACTCATCTGAGAGACGCAAACAGAGAAAATATTGGCAAATGTCTGGTTGCACAACTCTTCACATCAAGACTTCTGCTGTTTTGTAACAGTAAATTAAATTGAATGAAGCCTTTGAATCATCACAGTATAATATTTCAGATTTGAGTTGAAAATCTGGACCTATTACAGTTAATACAAACTACACAAAAATTTTTGAAAAAAAAAGAAAGAAAGAAAGAAAGAAAGAAAGAAAGAAAGAAAGAAAGAATAAATAAATAAATAAATAAATAAATAAATGTAACTTGTTTAGGAAAGATTTATTGTTATTTTAGTACTTTTATTTTTTAGTTATTTTAGCACTGTAAATTAAACTTAAAACTGTTTAGCTAGTTTAATGTTAAGTACTAAAATAACTAAAATTAATAAATAATAAATGAATAAAAAGCATGTAGACACACACACACACACACATACACAAAACTACACAAAATTAAACTACACAAAATTACAAAAATTTTAAGTAAAACTGATGTGAAAACATAAATATAAGAATAAATTCTAATTCAAAATATGAACAAAATATGTCAGCACTAAAATAACACTGCTTTCATTTGTAAATATTAAATATTGAATTCATAAAAATATTATTCATTAATGTCATTAAAGAACCTTCCTTCATCATGATTATGTAAATGTTTTCTATTTCTTATTTTAACATTTATAAGAATTAAATACTTATCAGAATTATATAAGGTATCTTCTCATCCTCATTTAACTGGTGGTGTCTCTGTCCTGTTCAGCTCTGTTATGGTGAGACATCTTCACATAATGCGCTGGTGTTTCTGCAACATATTTAAAATGAGTGACATATTTCTTTTGAATTGTAAATAATGTTGTATGGTGTAATGATATATACAAGCTAAGGCCATTTTGGCACTTATCTTCAACCCCAAAACACTGAATATAACAGAAGTAACATTTTCAAATCCAGAAATTTTTGAGCACAATTGGCAGTGTTTCCTGAGAATGATGATAACTGTAGGGTGCAGTGTGAGGAGGAACATCAGAGGACGAGAGGATCTTCACATCACAGCACACATACACTCAAATGTGCTCATCTCCCCTCCAGCACACACTCTTTAGTGCTCACTCAACACACTTATTATGCTTTAACTTATTCATGTATTGCTGAACACAGCCTCCTGCCTCACAGCGAGTCCAGTATGATCCGTTCCTCTCTGGAGAGCCTCACAGACGTCACTGCACAAACCATGACCTGCTGAACACGGATCACACGGGTCATGCTTTTACTGCGCTTAAACTCACATTCACATCAAATCAAATCTATCAGTTCATTTACATGCCAAACTAACAGCAACTTCCTGGCATACAGATAAATGTTTTTCTACAAAGCCCTCAGTGAACCGCAACTAATTACAAGACCATGCTGTCAGATGGGGTGTGGTGCATTCTGGGATGCCTTCACCATTACGTCTGTATACAGTAAAACGTAGCAATTCCAGAGAGAAATGACAAGAGAATTAAACCTAACAAACTGTCCTGATCATACAGAGTAGTGGGCAAAAAATACTCTTCTGCTCAAACAGAATAAAAACACATCTAGATCTGCTTATTTACATTTAAGCAAACACAACACATAACCTTTACGCAACTATGTCTTCTCTTCAATTATCCGTATAATCTGAATGAAGTTCCAAGTTGGTTTAAACTGGTCTAGCAGGTGAACCAGCACTACCACTCAATGGTCTTATTACTCTTACAGGATGGCTCTCCAGAATCTTGCTGGTTAATCTAGTAAAGCTGCAGGTTCATGCTTGTCAAGGCAGTCCATAAATATGGTCTCTCATTAAAGGAATACAGTAGTTCACCCAGAAATGTGCTCACCCTCAGGCCATCCAAGATTAGGATGAGTTTGTTTCTTCATCAGATTTGTAGAAATGTGTCTCTGCATCAGTGTCTCAGCAATGGATGCTCTGCAGTGAATGGGTGCCGTCAGAATGAGAGTCCAAACAGCTGATAAAAACATCACAATATTACACAAGTAATCCACAGCACTCCAGTCCATCAGTTAACATCTGGAGAAGACAAAAGCTGAAACAAATCCATCATGAAGATGTTTGTAACTCAGATCTGAGTCCATAATCCATAATAACGCTTCCTCCAGTGAAAAAGTGTTCTGGTGTGAATCAGGAGAGAAATCTGCACAGATCAAGCAGTGTTTACAAGCCAAAACAGCTCTAAACAAATATGTGGCTGGATTTTGATGTGAGAGACAACAGGAGATGCACTTTTTCACTGGAGGAAGAGTTATTATGAATTACAGACTCTGATTTTAAACATTAAAAATTTCTTAATGATGGATTTGTTTCAGCTTTTGTCTTCTCCAGATGTTAACTGATGGACTGGAGTGGTGTGGATTACTTGTAGATTATTGTGATGTTTTTATCAGCTGTTTGGACTCTCATTCTGACGGCACCCATTCACTGCAGAGCATCCATTGCTGAGACAGTGATGGAATGACACATTTCTACAAATCTGATGAAGAAACAAACTCATCCTAATTTTGGATGGCCTGAGGGTGAGCACATTTTCAGCTAATGTCCATTTTTGGCTGAACTACACCTTTAAGAACAGGAGATTAAAGAAGACACAATGATGCATATGAAAGCTCCATTGAGTTTTGTGCTCTAGGACTCAAGAATGTCCAAAGAGAGATGGATGATTTGTGGTGATGCACTGCTGGTAAGGTTTCACAGAGGTTAACTCACCGCACACTGTAACTAACTACATGAGTCCTGACCTGCTTCAAAACATCACGCGTGTGAGCAGCAGCTCTTTATAGCCTCCTTTAATGCAGCGACAGCATGTGTACAGTGACAGCGCTCATTTACTCACGGCTCCAGGGAACGTCTCGCTGTCAATAATTTAGGGCTGAGGTTCATTTGAACCTTTTCCCCTCAAACAAAACAGCCTTTGTTTCGCCCGTGTCCAACAACAGCGCGGGCTCGCAGAATTGCTGGAGGCCTGAAGCACATAAAACACTTTATTAGCCCAGACGCGCGCAGGGTCATTAGACGCTCTGATGTAGCAGTGCAGCACTGATGCTGATGCTGAGCTTCACCTGTCACACACGCCTGTGCTGTCATCAAAACACATGTAATACATAATGAGACGTCAGGAGCGCTGAGGATAAAAAAGAATTCGAATCTATCTATCTATTTATCTCTCTATCTATCATAGTGTCCAAGAGTGTTTCCTTGTTTGCCCTGACCCACTTTGGCACTGAGATCTCCCATCAGAATGAGCAGATCTTGTCATGATGTCTGGTCACAATGCCTCAACCCCTACTGATTTGGAATCCAATAATCCAATAATTCCTAGATTTATTTTCATAATTTTAATGACTTGCACAGGCACATGAATTCACCAGTGTATCAGGCAAGCTTGGAATATGGAAACGCTTACATTCAGTGGATGGAAATAGTGCCATTAAATTGATTTTGTCAGGAGAAAAGATGATCTGATGTGTAAGTTGTGGCATTACTTTACACTTTACCACATCCCTCTGATCCTGATAGAAACTGTATGACTATAAATAAAAATCGTTTTAGAAAACGAAACATTTTCTTATGAACTTATGTGATTTCTTTTGATAAAATACATCATGAAATATAATCATATATGGGTAACAGAGAAATTATCGCTACAATTAGCTTCAAGCTACACATGACAATTAATGAGGTTAATACGACACTTTTACTTAAACTTAACATTGAGCGACATCAACATCAATCAACATTGAGCATTTGTAACTTCTGACTGCAATCCAGTGTGGATTTTGGTGAAATGATGAGGCAGAAATATATTGTTAGTAACATATCAGAAGAATTTTGTGGGTAAGATACACGATTACAGCTTCTGTAGGGTGTGAAAGAAAAGTAATGTAACTAGTAATGTAACTAATTACTGTTACCAGAAAGTAATAGGTAACATAATAATATTGCTTTTGAAAGGAGTAACTAGTAATAAGTAATATATTAAATTTTTAGAGTAACTGGCCCAATACTGTCTGTCTGTCTATATGTCTCTATCTATCTATCTATCTATCTATCTATCTATCTATCTATCTATCTATCTATCTATCTATCCGTCCGTCCGTCCGTCCGTCCGTCCGTCCGTCTGTCTGTCAGAATGCTTGTATCCAAAACGTGTTTTCTTTTACCTCTCAGTAAACAGCTGGTTTGGTTAAGAGTTTATTGCTCAATCTATTCTTCATGGCTTCAGTTCTTTTAATGAGTGTGAGGCCGGTGTGGTTTAATTCATGAACAATAAACACCCTCCAAACAACAAATTCATTCATGCATATTGTCGCACACTTCAGCTCTCTTTGTGCTTGTAAAATCTCCAACCAGAAGCTTTAAGATTTGTTCTTCTCAGTTGCTAATTGAAATTAATAGGCCATTCCCACAAATGACGGCAGGCCTTTGCAGTTCTATGAGGCCTGTGAGCTAAAACGGCTTTTACCTAATGGATGTTTTGGAAAAATGACAGGCAACAATGTGCTTTTTATCCTTCAGTTTGTGAAGAAATCATCGTGACAAAGGAGGACGCAAATACCGTCTGCAACCCAGAACATCTGCGAGGATTTGCGAGCCAACAAAACAACCTCTGTTGCCACAATTTGGAGAAAGTTTACAAGCTCTTTTCCAAGTGTGATGAGCGCTTGCCAGTTGAAAGCACTAATAGCTTGTGGATGAAGGCAGAAAGAGAGAGCAGTCTCTACCCAGAGATCTCAGAGTTACTGCAGAATGAAGCCAGACCTCGCAACTCTTCAGCACACGCAGAGCGAAAACAGACGTTTTCAACCCAGTTAAAGTTTCAACTGCATGGAAGTTTATGAGCAACTGCCTGTTTGCTCCAGGGACACAAAGAGGAAAAGTAATGAGAAGAAGAGCACACACTTCTGAGAGAAATGAAGCACACTCAGATTGCATAAGAGAGAAGATTCGCCTACTTAAACCAATGTTTAACACGTCTTTCTTTACACTAAACCGATACTAAAGATCGCAAGTATTCACCGGCTCAGACTCAGTATAGCTGGAGATTTAGTTGAGAAAAGCCACAACACAATCAGAGGCACAGACAGAGCTACACAAGAGTAATTGTGGACTATGGTTCGATGCACCGTGTAAATTCATCCCCGGCGTTTGCATCAGTGCACAGACATCAAAATAATATGGAAATTCTGTCTGCATTAAGTGAATAAGCCCTTTTCATCTGGTGCCATAAGGCATGTAAAGCAATGACGTGGAATAATCTGTCATTGGTTTTTTGTGGCCGTCAGCACTAAAATATGAGGCTTTATTCCACTTGCCTTCAAACGCCTGTAAGACTGTTTAATGTGTTAACCAAACGCCCCGCAGGACTCACGCTGATGATAATGGATCAGGAAAAACAAGCAATATTCAGCTCGCATAAACTGATTTGTTCTCTGAGGAGGCGCATAGGGAAATTATATTTACAACTTAGATATCAATAAAACACACATTCCTCAGAGAGTGCAGAAAAACATCTGAGAAACGGAGGGGAAATCACGTTTCAGAAAATATTTCATTAATGACGTTTGTGCAGGACTCCAATTATATCTTGTTTATGCGCTTAATCAAAATCTATGTCTTGTTTTCTAGTAAAAAATACAGAAACATCCTTAAAATAAGATGCATTTACATTTTGGAAAACTATTGCTTTAATAATTGAAATAATAAATAAATATCATTCAGTTTTGTTGCGTTTATGTTTAAAAATTCATTCAAGCTATTCTCTGAAAACAAGACTTTTATTTATTTATTTATTGCAAGTGAAGTTCTCTTGTTTTGAGACAGAGACACAGATTAACATTTTTTGCCTCTTGATTTACTAAACCTTTAAAGCATCATTGCTGAAGTTAGCAGTGAGTTGAGATTTGGTCATCGTCTATTGTCTCGGACGCTGAAGCTCGTCTCTCAGGCTTGTATCATATAGCTCATAAATCCTGCATTGAATCTAGTGATCAGATTACATTAAATGCTTTTTTAGTACAAGTCATATGTGATAAATTAAAGCCACGTGAGCGGCATGGAGTGAATTTCATTTTCTCTTGCTTCATTCGTGGTAATACAACTTCTCTGAGCCCAACACACACACACACACACACACACACACACAAACTCACATGCAGTGCAAGCAGTGACATTAAAATGGAGCAGAGAGATTGAAAACGGTACGGGGCATCAGATAATGTGGTAGAGATATAATGAAAGTGTAAACAAAAAACAGAAGAGAGACAGCTGCTCATGAAAAAGCTGGACCATCTCTCTCACAGCAGATCAAATCTCACACGCACGCTCACAAACGTTATGAATTGCTGACCAAATTATGCTTCAAAAGTTCTGAACTGATCTGATTTCTTTCACCTCACACAGATTCATATAGATTAGAAAAGACACCAGGAGTTTCACTCACAGTTTTTACCTGTAATGAAGAGACTACACACATAAATGCTATAAATATCCGCATAACACTGAGGTGCATCTTTGAACATTCACATTACTGTAACAGAAATACCAAAACTCAGAGAAGCGAGGATCTGATTAGCATTTTACTGTGGCACCAGACGCCATAAATAAGAAATGAGAAATCAATAGAAGTCATTATACAACTATGCAAGATGAAATATTAACAAGCTGTGAAACTGACCTGAGGATTTTGTTTTTCAAACACACACACACACACACACACACACAAATGAAGAGCACATCTGTAACACATCATGTGTTTATTAGTGTATTTGTTGTTTTTTTTTGTGCTTGTTTGTTTATGCAGGTTCAGTCTGACACGTGCACGCTGTAATATTCTCCAGCTCCACATTTCCTCCGCTGGTAGGATCGACGAGGATTTCACAAACAATTTACGGTAAATTGTAGGAAAATTGGCTGCAGATCCTGGAGAAGAAAAAATTGGGTTAAGATGATTTGGGTATTTATTCACTGAGATTCTCATGGCTGTTCCTCAGGGTTCTCCTCTTTCAAAATAACCCATGTCTCCTCCCCACCCCTCTTTTGCCGTTTCAAATGTATTAATGGTCCGGAACTTTCCTGTATGATCTTGGACCTCTCCCTAATGAAAACGCTCTGTGTCCAGGTCCCAGTGCGGTAATCAGCCGGGGCTCTGGAGCAGCGGCCTGACCTGGAGCTGAGCACATGTGGCATCGCACCACAATCGCTCACCTGTTGGGCTGGCAGCAGCACCTGTGACGCACAGCACTGAAGTTCAGGCATGATGATGCTTCTCAACACTGAACTCCTGCTGAGTTTCACTTCTGATCAAACACTGCTGAACAAGGTCATCAAGGTCTTCAGGATCACCAGAAAGTTGCATGGCAGGCGAGTTTGATCAGGGTTGGAGCTAAAGTCTGCAACTGTGGTAAAATCACTGTAACGCAGCAGGGTTATTAAAGTTAATAAAATCTACAACTAAAACCATAAAATAGCTTTGGTAACTTGAAATATCATAGTGATATCACATTGAGATCACAATAAAATTTATGTTGATAACGATGATATGCTCTGGAGAAATATACTGCTATTGTATACCGAATTTTATATATATATATATTTTAAGGAATATCATATTTTTCATCCTTGTTTTAATACAGTTCTTTTTGCGCAGCATCTTATTGGACAAAAAATAAAAAAAATAAATAAAAATAAAAAAATAAAAATAATAATAATAGTTATATAGTGTTATAAAGGATTGATTACATTGTTAAAGTTTTATTAATTCCTTTCATTAGATACCATTTTTGATGATAAATTTGTATTGAATCATAAAACACAGAATCCAGAAAAAAATAAAATGGGAAAAAACAGAACTTAGGCAATAAAAAAATAAAAAAGCTAATTTCATGGGACCCTAAATTATAGTTACTCTGTGGAGTTTAATTGTGAACAAAATAGTTCTGTTTACATTCATTCTCAAAGTCTGACAAACATGTGAAAAGCATTTCCTTCCCCTTTAATGGTAAATAAATATCACAATAAACATCAATATTGTATGATATATTGCCATATCACCAAACCCTGTGCTTGAAATAAAATATTTAAAAACAACATTTCTTATTTTCATTTAACTGATGTAAAAAACAAACAAACAAAAAAAAAAAAAACCTAAAACTGAAAACACACATACAAATAAATGAAAAACTACATCATAAAATTAAACCAGAAAATAAAAACTCAGTATCTCAGTGATACTAAAACACTGTAACTCTGCATTTGAATATTTCCTTGACAATTGTAATGAAGGGTCAGTGATGTTGGGATCCATGTGCAGCTTTATTAATACACAGCAGAAGTCAAACAGGCAAAGTTCTTTCAACAGTATCAAGAGCAACGTAGGCAAGGCAGATTCATAAACAGAGTCAATGCTAAAGGTCGGGGCAGGCGGCAGACAGAGAACAGAGTAAACAATATATAAAAAAAAAAACAATATGAATAAACAATCCAGGTAATCAACAGGAAAACACACGGGAAAAACCCTCAGAAATGTCAGCAGTAGCAAACAAGATTTCGCAAAGAGGGAATGTAAATCACTGCTTATAGTCTTGGTGATGACTGACTTTACAAACCTCTACAATTAATCCAAAATGCCGCTGCAAGATTAATCTTTAATGAGCCGAAAAGAACGCACGTCACACCTCTGTTCATCAATTTGCACTGGCTACCAATAGCAGCTCGCATAAAATTCAAGGCATTAATGTTTGCATACAAAACCACCTCTGGCTCTGCACCCCTTTACCTGAATTCAGTACTTCAGACCTATGTGCCCTCTAGAAAATTGCGTTCTGCAAGTGAACGCCGCATTATTGTGCCATCCCAAAGAGGCACAAAATCACTTTTTCATTAACTGTTCCCATCTGGTGGAATGACCTGCCCAACTCAATCCAAGCAGCTGAATCCTTAGCCATCTTTAAGAAACGGCTAAAAACCCATCTCTTCCATCTTTATTTGACCCTCTAACTCATTCTCTTTTCTAATTTTATTTTATCTATCTCCCTTCTTTTTATTTAAACAACACACACACACACTTGGCCCTCTATCAATTGCATATTTATTCTCTAACTGCTAGCTTTTCTTAAAACTAAAACACTAGCTTTCTTTTCTATATTCTATCTACTTGTTTAAAAAAAAAAAAAAAAAAAAAAAAAAAAACCTTGCTACATGTACTGCGTTAGGCTAACCGAGACTTGTCATAGCGCTTGCATGTTGTTGCTCTTTTGTTGGTTTTGATTGCTTCTATTAAAGTAAGTCGCTTTGGATAAAAGCGTCTGCTAAATGACTAAATGTAAATATAAATGACTGACACCTGGGTAGGTGATCAGTCTCAGGCACGGGGTCATGGGAAATGAAGTCCGAAAGAACCGGTTAGTACTCCGGTGATGGTTCCCTCTGGTGGTGATCAGAGGGAGCCACAGAGGCTGGATTTGTGACAGAGCCCCCTCCCTGCGAGCGGCTCCTGACGCGAGGAGGCAAACGACGCTGGGGTCTTCCACAGGGTCTCGGGGCTGGCTTCTCTGGATGGGTCCTATGAAAGTCTATGGTGAGAGAGGGATCCAGAATGTCCTCTGCACTGACCCAGGACTGCTCCTCCGGACCATACCCCTCCCAATCCACTAGATACTGGATTATCCTGCCCCGGTGACAGAAGTCTAGAATCTCATGAACTTGACCTCCTCGCCGTCTATGATGATGGAAGGGGCTCCCTGGTCACCAGCCTCCTCCTGGTCCTCCACTCCTCTCGAACCACCAGCAAACTTAAGCAGAGACACATGAAAAGTGGGTGAGATACGATAATTGGAGGGCAAAGCCAAATGAAATGAAACAGGAGTTATTTGTCTGAGGATTTTGAAGGGACCCACGTACCTGGGACTGAGCTTCTTGCAAGGGAGCTGAAGACGAAGATCACGGGTAGATAGCCATACGCATTGACCGGGATGATAGTTGGGATTGGCATGCCGATGACGATCAGCCTGTTCCCTTGTTCGCCGAACGGCCCGTTGAAGGTGGACATGCGCCTCATTCCAGGTCTCCTCGCTCCATTGGAGCCACGAATCTACAGCAGGTAACTCTGAGGGTTCCCCAGACCATGGGAATAAGGGAGGTTGGAAACCCAGCACACATTTGAAAGGGGTAAGGCCTGTGGCAGGTTTGCAGAGGGAGTTCTGAGCATACTCGGCCCATAATAGGTAGTGGCTCCAGTCGGCCTGGTTACGGTGACAGTATGAGCGGAGGAAATGGGTGAGTTCTTGATTCAAGCGTTCCACATGACCATTGGACTGGGGATGGTATCCGGAGGTGAGGCTGACATTGATATTAAGTTTCTGACGGAAGGCAGACCAGACTCGGGAGGTGAATTGTGGTCCTCGATCGGAGACTATATCCTCGGGGAGACCATAGAATCTGAATACGTAGTTGCATAAAGATTCGGCTGTTTCGAGTGCAGTGGGCAGTTTAGGCAGAGGTATTAAGCGACATGACTTGGAAAAACGAGCAACCAGTGTGGGGATAATGGTATGACCCCCTGATAGCGGTAAATCCGTGATGAAGTCTATGGCTATGTGAGACCAGGGGCGTTGTGGAATGGGTAGAGGTTGTAAGAGGCTGGCAGGTAGTTGGTGAGAAGGATTAGATACATTACAGGTGGGACAGTTCCGAATGTAGATGATCGTGTTGGCCTGCAATGTGGACCACCAGAAGCGATTGGGGAGTAATTGAATAGTGGCAGCAATACCGGGATGACCTGAACTGGGAGTAGAGTGTACCCATTGAATAACTCTGACGCAGAGCAAGTGGCACATACGTGCGGTTGGGTGGATTCTCGGCAGGTGGAGGATCAGTGACCTGAGCTTCGGTGATCTCTGTCATGATGTCCCATTGTATGGGAGCTAGAATAATGGTAGGGGAGATAATGGAGTGACTGGTCAGTGGTAGCATGGATGATTCATATAGTCTGGACAGGGCATCAGCCTTGGTGTTCTGCGTGCCAGGGCAATATGTCACAGTGAAATCAAAGCGTGTGAAGAATAAAGACCATCTTGCCTGCCTGTGGTTGAGTCTCTTGGCGCACTTCAGATATTCCAGGTTGCGATGATCGTTGTAAATCCTTTAAGGTGACAGGTTGCAGCCAGTTTACTACAGACTGAACCTTCTTGTCATCTATGGCTACCCCTCCCGAACTGATCACATATCCGAGGAAAGACACAGAGGTTTGGTGAAACTCACATTTCTCGATCTTGGCATATAATTGATAGGTGAGGAGACGTTGGAGAACAGAACGAAACTGTTTGACATGGTCCTCAAAGGAGTCAGAGTAGATCAAGATGTCGTCGATACACACGATGACCCAGCGTTTAGCATGTCTCTGAACACATCATTAATGAATGCCTGGAACACAGAAGGACTATTGACCAGCCCGAACGGCATCACAAGATATTCATAGTGCCCCGATGTAGTGGAGAAAGCTGTCTTCCACTCATCGCCCTCCCGGATGCGAATGAGATTGTATGCACTGCGAAGATTGAGCTTGGTGAAGTACTTGGCTATTTGAAGTTGTTCCAAGGCCGCTGGAACTAGTGGTAGAGGGTAACGGAACTTGACAGTAATATCATTGAGACCTTGGTAGTCAATGCACGGACAGAGTCCTCCTTCCTTCTTGACGAAGAAGAATCCGGCTGATGCGGGTGATGTGGATGGTCGAATGAAGCCCTTTGCTAACTCCTCCTCGATATATGATTTCATGCCTTCTGACTCAGGCTGCGATAGAGGGAAAACTTGGCCTTTAGGTGGATGTGAATCGGGTTGAAGATCGATGGCACAATCACTTGAACGATGAGGAGGTAGTTGTGAGGCTTTGGTTTTGCTGAAAGCCTCGATTAAATCGTGGTACTCAACCGGAAGTCTGGGTGCAGGGAGAGGTGCAGTCTCTTCTTTTCCTTTTTGAAGAGTTAGATCTAGACAGCATTAGTGGCAGGATTCAGACCACTGAATTATTTGTTTATCGGACGAGTAGATCTATGGGTTGTGTTTCTCCGGCCAGGGAAGTCCCAGGATGATAGGGGTTTGAGGGTTTGATCTCCGGTGCACAGTGATAGATCCTCGGTGGTGAATTGAATGCCCATCTAGCACTGCCACTGCCAAACGAGATTCACAAGGAACAAGAGGAATCTTATGAGTCTTTGAGAATGCAGAATCAATGAAATTTCCCACTACCCCAGAGTCGATAAGAGCTGTAGTTGCAATAGACTCCCCATTAACCCTTAATGTAACTGCTATCTCTAAGACAGAGGATATAGTGGAGCTTTGACTCACCGTTGAAGAGTTGCGAGACGGACGAGTGGGACAAGAAGCTCTCATGTGTCCAGAGAGGCCGCAGTATAGACATAGATTCTGGCATATGCGTCTCTCTCTCTCCTCCATGCTGATGAGTAACACCAATCTGCATAGGTTCAGGTTCAGGCAGCGATGTCATACCGGCGGGAGCAGAGGAGAAACGAGGTTGCCGTCGAGAGCGGACGAGATTATCAATGCGAATCGACAGGTCAATGAATTGATCCAGGGATTTACCCTCATCGCGGCAGGCCAGTTCCGACTGAAGTTCCACACTGAGACCCTTACGGAAGAGGAGCTTAAGAGGATCATCCAACCATCCTGTCTGTGCAGAGAGCGTGCGGAAGGATAGAGCATAATCTGCCGCTGTACCTCTTCCTTGGCGGAGTGCCAGTAACTGCTCGCCAACCTCCTTGCCGCCAGCGGGGTGTTCGAAAACCTCCTTGAAAAACTGTTGAAAGATGGGAAAACAGCGCGTTCCTCACTCCACACAGCAGTGGCCCATTCCAGTGCTCGTCCAGTTAGGAGAGAGCAAACAAAGGCAATTCGACTATCGTCCGTGGAATATAACATTGGTTGCTGGTTAACAAACATAGAGCATTGAAGCAAAAATCCTTTACACCTCATGGGTGATCCATCAAACTTTTCGGGAAATGCCAAGCGAGGGCTGGCGGTAACAGGAGTTTGTGGTGATGGAATCAGCAGAGTAGGGCTTATCGCGGATGGCGAGATTTGGAGAGCTTGCAGAGTCTTTACCAACTCCTCCGTGAGCGAGGTGAGTCTATTAAGCTGTTGCTGCTGTGAAGCCAGTGCTGATGCTTGAGCAGATACTTCCGTAGTGAAGTGGTAGAAAACTGCTGGATCGATTTCTGGTGAAGTCTTCTGTAATTCAATTCAATTCAATTCAATTCAAGTTTATTTGTATAGCGCTTTTCACAATACAAATCGTTGCAAAGCAGCTTTACAGGAAATTAAGTTTCTACAATATATTTATATATTGTAGAAACTTAATATATTTAACTTATGGCGAAATTTGGTAGTTCTGTATGTTGTCTGAGGGTATGCTTCATCTGAGGTCCTCTGAGGGGTTGGCATCATCTCTTCTCAGGTGTTCTGGATCCAGACTGAAGCTTGTGTAAATCCTAGTTACCACGGGATGTTAATCCCGTGGCAGAAACAGAGAAACAAATAGAGACATAATTAGCGTAGCTGCTGTTCCAACCAAGCAACAATTATTTGTTCAATCCAAGCTAAAGAACAATAATGCGTGTTTGATCAGATATAACTGCAGTACAAGATCATGAGATGCATTATGTGAATGCTTGGCTAAAGAGATGTGTCTTTAATCTAGATTTAAACAGAGAGAGTGTGTCTGAACCCCGAACATTATCAGGAAGGCTATTCCAGAGTCTGGGAGCCAAATGTGAAAAGGATCTACCTCCTTTAGTTGACTTTGCTATCCTAGGTACTACCAAAAGTCCAGAGTTTTGCGACCTTAGGGAGCGTGATGGATTGTAGCGTGGTAGAAGACTAGTTAAGTACACAGGAGCTAAATCATTAAGGGCCTTATAGGTAAGTAATAATATTTTGTAACTGATGCGGAACTTAATAGGTAGCCAGTGCAGAGACTGTAAAATTGGGGTAATATGATCATATTTTCTTGACCTAGTAAGGACTCTAGCCGCTGCATTTTGGACTACCTGTAGCTTGTTTATTGAAGATGCAGGACAACCAGCTAGCAGTGCATTACAATAGTCCAGTCTAGAGGTCATGAATGCATGAACTAGCTTTTCTGCATCAGAAACAGGTAACATGTTTCGTAGCTTGGCAATGTTTCTAAGATGGAAGAATGCTGTTTTTGTAACATGGGAAATATGATTTTCAAAAGACAAGTTGCTGTCTAATATAACACCCAGATTTTTGACTGTAGAGGAAGTAACAGTACATCTGTCTAGTTGCAAATTATAATCCAAGAGATTCTGTGTACTGTTTTTTGGTCCAATAAGTAATATTTCTGTCTTATCTGAATTTAATAGGAGAAAATTACTGGTCATCCAATCTTTTACATTTTTAACACACTCTGTTAGCTTAGATAATTTAGAAGTTTCATCTGGTCTTGTTGAGATATATAGTTGAGTATCATCAGCATAACAATGGAAACTAATCCCGTATTTTCTAATAATATTACCAAGGGGCAACATATATATTGAAAATAGCAGAGGACCTAGGACAGATCCTTGTGGTACTCCATATTTTACTGGTGATAATTGAGATGACTCCCTGTTTAAATAAACAAAGTGGAAGCGATCAGACAGGTAGGATCTAAACCATCTTAAAGCCTGCCCTTGAATACCCGTATAATTTTGTAATCGATCTATGAGTATGTCATGATCTATAGTGTCGAACGCAGCACTAAGATCAAGTAAAACTAGCAATGAGATGCAGCCTTGGTCTGACGCAAGAAGCAAGTCATTTGTAATTTTAACAAGTGCAGTTTCTGTACTATGGTGGGGCCTGAAACCTGACTGAAATTCTTCATAGAGATCATTTTTTTGCAAAAAAGAGCACAACTGAGCAGATACAACTTTTTCTAAAATTTTAGACATAAACGGAAGATTAGAAATGGGTCTGTAATTTGCTAGTTCATTAGGATCTAGTTGTGGTTTTTTAATAAGAGGCTTAATAACCGCCAGCTTGAATGATTTTGGAACGTGACCTAAAGATATCGATGAGTTAATAATATTGAGAAGCGGTTCTTCTGCTACAGGTAACAACTCTTTCAGTAATTTAGTGGGTACAGGATCTAATAGGCATGTTGTTGGTTTAGATGCATTGATAAGTTTATTTAGCTCTTCCTGTCCTATAGTTGTAAAGCACTGCAGTTTTTCTTTGGGTGCAATGAATGGAGCTGAAGTACTAGACGCTGCAGAATCTACATTTGTTATTGTATTTCTGATGTTATCTATCTTATCAGTGAAGAAATTCATAAAGTCATTACTATTAAATTGTGAGGGAATATTTAGATCGGGTGGCGTCTGTTTATTTGTTAATCTAGCCACTGTGCTAAATAAAAACCTTGGATTGTTTTTGTTATTTTCTATGAGTTTGCGGATATGCTCTGCCCTGGAAGCTTTTAAAGCCTGTCTATAGTTGGACATACTGTTTTTCCATGCAATTCTAAAAACTTCCAAGTTAGTTTTTCTCCATTTGCGCTCAAGTTTACGAGTTTCTTTCTTGAGAGAATGGGTATTACTGTTGTACCATGGCGCAGTACGTTTTTCTCTAACCTTTTTCAATTTGATGGGCGCAACAACTTCTAATGTATTAGAGAAGATAGTGCCCATGTTGCTAGTCATTTCATCTAGTTCATGTGTATTTATGGGTACACAGAGCAGTTGAGATAAATCAGGCAGGTTATTTTTGAATCTATCTTTAGTGGTTGGAACAATAGTTCTTCCTGGACGATAACGCGGAGCCATATAGTTAATATCAGTAATACTCAGCATGCACGATACTAGGAAATGGTCAGTAACATCATCACTTTGAGGTACGATATCTATGTCAGTAAGATCAATTCCATGTGATATAATTAAATCTAGCGTATGATTAAAACGATGAGTGGGCCCAGTGACGTTTTGCTTGACTCCAAAAGAATTTATTAGGTCAGTAAACGCAAGTCCTAACGCATCATTTGTATTATCGACGTGAATGTTAAAATCTCCAACAATTAGCGCTTTATCAACAGTAACCAATAGGTCTGAGAGGAAATCTGCAAATTCTTTTAAGAAATCTGTATACGGCCCTGGCGGTCTATACACAGTAGCCAGAGCAAGAGACAGGAGAGATTTCTTTTGCATATCTGACAGTGTAACATTAAGCAGAAGCAATTCAAATGAGTTAAACCTGTATCCTGTTTTCTGGGTAACATTGAGAATATCACTATATATTGTTGCAACACCGCCTCCACGGCCAGTCTGACGGGGCTCATGCTTATAACAGTAGCTTGGTGGAGTAGACTCATTTAGACCAATATAATCATTTGGTTTGAGCCAGGTTTCAGTCAAGCAGAGCACATCAAAACTATTATCTGTGATCATTTCATTTACAATAACAGCTTTGGGTGCGAGTGATCTAATGTTTAGGAGCCCAAGCTTTAAAAATTGCTTTTGTTTATTTGTTTTGCATTTTTCTGGTTTAATCACGATTATATTATTTCTAGATCCTGCATTAAATTTATATTTATATTTTGGCTTCACTGTTCGGGGAACAGACACAGTCTTTATAGCTTGGACAGCACAAGTATTTCTATCATTTAAGTGGGTAGAACAAAAGTCATCATAGCAGTTATTTGTGAATGGTCTTACTAGTCAGATGGAGCGTAGAGTCCTGGAGATGTTGTCCGACAGGAGTTCTGCTCCGACTCTGCTGGGGTGCAGGCCATCAGCGCGGAAAAGCCTAGGACGCTCCCAGAAAAGATTCCAATTATTAACAAAGAGCAGTTTCTGTTCTTTACACCATGACAATAACCACTCATTTAAAGCAAAAAGTCTACTGAACCTTTCGTGTCCTCGTCGATACGTGGGAAGCGGTCCAGACACGATGATCGTCGCCGCGGGTGATGCGCTGCGCACCGTCTCGATCAGGCTCCTGAAGTCCCTCTTCAGTGTCTCCGTCTGCCGCAGCCTGGTGTCGTTCACCCCCGCGTGCAGCACGATCGCGCTGATGCTCTCGTCGTCCTTCAGGATCGCGGGTATCTGCGCAGAAACATCGAGAACACGAGCGCCAGGGAAACAGTGAGTGTGTGCTTTACCTTCAGCTAACGTAGCACGGACGTGCCGGACGATGGAGTCTCCGACGATCACAGCGTCGCGTTCCGTCTCGCGGAGGGGGGCGAAGCGGTTCCGGGTGGAGATCTCGAAGACCGGAGGCGGCGGAGGGGGAGAGGTCCTCGCCCGGGGCCTGGCTCGCGTCTTCCGCTGCTGCTGCACCCAGGGTCCGTGGTGTCCCGGCGCCGGAGTGAAGGACATCTGGGAAGATCGCGTCCTGGGTGCACAGGATCTGTGCAGAGAAACACACGGAGTAGAGGTGGTGGGAGTGTTAGCGGCGCGCTGTATACTTACCCCGGACTTGTGAGCGTCAGCCCGGGATGTTTCCAGCGCGGCTCTCCGCTCTCTCAGCTGGGCCTGCTTCTCCACCAGCTCACGGATCTGCTTCTCCACGGCCTCCAGCTCCAGCTGCACCGAATGCAGCTCGAACGTGTCCTCGCCTGCACTCAAAGGTAGACACACATCCGCCATTTAAGCAAGTAGCAGTGAGTAAAACGAAGGTTATGTGTGTGAATAGAGTATTAGCAATGGAAGCGAGATTAGCGGCAACCTTCCTTGGTTGCCGCTAATGCAACCACGCTGGCGATGCTAACGGGCTATAAGCTAATAGCGGACTCTGGAAATCAAAATAAAACTAGTGATAACAAGGCGCTTTGATTGTTTTTGTTGTAGAATACGATAGGGGATATATTCACACGTTATAGAAACGAAAATGATGGTGTGTAAAATAGATTTCAGGATTAGAAAATAGTCGATAAAGAATTAACTTGACGGAGCTCAAACTCAAAACTCAAAACACGCAGCAGCAACCAATGAAGGGTCAGTGACGTTGGGATCCATGTGCAGCTTTATTAATACACAGCAGAAGTCAGACAGGCAAAGTTCAATCAACAGTATCAAGAGCAACATAGGCAAGGCAGATTCATAAACAGAGTCAATGCTAAAGGTCGGGGCAGGCGGCAGACAGAGAACAGAGTAAATCCACAAGGCAGGCAGGGTCGATAAGGCAGGCAGCAAACGGTCAGATGAGAATAAACAATCCAGGTAGTCAACAGGAAAACACACATGGGAAAACCGCTCAGAAATGTCAGCAGTAGCAAAACAAGACTTTGCAAAGAGGGAATGGAAAGCACTGCTTAAATAGTTTTGGTGATGAGTGACACCTGGGTAGGTGATCAGTCTCAGGCACGGGGTCATGGGAAATGAAGTCCGAAATAACCGGTTCGTACTCCGGTGATGGTTCCCTCTGGTGGTGATCGGAGGGAGCCACAAAGGCTGGATTTGTGACAACAATTTTGACTGACCTTGACAGTGTTAAACACAGAAAGTGACCAGAAGGTTCCACCAACCCTTCTCCTCCCATAATGCTCTTCGGAAACAGCATAACTGCAGTATTTTGTTGCACTTTGAGCTCAGAATGAAACATGGTGAGGAAGCAGATACTGAAGTCAGCGTGAAGCACATAAAAAGGCCTGTATTATTCAGAAGTGTGAGCCAAGCCGCCCGACAGCTTGATGGACACTTTAATAGTGATTCACTGCTCATCTTCAGAGATAAAAATAAATTTCTAAAAGATATTTAATAACAACATAAAGCATTTACCAGGTACAAAAGCCTCAGGATGGGCTTCTGGGCTGTGTTTGGTGAACCAAATTGAATTACTTTAAAACTTTTACAGGCATTCATGTAATTTCAGTCCTGCATTTCACTGTGGAATATAACCACGAACCAAAAAATAGGTTGAGTTCCCATTAGCATCATAATAACAAATGTAAACGTGACTGTAAGACAGATCCAGTGATCTTTTTTTCCCCCTCCATCTTATTAGTTCTCCCAAAAGATCTCATGAAACAATTAAAGCTTATGTCTGGAGTAATTGATGAAGGCTCACTTGGTCGTCTCTGTTCAGTCTACAAACCTGGCACCAAATACGTAATGTTAAACACCATGTAGCCATTTGCACCTTTGTATGGAAGATGAGGCTGTAATCCAGAAGTCTTATTGATTACCAGCTTCATATATCTTTAATGAGGGCATTAAATACTTGTTTAGGAAGCACAAGTCTGGGCTTAAGTGGTGTTTGTTGCAACAGCTCATCATGGTGGAAACCCAGGCTGAAATCTCCCCATGGTGAATCAACTCAATTCCAGGGAAGCTATTAGTGCAATGATGTCATGGCGTCCTGCATCATCCAAGGGCAAACCGCAAGACATGCATTATGAGCGGCTGAAAAAAAGGAGAAAACCGTATGATAAAGGACAGCCAGAGACCTTAGCGGTACAGCTGTAATTCATAATCTGTTGCAAAGAGGAAACGCTACAAACGAAATGGACTAGATGACGCAGCATGAAGCTGGTAGGTGGTATTGTGTGGATTAGAGTCATAATGCACAGCAGCGTATCGATTATCTTAAAATCTCACTGTTGAGTTATCATCACATCATTAGCATCCGCTCCATGAGGGCTTTCGGCTGGGATATGGCAAATGGAGCTGCTATTGATCTGGAACGGCGGGGCAAATGGCAGATGGAGAGAGGGCAACAGGCGAGTCTGTCGGGTCTCCTTTGGGTCCTGCTCCGAAAGTGACCCAAAGGAGAAATCCTGGGAGACATGAAGCTCAGGTCTGGAAATTCAGCTTTGCAGTTTCAACTGAAAAAATGTTAGTGTTCATAGTGTTCATTATGGGAATAAGCATGGCAGCATGCTAAAAAAACAAAACAAAACAAAACAAAACAAGACAAGACAAGACAAGACAAAACAAAACAAAACAAAACAAAACAAAACAAAACAAAACAAAACAACAACTTAGCAACCACCTAAAAATGCCCCAACAACCAATAAGAACACCCTAGAACAGACCTTGGCAAGAGCCCCAACCACTAACCCACAACACCTAAACAACTACCCAGAACACCCTAGCAACCACCTACAAACACCCCAACAACCGCCCAAATCTCACTTTGGCAACATCTAAACCCATTGGCAATGTGCATAGTAATGCCCTGGCACCCAGCCCCAGCAATGTATCAATGGCCCAGTAACAACTAGAACGCCCTAGCAACCATGTAGTGATGTCTTAAAAACACACAAAAAAAACCTAGCAACCACTCACAACAGTAAAACAACTGCCTAGAACGCCCCACCAACCACCTAGGTACACCCTACCACAGGCATGTCAATGTGAACACCTTAGCAACATTCAAACTCTTTGGCAACCTGCATAGCAATGCCCTAGCAACCACTCACAGCACTCTAGCAAAGCTCCCAGAACCAACCAGAAGACCCTAGAAACCATCTTGAAATGTCCTAAAACACAGAGAAAACATACGCAACCACTCAAAACATCTAATAAACCACCTACATCCACAAACAACACCTAAACAACCACCTAGAACACTCTAGCAACCACCTAGAACACCTAAACGACCACCTAGAACACCCTAGAAACCTCAAAGAACACCTAAACGACCACCTAGAACACCCTAGAAACCACAAACACCTAAACAACCACAGAGAACACTCTAGCAACCACAATCAACACCTAAACAACCACCTAGAACACCCTAGAAACCACAAACAACACCTAAACAACCACCTAGAACACTCTAGAAACCACAAACAACACCTAAAAAACACCTAGAACACTCTAGAAACTACAAAAAAACAACCACCTAGAACACTCTAAAAACCACAAACAACACTTAAACAACCACCTAGAACACTTTTGAAACCACAAACCCCTAAACAACCACCTAGAACACACCAGCAAACACAAACAACACCTAAACAACCACCTAGAACACTCTAGCAACCACAAACAACACATAAACAACCACCTAGAACACTATAGCAACCACAAACAACACCTAAACAACCACCTAGGAACTCTCCAACAACCATCCAAATTTCACCTTGGCGACGCAACCACAAACAACACCTACCCTTACCAAAAAGTAGTATACTTAAAATTTATTTTATTAAGTATACTAAAGTAAAGTTCAAGTATATTTGTAAGTATACTTTATGTAGTAAGTATACAAATATCAGTGTTCTAGTAGTATACTTGTAAGTGTACTATTTCAATACTCCTTGGGACTAAATTGCCCCACTTTCTAGTATATAAAATATACTTTTAAGTATACTTTAAGTATAACAGTAGTAACCTTTGAGTACACAACTAGTTTACATCAAAGTTTTCAGCTTGTACTGCAACTATACTAAAAGTGAACTTATAGGTATACTGATAGTTTACTAATTATGTGTAGTAGCATTTTTAGTACACTTTGTTGTATAGTCTCAGTAAACTACTAGTTTAGTAGTTTTATACTGCAAGTACACTCGTAAGTTTTCTTTAAGTGAACTTTACATCATACTTTAAGTATACTACTATGTCCCTATTTTGGTATTAATTTGTGTATGTTTTGTTATATGAATATCTGAACATACAAAACATCAAAAGAAAGAACAGGGTATCTGCTTGTAAACAAAACATTTTATTCTTGCGTCATGCATTCTTTTTAAACACTTGAATGTGAGTAAGTTTCATAAATAAAAAAATAAATAAACAAACAACATTTTGAACAAAAAGCTGAAAAAAAGACTATGAATTGGATTCAGAATGATAATCAAAACGTCAACACCCCAAAGTTTGACAGTCATTAATACCTCTTCATTGGTCGACATTTTATTCCATAACAAAGTTTTGATGCTGTTTTATGTCCGATGATCGTGTTAGATTATATGTGGAAGCATATGTTGTTTCAGTTTCTTCTTCACTTGTGTTTTTTTTTTTTTTTTTTTTTTTTTATATAACAATGAAAACACAGATTCTAGGAGCACAAGTATAGCACAAATATATTTAGACTTTTTCTAAGTATAAGTCAAGTATACTTAAATGTAATTTTAAGTATATTTCTGAGAAGTACATATAGCCCATTTCTGAGAAGTACATAAAAAGTAGACTAAAAGTATACTTTCCTATTTTTAGTTTAAAACAAGTATACTAATAGCAAACTTGAAAAAATTTCTTTTTCGTAAGGGTAAACAACCACTTAGAACAGAATAGAAACCACAAACAACACCTACACAACCACCTAGAACACGCTAGAAACCACAAACACCTAAATAACCACCTAGAACACTCTAGCAACCACAAACAACACCTAAACAACCACCTAAAACATTTTAGAAACCACAAACACCTAAATGACCACCTAGAACAGAATAGAAACCACAAACGACACCTAAACAACCACCTAGAACACTCTAGCAACCACAAACACCTAAATAACCACCTAGAACACTCCAGCAACCACAAACAACACCTAAACAACCACTTAGAACAGAATAGAAACCACAAACAACACCTAAACAACCACCTAGAGCACTCTAGCAACCACAAACAACACCTAAATAACCACTTAGAACACTCTAGCAACCACAAACAACACCTAAACAACCACCTAGAACACTCTAGCAACCACAAACAACACCTAAACAACCACCTGAGAACACTCCAAAAACCATCCAAATTTCACCTTGGCGACGCCCAAACTCTTCAGCAATGCACAACACCTTAGTAATGCCTCAGGAACCAACCAGAACACCTTAGCAACCATCAAATAGTGTAAAAAAAAAAAAAAGAAGAAAAAAAAAACAGTGTACCCAACACCCTAGCAACAATCTGGTAATGTCCTAAAAACATACAGAACCCTAGCAACTACTCATAATGCCCTATTTATCACCCACAACACACTAGCAACCACCCACAACACTTAAAAAACCACACAGAACATGCTAGCAACAACTTAGGAACACCCCAACAACCACCCAAATCTCACCATGGCAACATCCAAACTCTTTGGCAACATGCATACCAACCACCCACAACACCTTAGCAATGCCCCAGGAATCAACCAGAATGCCATAGCAACCATCAAATAATGAAAAAAAAAAATGACCCTAGCAACCATTTAGGACATAAAAATGACAATAAACAATTAAATAAATATAAAATAAATAAATAAATAAATAAAATAAATAAATAAATAAATATATAGAACACTGTAGCAGCCAGATTAAAGTTTGAGCACCAAATCCACCCTAGCAACTGCATGTCAATGTGCTAATACTTTCAGAACACCTTGGCAACATTTATAACAATATACTGAAAATCACCCACAATACCTTAGCAATGCCCTAGAAACCACCCAATACACCCTAACAACCACCTAGTTACAATTAAGAGCAACTTAGAACTCCCTAGCAACCATGTAGCATGATAACAACCACCCACACAGCAATGCCCTGGCAACCCCCAACAGTATTAACAATGAAAAGATTCAGAGATACTCGACTGGTGAGATGCAGTTGATGTGTCCTCACAACACCCACCACACACCAACAGCTCTCTGTGCCATTAAAACAGCAGATAGGGACATGATACTTCCTGTCAGGAAAGGGATATCCTGAGGCGCAGCCATATAGACCTTAAGTGCTGACAAAGAGTATCTAGTGTTTTTCCCACAATGCCTTTTGATTGCGCTGGTGGACAAACACAGAGTTCAGACTGGTCAGCCCAAGCTCGGCGCTTTTCATGGAACACACCTCCATGTTTAGAACATTAGGCCGCCCGGTCTGACGCATCGAGGCGGCCCAAAATAAGGACCGATTTCCTTTGGGATCATCTCGTCCAGCAGCCAAACTTTCTTTCTTTCTTTCTCTGCGCCCGTTTGTTTTGTAACGCTTGATTACCTGAGAATGTTCTCAAATATACGTATTGTTTCCACACCATGAACGATGTCATAAATATTTGCTGTGCTCTAAATATTTTTGCAGGCAATCAAAATCCTTTCAGCGCCGCACATCCATGTGAACGAAGACCAACACAAATAAACGTCTCGAGTATGCAGGCAGAGGAAAACACGTCAACGTGTTTTGATGATTATCAAAGCACTGGTCGAAGGTGCAAATTTGCAGGCAAACAAACCCTTGTTTTGGCATCACGTACGAAAGCAAGGATTACTCACTCCAAATCTATCTTATGGCCAACCCTTTCCAAAAAGTAGTATACTTCAAGTTTATTTTATTAAGTATACTTAAGTAAAGTTCAAGTATATTTTTAAGTATACTTTATGTAGTAAGTATACAAATATCAGAGTACTACTGGTATACTTGTAAGTGTACTATTTCAATACTCCTTGGGACTAAATTGGCCCACTCTCTAGTATATAAAAGTATACTTTTAAGTATACTTTAAGTACAACAATAGTAAACTTTGAGTACACAATTAGTTTACAACGTTTTTAGCTTGTACTGCAACTACACTAAAAGTGAACTTTTAGGTATACTGATAGTTTACTAATTAAATACTTGTAGTAAAAGTTTTAGTACACTTTGAAGTATAGTCTCAGTAAACTACTAGTTTAATAGTTTTATATTGCAAGTATACTCGTAAGTTTTCTTTAAGTGAACTTTACATCATACTTTAAGTATACTACTATGTCCCTATTTAAGTATTAATTTGTATATATTTTGTTATATGAACATCTGAGAACACAAAACATCAAAAGAAAGAACAGGGTATCTGCTTGTAAACAAAAATATTTTATTCTAGCTTCATGCATTCTTTTCTTAAACACTTGAATGTGAGTAAGTTTCATAAATAAAAAATAAAGAAATAAACAACATTTTGAACAAAAAGCTGAAAAAAGACTATGAATTGGATTCAGAATGATAATCAAAATGTAGATGGAGGCGATCAGTACCCCAAAGCTTTAAGTCATTATTACCTCTTCATTGGTCGACATTTTATTAGACAATGTGCACTGAAAGTACTATATCTTGTGCGTTATACTGAAGAGGCCTTTTTGAAATATATTGTTTTGTTTTTTTGTTTTTTCAGTTTTATTTTGATTTTAGAAAATAAATGTGATTGCTCTCCACACAAATCAGCTCTTTCTTGTTTGTGTTACATGTTCTCTGTGCCTTGTCTTGGACTTTTATGTCACTTCCTGTCTCCCGTGGTGCTTGTAGTCAGTTTGTATCTTATCTTGTTCAGCTTGTTAGCCTCCTGTATATAGCCCTAGTGTTTCTTTAGTTCTTTGTGAGTTGTTTAATATAATGGTTGTCTGTTTGCCCGTCATTCTGTTCTTTGCTCCCTTTGGTTTTTGGCTTATTGTTTGTTCTGATTTTTCCATGGAATACCTGCACATAGATCCTAACCTCTGCCTGTTTTCCCCAGCTTCTCCACAATGTTACAGTTTTTGACTGGCATGTCTCTTTGACTAGTGCATCTTTGAGCCTATATTTAGTATAAGTAAAATACTTAAGTACTGTTAAAATCAGATACTCTAAGACTTTTACTCAAGTTGTTTTGGAATTGGTGACTTGTAACTTGTAGTGGAGTAATTTTCACTGTAAGGTATCTGTACTTTTACTCAAGTATGGTTTTCGGGTACTCTTTACACCTCTGCACAGATGTTCGAAGAATGCCATGGCTGAGCTGCACCGTAAAAAGCGATTTTACAAGCCATTCATTGCTCGAGTCCTTCCTCTCATGACACAGTCCTGGGAGAAGACCTTGAGCGCGAGCCACGCTGAAGACTCCAGCTGCAGAGGATGTGCCCTCGAACTGACCGCCGCGACCCCGACTGCCTCGCTTTTGACTTTCTGCTCATTTCAGCCACTGCAGATGGATTCTCAATCTCAGAGGGTCATGTGACGCTTCGAGCCGATACCAAGCACTTTTTTTATTTTTGACAGCACTGAATTGGGAGGCGATGTGAAACTCATGTAAACCAGGAAACACATTTTTCAATACAATACATTTCGGGAAGCGCGTTTCTCAAATATCTGCATTATTAGTTAACCTCAGACTGGGGGTCACATGCATTTCACAAAATGTTCAAGGCAGAGGAAAAGCATTTGGGAAGGGTGTCATTCAGCCTACAGGAAAGAAAAATTACAAACAAGATCTCGCTAACATCTCACCTGTTTCTCATAGACAACTAGATAAAATAGATACTTTTGCCTTATTTTCCAGGGGCCATTATGTAAAGACTGTGTCTTAAGAACTAGTCTGACCAACTAGCAGTAAACCAAAGGGGTAACGAGTCTTATTTTTCTGATTCAAATTAGACCAATCTACAGTATATATTCTTATGCAATCAACTTAAAAATTTATGACCAGTCTTAAAGAAAAAAAAATTAGATGACTAACTTAATACTAGTCTTAGTATTTTATGCAACAGACCACAGTTTGTTAAATTGTATGCCATAATGCCCAAATGCAGCATATGCATTAAAAGAATGTGAAGAGTTAAACTGGAGTGTGTCATGTCCTGCAGTAAGAATGTCGTAATTGACTTGTGAGTTCAGCTGGATTGTTTGCATTTACACCCCTTAAACAAACACTTGAGAGCTGTCGTTTCTCACCTGCAGTGGGACAGGCTGTACAGCAGGCCATCAGATTCTAAGGTGAAGAGGCCTTTACATACAGTAAACAATAAAAATGAGTAACCCTAATATGAATGCAAACATCTCATTGATCAAATCATCTGAGCTGCCATGCACATTTATTTTACAGGTCTATACTTTCACGGCATGTCTCCTGAGCTATGGAAGAGGATGTTCTGAGCAATAGACACTTCCTTCTGGGAGGCTGCAGTGCTTCTAAAGAAAGAAGACATGGAATAAGAAGGCCGTGTTAAATCTTATCTTATGTTAAACAATCCCATGCCAGAGCGCTGTGGTTAATCTCAGGTTGAGTTGGAGAGGTGGATGGATGACACTGGACGGTCACAGTGCAACAGAAGCAGGCTCTGGGTATCAGGTGACTCAGTGCACAACACAGGTTTGGTTCTGACTTTATTTCTGCAATATACCTGACCTGAGAACATGAAACAAGACACTGAGATGCCTCTGTAGAGAAATGACACATTCATGTATCGTATTGGTATAGGGGAGCGTCTAAGAATCAGATGACCCGCGGGATAAAAATAAAACAGCGATGGTGCAAAATAGGCAAATTATGAGAGTCGTTACAGTTGGCAGGAAACAGAATTCCATACAGTTCCTCATAAGTTTTTCTGCTCGGGTTGAGAGGAAGTGTATGTGTTCTACCACAGGAAGTGAGGTCGGCCCTGGTCTTTCACACCCCACTGGGTAAAGAGCAGATACTGGGGTGTCAGCACTGATGCATGCTCAAGCATGGCCTCTCACATGAGGGCAAATGGGAACAGATGAATGGCCACCTCATAAAGTGCTGTTATTGTTGATAAGGGGATGAGGATAACAAGGAGAGACATCCTTAGGACCCCTTACGAAAAAGAAGTTTATTCAAGTGTGCTATTAGTTTACTTCTTTCAGTCTACTTTTTATGTACTTATCAGAAATAAACTTAAAATGACATTTACGTATACTTGACTTATACTTAGAAAAAGTCTAAATATATTTAAGCTATACTTGTGCTCCAAGAATCCATGTTTTCATTGTTATATGGTAGGGGGCGCTATTACACATCTTCTGTACAGAATTTACAAAACAAGCGAAGAAGAAACCGAAACAACAGATGCTTCCACATGTAATCTAATACGATCATCAACATAAAAAAGCATCAAAACTGTGTAATGTTATGGAATAAAATATCGACCCATGAAGAGATAATAATAATAATATCGACTCCATATACGCATGTTTTGATTATCATTCTGAATCCAATTCATAGTCTTTTTTCAGCTTTTTGTTCAAAATGTTTCTTTCTTTCTTTCTTTCTTTCTTTCTTTTTTATTTATAAAACTTACCCACATTCAAGTGGTTATAAAAAAGAATGCATGAAGCTAGAATAAAATGTTTTTTGTTTACAAGCAGATACCCTGTTCTTTCTTTTGATGTTTTGCATGTTCAGATATTCATATATACAACATAATATATACAAATTAATATCTAAATAGGGACATAGTACTATACTTAAAGTATGATGTAAAGTTCACTTAAAGAAAACTTATGAGTATACTTGCAGTATAAAACTACTAAACTAGTAGTTTTCTGAGACTATACTTCAAAGTGTACTAAAATGCTACAAGTATTTAATTAGTAAACTATCAGTATATCTGTAAATTATTTAAATTTAAATTCTTTAAATTCTCTAACTTTTAGTATAGTTGCAGTACAAACTAAAAACATAGATGTAAACTAGTTGTGTACTCAAAGTTTACTACTGTTATACTTAAAGTATACTTAAACGTATAATTTTATATATTAGAGAGTGGGCCAATTTAGTCCCAAGGAGTATTGAAATAGTACACTTACAAGTATACTACTAGTACACTGATATTTGTATACTTCCCAGGTGAAAAAATACACTTCCATAATGTACTTAAAGTGCTCTATTTTTGCACACTACTTTTGTACTTAAAATACTAAAAATGATTATTTAGTACTTCTTAAGATAAACTTAAAATAATCTAAGTGTACTCAACTGTGCTATATTGGGACACCATGAATATGAACTAAAATGTGCTTTTAACATACTATCTCTGTATTTAAAAAATGTATTTAGTTACCACTTGTAGTACACTTGAACCCATCTTTCATACACAAGTACACTCAAGTGTACTACAAGTCGTGACTAAATACATTTTTTAAATACAGAGATAGTATGTTAAAAGCGCATTTTAGTTCATATTCATGGTGTCCCAAAATAGCACAGTTGAGTACACTTAGATTATCTTAAGTTTATCTTAAGAAGTACTAAAGAATCATTTTTAGTATATTAAGTACAAAAGTAGTGTGCAAAAATAGAGCACTTTAAGTACATTATGAAAGTGCACTTTTTTCACCTGGGTTACTACCTAAAGTATACTTAAAAATATACTTGAACTTTACTAAAGTATACTTAATAAAATATACTTGAAGTATACTTCTTTTTGGTAAGGAACAAGCTAAAACTAAGTTATCAAGCGAAAGCTGACTCTGCTTGATGTGGGACTTGACACAGGTAAGAGTCAGAACATGCCGCAGAAACTCTACAAAGGCCTGCGGTTCAGTGAAGACTGCAACGGAAGCGCTGTGCTAACGGGATCCGGCTCAGAATGTCCCTCAGGGTGCTGGAATAAAGTTGTACCGTTTGAGCCACAAGAGCTGCCCTGACAAGCACTGGCATCCACTTTGACATCGCCTCATCTGTCCCATGATGCCACGGGGGTCTTCGGAGGGCTTGAGAGGAGGACACAATTAGGAATGAAATCGCCCGGTGGCCTAGCAGCCTGATGAATATGCATTGCGCTTAAACCGAACAGGGCATATTCATCAGAAAACTGATAGCGGCACTTTGACTTCTCAGGACTGTCTACCTGTCATCGGCACTCACGTTTGGGGGACAAAATCGCAGAGATCGAACAGACGTGCTGTTTGAGAGACACGGGAGCCTCGGGCTTCTGATTAATAACATGCTCCATGTGCATTTGAAAGGCTCGACACTTGAATATTTACCGTGGAGAGAATGAAGTTGACTGGTAACACGAGTCATACTGTATATTTCCTGACACGGTAATTTCGATAAGACATCGGGAAAATGCAATCTTGACTGTTGAGATGTTGGCAACAGCCTTAACAACTACAATCTGATACTGCTGCAGCTGGCAGTAAATAAATAGCTGGGTTTCCATCCAAAGTTGCAAATTTAACATGCGTAATGTTGAAATATCGCTTAAAACATTTGCAAATAAGCACTATTTCCATCCAACAAGTCAAAGAGAACAAAATTGTCACTTCCTGATAAACTGCCACTAAATATCACTAAGAAAAGTATGAGAAGCCACTGAATATAATAATTTTCATATATAATAAATTACTTGCGCCTCAGAGTGAGCAGACGAAACAAAATAAATGCGATCATTGCTTTCGGAGGTGGATGCCTGCCGTTTGTGAATGCAGTGCATGTAAGACAGTTCTGGGAGGCAATTATACAGAAATACCTTGACGACAGAATTTGCTCGGGCATTTCAGAATGACCACAACAACATTTCAGATGCTGATGTACGAGATCGGTCAGCTGGTTAGTCAGGTTTTGCCATCCCAAAGCACAAAGTCACATCACCTTTTTGATGTGCATGGAGGAATTTATTCGGCAAATACGTTTTCATCTCCCTTTATTCACAATAACCCTTTTTTGCACAAGTCAAAAACCACTTCATGTGAGCGTAAAATCTTTTTTACAAATTAAGGGATTTTTATTCTAAATTTGCCGTTTCCATCACTCGTTTCTGATGTGATACTTTAAAATGCACATAAAAACAGGGTGATGGAAACATAGCTATTAATAGAGAGCTGATGATAAACTGCAGGTTCTGGTAAAGGGGTGCGTATGAGGGGGGAAATCAGGCTAATTTATTTTAGAAATAAGGAAGAAAATGATTCCTAAAGCATTTAGGATTCTGTCTCCAGACGTTTCTGAGATGATCCAATCAATCTCAATCACTGAAGAAGCTCAAGAATTCTCTTTCTCCATTGCTCTTCGTTTTGCTGTGCTCTCCACCACCACCATTACTCCTTTCCAAGTCAGGATGCTCCTCGAAGCTGATTGGGGTTAATTCAGTGGACAATGACTGAACCACTGGCCTTCTGTTCCACATTATGTTCCTTAGCGAGGATGTGAAGCATTGCCTCATAATAATATTTACCAGATACACACGTGAACCAACATATGGTAACGCTCTCTCCGTCTGGTGGCATCATCAACATCACCATCCTCTCAAATCATTCCTTAGTTTTCCCTTCTCACAGCACATAATCTTTAAAACGCCGTTGCACAATTTGTTGCCTTCCTTGTATTGAACTCTCAGGCTTGTGTGGAAATGGATCTCCTGTGGTACAGGTTAATGGGAGGTCAGATGAAGGTGTTGACTGGTTAAGGATGACCCGAGACACCCGGAAATGTGTCTGACCACGTGATGTCCACCCTCGGCATGAACGCAGGTGCTGCGACTGACCTTTCGGTTGCTGCTCTAAAGGAAATGTTTTCCCTTGACTGCATGCAGCAGGGAGACACGGATGCTCTGGATCCTGTGTTAACACAAATACAGGGTTTATCTGGAAGCCTTTGGAAGGCAATACTGAAAGGCAAAAAAAAGTACAGTATTACATGTGCAGTTCCTGAAGGAAACAGCAGTGCATGCAAAGCAGCAGTGGAATAATGTTAAAGGTTTGGGTTTTAGACTTTGGTTCTATGTAGACAAAACACAATCACAATTCAGCATTCAAGCAGACGTCAAATGAAGACCAAAATACTGTATAAAGTTTACAAAATGTCAAATAAGATGCACACGTGAAACTTGTGAACTTGATAATGTGCGTATTGAGTCTTACAAACAATGATGTTCTTCTTCAGTATTTTTGTCTTGTTTTCCAGTACAAACATTCTTAATTCAGGACACATTTACTTGAGATGCACAATGACTGAGAAGAAGTCTTCTTTTCTGAAAAATGTAACCAAATTAAGTTACATTTTGCTTAAAACAATAAAATGCACGGAAAAAAATGAGTTTCTTACTTAGTATTTTTGTCTTGTTATCTAGTATAAATATCTAAACATTCTTGAATCAAGATGCATTTACTTTACATGTAAAATGACTCAACATTTTAAGTCTTGTTTTCTAAAAAAAAAAAAAAAAAAAAGATCAAAATTGTGTTTTTGCTTAAAACAGGCAAACATATCTGCCAATAGGGTCAGAAAAATAATCTTAATTCAAAGGCTAAGGCTAGATCATTTTTCTTGCTCCATTGACAGATATTTTTGCTTGTTTTAAGCAAAAACTAACAAATTTATTTATTTATTTATTTCAGAAAACAAGACAAGACTTGTAAAGTAAATGCATCTTGATTCAAGAGTTTTTAGATATTTATACTAGAAAACAAAACAAAAATACTAAGAAAATCATTTTTGCAGTGTGCACCAGAAAATATATGCCAATGGGGTAAATAAAAGTGAGAAAAAGTGAATTATCAATTGAAATGTCCAAAATGCCTTGAATATACTGGATGCAAACTGTAAAGAGACACCAGAACAAACCTTAAGCAAAATAACTTGGTGTGATTAAAATGTTTCCATGACATTTCAGTGCATATTCTTACCAGCAAGCAATATGTAATGCACAGATAAAAACAGCACCAAATTTTCTTGTCATAACGTGAAACACTCACTTTCCATTCTAAGTCACACATAACGCCAGCCTCAGTCAGCACATAAAATGAAAGCTAGGAAACCCAAGCAAGCCCGCTGTGCCATGACAGACAAAAGCCCTCTGTGCTCTGGGCTCCTCTAATATGCCCGTCTCTCTCGTGGCACCAGCCCAAGAGCGGCCCCAGGTCCACTCAGCCCCCCAGTGCTCCAGGAGAGCCTATGTTTGGCTAAGCCCGTCTCCACTCATCAAAGCCAGCGGAAACGTCGGCTTGATGACCTCATGCACAGTTTGATGGATTTATCTTCCCAAAGCACTTCCATGGCCGCAGCCCCTGCCGCTCAGCACAGAACGCATGATTCCTCTCCAACACGATTGGAATATCTACTCCAAAAATGCCCAAGCTCTCTGCGGCCTTACATGAGTTCATCGCCTATATATGCATCTCGTTTGGCCTGAGCCTTGTGCCCATATTTCATGCGCTCAGCGTATTTGCCAAACACTGAGCTTGCGAGTTGTTCGGGGAAAATATTCCTCCAGAGTAAATAAACCAGGCGAAGTTGAGGGCAAATATTTTGGATCCAGGCCAGACATGTGGGAATGCACCGCGCACAGGCCTGTACAGTTCCTCGCATGCTGTGTAATGCGTCTGAGTGATTTGAGAAGTTGAGCTCATCTGCACCTGAGGCTGCGGCTGTCACTCCTTTATGCCCGCTGGATGGGCTGTTGAATGAAGCCGTCCGGTGCTAGTGCTCATCTGTCTTGTTTAGGAATACACATCCATCAATAATGTGCTGCAGGAGTCATTAGCACTCGAGGGTCCCGGAGACATGTAAAGCCAGGGATGTTGATAATGGAGTGAAAGGGGGAGTTCTGTATTTGGTGTGTAAAAGAGCCTTGAGAGGGTTCAAGGGGCGAATCAGAGGGAGAAAACAACCTGAGTGCACATTTTGAGTATGCATATACTGTCCAAACTATGGAAGCTGTTGTTACCTACAATGGTTTCTTTGTTCATTGTCTTCTACCTGAAGTGTTCACAAGGAACACAGTTGCTGTTTGGATGCAATGAGTAAAGCATTGCCCTTTAAATTTACACCATAATAATGTGCATTAATGCTTCACTGACAAATACAACTGAAAACCCGTAGTCACTGCAACTTAGGGATGCAATGTGACATGACAAAACTATACCCTTACATCCAGAGGGAAATGAAAGGTTGTTCAAGCCCTAAAGTCATTCAAAAGTAACCAATGCATTACTTTTCATAAAAAAGTAACAATGTAATATGTTACTTTTTATGGTGTAACAGGAGCAAAGGTTTTGGGGGACATTATAAACACCAACAGATTGGCTAATTTTATCAATCACCCAGAAAGGCAAGCAGGTGTTAACTTTTGCATGATTGATGGTTACTGGCGTGATTTGATGCAAACAGTTAAATGACCTGATGTCCTTATTTGCACTGTGGCCACATTTGTGAAGTGCACTTCATTGTACTGAATGTGTACTTCAAATCTTCCAAAGCTGTTTTTAAAAAACTCTACTTGCAGACATTATAATATTAATAAAATTAAAAGGCCACTTAAGTGTACTTAAACAGAGACACTTCCATGACTGTGATTGGTTACACTTTATTTTAAGGTGTCATTGTTACACAGGTTACATGTACTTACTATTATAATAACAATAAATTATGCATAATTACATGCAAGTAACCCTAAACCAAATCCTAATCCTAACCCTAACCATATAGTAAGTACATGTAGTTCATTAATATTACTCAGTACTTGAATGTTTAATTACACTGTAACAAGCACACCTTAAAATGAAGTATAACCCAATATTTCTAACACACTTAAGTACATTTTTAAAAAGTGCACTTTGCAATAATGTTAAATTAAAAGTTTTACTTTAATTATATTTTAAATCATTATGTTTTACTAATCTTTTGTCATGCTGTAAAGAAGTACACTTATTTTGATGTGTTGACTAACATACCAAAGCACAAGTAAAGTACTGGATTATGATTTTAACGGTAACACTTTATTTTTACTTTATTTTATTTATAGTCCACTTTCTACTAACTAAGTAACATCTCAACTATATGTCAACTAGCAGTCATTATTAGCATAGTATTAGTGTATTAGTAGACTAGTAGTAGTCTGGTTAATATCTGCTAAAACTTTAATTTGATGGTCAGAAATTCTACTGACTATAAGTAACTGTGCAAGTACATGTTAACTTATTCTACTATCCCTAACCTAACAGTCTACTAATACTCGGATGAGAGCTAGTTGACATGTACAGTAGTTGTAAAGTTACTTTTAGTTAGTAGAATGTCTAAGTGAACGGTCAAAATAAAGTCTACCTATTTTAACTGTAGTGTGTTATTCAACATTACATTTAAACTTAATATTTTTCAAATGTACTAAAGTGCAACTACATCATTATAAATGTTACAAATCTATTTAATTACCTGACATACAAGTTTTAATTGAAATTACAATAAAGTAAAATGTAGTTTATCATAAATGCTTGTCAGTACATTCAGCAAACTTTAACCATATTTCAAAGGCAATAGAAGTAATTATGAAATTACACATAGAGATGTACTTAATCCTACTTACAGTAAGTGAGTCATAAAAAGCACTCTAAAGTTCAGCTAACTGCATTTAAACTATAATACAGTTTGCTTTAATTGTAAATAATATGCATTTAAGTGTCTGAAAACATTACATTCAGTTCACACTTAGGCTACATATATTCTTTTAAAATATAGTACTTCCATAATAAGTACTCTTTTTAAAAGTATGCTAAAGTGTACTTCTTTTACAAGTGGAAGCACAATGAATCTAGTAAAATGTGATTATTTCACATCACTTTGGCTGTGATTTAACGCTCCTGAGCAAAGAGCAACCAGGGCAGCATGAGTTCAGATCCTGCTCCGTCATGTTAACCGTCTGTTCTGAGCATGCTCAGTATGTGCTGCATTCAGACGATCTATCCAGAATACAAGCATAAGAGACCCGCGGGGAGGCTCCGCTCCCTGCCACTGTCTCCTGATTAAAAGCTACACACAACATGAGGACGAGCTGAACAGCAGAGCTTTTGTCACTAATATCAATGATACCCATGTGACACTGCATAGGTATAAAATAATCCTCTTTCAGAGCACCTGACTTCCACATGAACACGCTGCAGGTAATGATTAAACTGGTATGCATGGTTAAATATAACTCATTAATTCTGTTGGGAGGAAAATAGTCACTAGCTCTGCAGAATAATTTGAAATAGTGTGTGCGCTACGATACACATGGAGGGTTATGAATGACAGCGCAAGACAGCTCTGCCTCTCATTACCTTCAGCCGTCTCTGACACACACACACACACACACACAGCGTTGCTGCTTCAGGGTGAGCTAATGCTCAAATGCTCATTTCAAACCCAGCACAGCACCAAATGAACGGCAAACACTTCACAGACGCTTGACCAAACCTTCAGAAGGTTTCTCTTCACACACAAAGAGTTGTTCACTGTGGCCTTGCTGAAAGACTTATCTCACATATAAGTCTGGCACATCTCATCTAACTGTCATCTAAAACAATAGAGTGCATTATTAGAGCCGCACACTTTTACAGCGGTGCTGCTTCTGGAAGGGTTTTTCATATTCATTTTTTCCTATAGGGATTTTTAAAAGTATTTGTTACATCATAATAAGCTATGAACCAAACCAACCAGCTACGAGAAGAATCACAACATTACAAACTTTTATTTGAAACAAAATCAGGCAAAAACATAAAGGTGAACAAGATTATGAACTTAATGGCTGTAACCAGGCAATGAAGTACAGTACAATCTCATGAAACAGTGCAATGACATAATCAAATAATATATATATATATATATATATATATAAACATAAACTATGGTCAAATATAAAACTATTCAAAGTGGTTAACTCACACTACCAATCAAAAGTTTTTGAACGGCAAGATTTTTAATGCTTTTTAAAGAAGTCTCTTCTGCTCACCAAGCCTGTATTTATTTTATCCAAAGTACAGCAAAAAATAGAAACATTTTAAAATATTTTTACTGTTTAAAATACCTGTTTTCTATTTGAGTATATTTTAAAATGTAATTTATTTCTGTGATGCGCAGCTGAATTTTCAGCATCATTACTCCAGTCTTCAGTGTCACATGATCCTTCAGAAATCATTCTAATGTGCTGATTTGCTGCTCAAGAAACATTTTTGATCATTATGTTGAAAATAGACGCTTCAACAAAAGCATATACCATCATTGATTAACCACCTCAGAGTTCACAGCAGATCTGTCATTAAAAGTTCCTAAGTTATTGTTAAAAATCCGTTTCCCTTTGGAGAAAATGAATGGAGTTTTTACTACTGAACCAGACTGTTGCACTCATTCTGTCATCATTTACTCACTCTCAGGTTGTTCCAAACCCATACGGTTTCTTTCTTCTAATGAGATGTTTAGCAGAATGTTTATGCTGCTCTTGGTCTGTCAAGTTACAAAAATGAAAAGCACCATAACAGTAGTACATATGACAACAGCTGTAGGCAATGAACAGACAAAAAATCAAGTTGTTATTCATTGCTTCAGCTCTTTTTTGCACATGCTCATATTCAAACTGGCTGCATTGCAATCATTCATATGACACTCAAGAGACATTCAGCATCAGTGCTGTCAAAGCTGTCATGATGTCCTTCATGATACTTTTAGATTGCTTTGGAGCTCGACACACACTCCATATTCACTGTCAATGACGTTGGACATGCATGGCCTCTACCAGGGGAGCATAATGCTATATAGAGCTATAAGTGTGTGAATTATTGCAGTTTGTTAAAATGTTCAAAATAGTTAACGCTTGCTATATCCATCTTACTTCGCAACGTGAAGGTAATTTATTTTCTGTGAATAAATGAGACTACATCAGCTGCTGTTGCACTACAAACCAGTGTGTTTATGATTTTGATAATAAATTGTAATAATATAACAAATCACACAGCATAAAGGACTGTTTTGTAAAGGTAAAATAACTGGAAATTAATGAGACCAGAAGCTGCGCACATTCAAGATACAAACTGTGAGGCTCTTGTTAAAAATAAGCTGGATTGAAAATATGTGCTGTTAATGGAATTTAATGCAACTTCACTGTTCACCACTATATTTTTAAATGCTTTAAAAATGTATATTTTTAAAATCTACATTTTCAAAATTATATTAAAAAATGCTAAATATATTTACTTCTGTATGACAATTACCGAATATTAATATGAATGCATTGAATTCATGTAAAATGCTTTTGTAAACTGACATAATGGGATGCATTGCATAATGTGGAATGGTAATATAGTACTAGTCCTAGTCAGTATGCAGTGTTTTTATGTTACATACACTCTAAAAAATGCTGCGTTAAATACAACCCAGCGCTAGGTAAAATATGGACAAACTTCACTTAAATATGTAGCCCCCTATGTGAGTCAGTGCCTGCATACTGGGAAGTGCTGCAGATGCATACTGCGTTGAGCTCTAAAGATGTTTGTGAGCGAGTGCACTCATAAAATGGAGAACAAACGGCCAATATTTTTTCCCTCTCAGTTTAACCCTTGTATGTAGGAGGGAATGTGTGCGAGTTGATTGACAGCAGGATTTCTCCGCAGCATTCCAGAGCAGTAAGAGCATCCTGCTGCACATGGGAATGCCAGCAAAGCCTCTGGTTATTGATGATTGTGGGGCACAGCTGAACAGGGGAAGAGTATTCCTCCATAAAACACAGTCTCTGGGCTCTCATCCTCGTGGGTCTGGGCTGCAGATGAGACAGATTTTCTCTGGAGGCTTGATTGAGCGCTGGAGATCTCTGATTGAGCTCTTCTGGAGGACGTCCTGAAGCAGGCATGTGTTCCTCTGAGCCAAACGACGGCCATTTGAGTCATTTTCTGCTCCTGCTGTGCTTTTTATTTTTGAGCTAAACTGTCGTCTTTATTTGTTTAGGCCTACACACTGAAAAAAAATTGCGTAGGACTGCCTCAATTTTCACTTAGAAATTGCTAGTAAATTTTAACAGATAATTACAAAGCAAGTAGCACTGAAGTAAATGTGAAATTTTGAAGTACACTCTTAAAAAATAAAGGTGCTTAAAAGGTTTTCACAGCGATGCCATAGAAGAACCATTTTTGGTTCCACAAAGAACCATTCAGTCAAAGGTTCTTTAAAGAACCATCTCTTTCTTACCATTTTATAATCTGAAGAAGCTTCTTTCACCACAAAGAACCTTTTGTGAAACAGAAACCGTTCTTCAGATGTTAAAGATTCTTTATGGAACCATTTAGACAATAAAGGTTCTTCTATGGCATCGTGAAGCACCTTTATTTTTAAGAGTGTAGAAAAACTAAAACAGTATTTTTTTTGTAAAAAGCACGCCAATAATCTTATCAACAACCTTTTTTTTTTTTTTTTTTCCATTGCAAAAGGTTTCCAGACCTCTACTAACAAACAACACAAATAACAGACATTTGGCTTCTCAATAGCACCGTTTAGAAAATGAATCACTTTGTCAATCAATGCTCTCAATAATTAAATGCCTGGCAGTCTGTTTTCTGTTTGCGGTCTGCCAATACACGCTAAATTTATGACTGAGGTAAAGCAGGAGGTCAATTTTTATTGCTATTCAATTTTTGAGTGGAAAGCGAATAATTTGAATATGTCGGTGAGGGCTGGATTAGAGGATTCTGAATTTATTCCTTATTTTCTGGCCAGGCTGATCGATAAATGCTGTGCTATAGCTCAGGCAAACATCACCTGAGATGCTGCTATATGTTTAGCAGTCACCCTTTACAAAAGCAATCGCTGTCTCTGGGATAAAATAGTAATTATTTGACATCAAAAGTTGTGTACAAGACAGTATTCTGACAGTACAGGGTGTTTTCAGGTCTGGTGCCATCAAGCTGTGCATATTTCTAGAAATGAATCCGGTCCACCACTGCAAAAACATTCTGCTGTTCTATTCTAGTGGATTTCAGGGCTAAATATAAGCAAATAATCTGGACAAACAGAAATAACTCAAGACATTAGGAGCAGGGGCTCTGCACTTCTTCAAACAGAGGAGACAAAAATACCCTGCAATCACAGAGCATGTTAATCAAATCAAATATTTAGTGTTCTTTTTAATTTTCATTTTTTAGTAATTTTGTTGTGTTTCTATCATTTTTGGTTACACTTTATTTTGTGTCCTTGTTACAGTGTAATTATACATTTAAGTACTGAGTAATATTAATTAATTACATGTACTTATTATATGGTTAGGGTTAGGATTAGGGCTTGTCTTAGGGTTACTTGTATGTAATTATGCACAATTTATTGTTATTATAATAGCAAGTATGTAACGTGTAACAAGGACACCTTAAAATAAAGTGTTACCTCATTTTTTAATTACTTTTTATATAGACTATGTAGTTTTTTAAATTCTTGTATTTGGTTTTAATATATTTAGTTTTTGTTATTTTAATATGTCAACCTAATCTAAACAAAAACGTTGCCTTGGCACCTAGCTGACATTAAATGAAATCAACATTTTTAAAGTACATTTTAGGTACACACACACACACACACACACAAAGAGTTACATAAAGCATAATGCCCAAGCTGCTCTTTTCTATGAAATGACAGTGAATGGTGACCATTTTCAAGGCAAGTTTTCAGTGTTAAATCCTGTTTCTCACACAAAGCTGTTATAACACTATTATATGGAGCACTGCAATAATAATTGGTGCAATGTTTTTTGCTTGTTTGTTTGTTTTTTTTTTTTTTTGTTTTTTTAAGCTTAAAGGGACAGTTCACCAAAAAATGAAAATTCTGTCATCATTTACTCCACCAGCAACTGTTTGGTTACACCAGGCCCGGTTCTACGGAGGTGCTTAAAAGCACCCTCAGATAAAGCTGTAATAATGGCATTTTATTGCAGATTTGGCAAACTACCCAGCGCGTTATGGTTTGCGCTCTGGAGATCGGTTTCTATTTCAACATGTTTTTGCAGCGTTGAGCATTGTATCCAATCACAGACATATCTGTTGATTTCTTGAACCTAACAGCAAATCAGAGGCGTTTAAGATAGAATCCACTTACACTGAAAAAAAAAATGACTCATTGGATTTACTCAATTTTTTTAAGGTAAGTGGCTGCAATCAATTTATTTTAGCTGCATTTAAATAAACAAATTTAGTTGACTAACTTTCAACTGTAACTAAAATAAATTGATTGCATCCACTTACCTTAAAAAAATTAGTAAATTCAATGTCTTTTTTTTTTCAGCGTGTTTTTGTGTTTCATAAGAGAAGAAACATTTTGGAGAGTAGAAGATGACAGAATGTGCATTTTTAACGTCTCTGTCAGACTCCGCCAACAGGGACAATGCGATCGCCGCAGGTATCAGACGCGACTGAAAGTGAACCGCTGACCACTGGAGTTAAACAGCTTTCAGGACTCTATTTTTGACCCTCTCCGACTCCTCAGGAGAAAAAAAAAAGCGATGTTGATGGAACGCAGCCATTTCTCTGGCCCGGTGACCTCTCTGGGAGGAAGGCCGGAGACAGGTAGATATATGGCCGGTTTGTTATTGTGAATTCCAGATCTGCTGGTTATCTGGGAGCGTTTTTTAATCTCGGAATCCAGAGACGGGTTCACCCAGAGCGTCGCCGCTCACCTTTCCCTGACCTACGGGAAAAGCCGACGAGGGAAAGAAAAAAAAGCGGCACCTTACAGATTCCAGGGCCCGGATCGAGTTTCGTTTTAATGTCTGTTCGCATGTGGGCCGTTTGGAGGGGGAGGACGAGGGCCTTTCCCACAGCAGCCATCCATTTGGCGATGTCACAGAGCGGCTGACGAGAAACAGCCGCATTTATTCTTACTGTTGACCGAGGCATCGAAACGCTCAACCTCTCCGAGAGGACAAGACAAACACGCATCGCTCCGATAGCTCGCTCACATCCACGCAAAGACAATCACGTTTCTGTGAGCCGCTGGAAAGAGAGAGCACTGATTGAAACCAGATAAGTACAGAATGGAAGTGTAGAGCGAAGTAATGAGATTCCTCCAGTGTGTGTTTGGATTAGGTGATTACAGACGCCCCCCTCTCCATCGTCCCGCTTCAACTCATGAGTTTACAAGTGCTGAAACGAATGCCAAAAGTCATGTCTGCAAAATGGAAAATGGACATCTTCACCCTTTATTATTAAGGAATTTGTAAGCATATTATGTAGTTGCGTTTGAAGTGTAAAACTAATGTATGCATTCAATTGTTTGAATGTATGATGCAATTTGTAATGTTTTGCAATGAAACATGAAAAATTAAGTCATGCAAAAAATTACGCACGGAATGTGTAAAACGTCTTTAGTACTGCCTTGGAGAAAGGCCTACTAAATATTAATAACTGATTATATTCTTGTATGCAATGTATGCTTTATTTCATGTGAACTTTTTGTTTTTCCATGCAATTATTTTATAAAATGCATTTTCCATAAGCTGTAGTTTTTTTTTGCAAAATAAAAGTGTCAAAATAAATTAACCTATTAAATACTTCAACCAAGTTTTTTCTTCATCCCAATATATTCTGATCTTGTAGGTTAATTACAGTTTTTTTCAATTGCTAACATCTTTTGCCCAATCTCTAGTCACATTTTCAAAACTCTAAACACAATTAGCACAACATTTGTCTGTTGTGACCATACCATCAACACAATTTGTGTTGTTTTCACACAATATGCAGTCAGTTATGATGTTTCTAAAATGCTTACATTTTCTTTTCATACAAGCTTACCCAAAACCAAAATCATGGATCTTTTTAGTCTTACTTACAGATGCTTAAACACGGCATGTCAGAAATGAAGACCTAATCTGCCACACCTTAAATTTAGTATAACGCTTCTATTTCTGCTACAACAGCAGCTCAAAAGTACTGAAAAAAATCTCTCTATATAAAATGTTGTAACAACTGATAAGCATTTTTAAGTAACAGATCACTGAAATATTTAGAAATAGCTGATTCCAGTCTCAGTTGAAGGAATAGTCAGGTGTTGAAGCTCTTTCCATTACATCAACATAGAGAAAACAAGACCTCTTTGAATTGGTTTTGTGGATGCAGAACAACACAGAATTAGTGTTACGGCTACGCTACTGTGCTGGAGTGAGACGCAGAGATGTAGGAGTTTCACAACTATAACAGTCTTTATTCATCCAAATCAAAAGGAACACACAGGGAAGCCAGGAGACACACACATAGCACAGGTAAGACAAACAATACCGGACGCTGGACATCAGAAAACACAGTGCTTAAGTAGTACGAACTAAACAAGATAATTAATCAACACAGGTGGAGATTAATGAACTAATAATGGAGACAGGAATAGGAAAACCAAATATGGAATATGAGGGAGGAAAACACACAAGACACAGGAACACAGGGCTGACATCACTCCCCCCTCCCGGAAGGCGCATCCACGTGCCACATAACCAACGGGGAGGGGGGATGGGTGCACTGGAGGCCTCTCAGGACAGGCTTACAGGGATGGATGGCCTCCAGGGTGGTACCTGTTCCATTACCCATGGCGGATCGGGCAGTTCAGGGAACCATGGCAGCACAGGGAGCTCCGGGGGCCATGGCGAAGAACGCAGTCCAGGGAGCTACGGCGGAGCAGGGAGCTCAGGGAGCCATGGCGGGGCATGCAATCCAGGGAGCCATGGCGGAGCAGGGAGCTCAGGAGGCTATGGTGGAGCATGCAATCCAAGGAGCCATGGCGGAGCAGGGAGCTCAGGAGGCCATGGTGGAGCAGGGAACTCAGGAGGCCATGGCAGAACAGCGGACTCAGGAGGCCATGGCGGAGCAGCCTCTGAGGCTGGAACCCTATACCCCCCCAAAAAAATCCGTGGGGGAAATTACAGGCTCTGAGGCCCTTCGTGGGCTAGACGTGGGGACCGCGACCCTCTCTGGGCTAAACTCAGGAACAGGAGCCCTCCTTGGGCTAAACTCAGGAACAGGAGCCCTACTTGGTCTAAACTCAGTAATAGTAGCCCTCCGTGGACTAAACTCAGGAACAGGAGCCCTCTCACGACTCTGATCAGGGGCTAGAGCCATCTCTCGACTCTGGTCAGGGGCTAGAGCCATCTCTCGACTCTGGTCAGGGGCTAGAGCCATCTTTCAACTCTGATCAGGGGCTGGAGCCATCTCTCGACTCTGGTCAGGGGCTACAGCCGACACCGGAGCGGACTCTGAGGCTGGAGCCAACACTGGAGCGAACTGTGGGGCTGGAGCCGACACTGGAGTGAACTCTGGGGCTGGAGCCGACACTGGAGGGGATTCAGAGGCCAGGATGAGGGCTGTGAACAGTCTTTTCCTCCTCATTCTCCTCTTTTGGTTAGGGGTGAATGGGACAGCTGACGGGCTTGACGTTGCAGCGGTCGGCGGGCTCAAGTCAGCGACGGCCGGCAGGCTTCGGAGCGGCCAGCGGGCTTGAGAGAGCTGCGGCCAGTGGGCTTGACTGAGGAACAGGCGGCGAACTTGACTGCGGGCTGGTTCTCGATCGGGGCCGGACACTCTCCAGACACCGGAGGATTCCTTCCCTCCAGCTTAGTCCTGTGGTGTCTGGGAGGTCCATGGGGCAATGGTAATTAGCCCCAGTCCAGAACAAAGAATTCAGCGTGGTGTCATCCAACGCTGTCCTCACGGCGAGCCCGCAGAATTCCCAGCCAAATTCCTATGGTGAAGAATCGAGCGGCAACTTCCTTACCGCGTGGAGAAAACAAGGAAAAACAAAAGACTTTTCAAAAAATGAGAAAACAAAATGGGGAGAAGGAGCACCGCTTACTCCTTTGCTTTCGTCCGGTATTCTGTCACAGCTGCGCTACTGTGCTGGAGTGAGGAGATGCGGAGATGTAGGAGTTTCACAACTATAACAGTCTTTATTCATCCAAATCGAAAGGAACACACAGGGAAGCCAGGAGACACACACGTAGCACAGGTAAGATGAACAATACCGGACGCTGGACATGGGAAAACACAGGGCTTAAGTAGTACGAACTGAACAAGATAATTAATCAACACAGGTGGAGACTAATGAACTAATAATGGAGACAGGAATAGGAAAACCAAATATGGGCACATGAGGGAGGAAAACACACAAGATACAGGAACACAGGGCTAACAATTAGAGAGAGAGAGAAAAAAATAATGTCTGAGAGAAGAAGAGGAATAGTTGTAGGAGGGAGAGGAGTAGCTGGATCAGAAAAAGGGAGAAGAGGTAGCGGAGAGGAATGAGAATGTGTGTTGGACTGTGCATATTTTATGTTTGTGTCAGGGAGTCTCTGTCACCACAGTCACCACAGTTACAGCCTCCACCGTCACCACAGTTATCAGCCACCACTCACACCAGATCACACTCACCTGTATTCTGATCACCTGCACCTGCCATCTGCAATCAAGCCACATATAAAGTCTCAGATCATCCAGTCTACCATTCACTACCTTGAACCATACCAGTCTCTCTCCTACATTTTACCTGTTTGTACTTACCCTCAGATGCTCCAGCGCTCCTCAGATCCTGATCTCCTCGACTCCAGCATGATCCCGAATCTCCCTGCAAAGGACAGAGCATCAGCCATCTCAGATAAGAACCCAAGAACTGCCCAAAGTGTTTCTACTCACCTCCTCACCGTTACCTCCGTCTCACTCTGCAGCTCATTCAATAAACTCACCTGTGTTTGCATTAATCCTTTGTCTCCTGCCTTGAATTGTGACAGAAGTACAGACCCAAAAGATGACGGCAGCTGAGGACGCGTTGTGGGGTTTTGCGACAGGGCGGTCGGAGGTTGGAGCGATATGTAGAGAATTTTCTCGAGCTCTCCAACCAGGTGAGCTGGCATGACGCCGCTCTAGGTGCGTGCTTCCAGCTGGGGTTGGATGACGAGACGATCCGCTGCAATCTTCCCGTCTGTGATTTTTCCCTGATCGAGCTGATTAATCTAGTCCTTTTCCTCTACTGTTCCAAGTTTGAAGTAGAAGAAATAAAGGAAACTTCTAAGTCTCGTCATCCAGCCCCTGCTGGAACGCGCCGCGTCTACCCAGCTCACCCCACACCGAGAACCTTCACATACCTCACCAACAGCTCCTACCGCCTGCCCAACCCCAAATGCCCCCGTATCCTCCATAGCTCCAACCTCGTCCTCAGCCCAGAAACACCGTCCGCGAAGTCAAGCCCGCCATCCGCAGCTCACTCAAGCCCATAGCTGACAGCAGCTGCTTCCCTCACTTTGAACCAGAAGAGGAATAAGAGGAGAAAAAGACTTCTCTCAGCTCTCATTCCTGCCCCAGAATTGGCTCCAGTGTCGGCTCCAGCCCCAGAGCTCGCTCCAGTGTCGGCTCCAGCCCCAGAGTTGGCTCCAGTGTCAGCTCCAGCCCCAGAGCTGGCTCCAGTGTCGGCTCCAGCCCCAGAGATCTCTCCAGTGTCGCCTCCAGCCCCAGAGATCGCTCCAGTGTCAGCTCCAGCCCCAGAGCTCACTCCAGTGTCGGCTACAGCCCTTGAATACGCTCCAGTGCCAGCTCCTCGAAAGCGCCTTCCAGTGCCTGCTCCACGTAAGCGCAACCCAGTTCCCGAGTCCAGCCCACGGAGGGCCCCAGTTCCCCAGTTTAGCCCACGGAGGGCTCATGTTCCCGAGTTAAGCCCAGTGAGGGCTCCTGATCCCCCGTTTAGCCCAGGGAGGGCTTCTGATCCCCAGTTAAGCCCAGAGAGGGCTCCTGATCCCCAGTTCAGTCCAGTGAGAGCTCCTGATCCCCAGTTCAGCCCAGGGAGGGCTCCTGATCTCCTGGTTAGCCCACGGAGGGCTCCAGTTCCCCAGTTTAGCCCAGGGAGGGCTCCTGATCTCCTGTTTATCCCAGGGAGAGCTCCTGATCCCCAGTTAAGCCCAGAGAGGGCTCCTGATCCCCAGTTCAGCCCGGTGAGGGCTCCTGATCCCCAGTTCAGCCCAGGGAGGGCTCCTGATCTCCTGGTTAGCCCACGGATAGCTCCAGTTCCCCAGTTTAGCCCACGAAGAGCTCCTGTTCCCGAGTTAAGCCCAGGGAGGGCTCCTGATCCCCAGTTAAGCCCAGAGAGGGCTCCTGATCGCCAGTTCAGCCCAGGGAGGGCTCCTGATCCCCAGTTAAGCCCAGGAAGAACTCCTGATGCCCTGTTAAGCCCAAGTAGGGCTCTTGATGCCCCGTTAAGCCCACAGAGGGCTCCTGATCTCCCGTTAAGCCCAGGGAGGGCTCCTGATCCCCAGTTAAGCCCAGGGAGGGCTCCTGATCCCCAGTTAAGCCCAGGGAGGGCTCCTGATCCCCCGTCAAGCCCAGTGAGGGCTCCTGATCCCCCGTCAAGCCCAGTGAGGGCTCCTGATCCCCAGTCAAGCCCAGTGAGGGCTTCTGATCCCCAGTCAAGCCTAGTAAGGGCTCCTGATCCTCAGTCAGGCCCAGTGAGGGTTCCTGATTCCCAGTCAGGCCCAGTGAGGGCTCATGATTCCCAGTCAAGCCCAGGGAGGGCTCCTGATCCCCCGTTAAGCCCAGGGAGGGCTCCTGATCCCCAGTCAAGCCCAGGGAGGGCTCCAGTTCCCACAACTGGCCCACGGAGGGCCTCAGAGTCCAGTATTTCCCCCAAGTATTTTTTTGGGGGAGAAGTAGGTCTCCGGACCAAGTGGCCAGGCTGAGGGTCGAGGCCAAGGCCATGGAGGCCGTCCCGCCATGGGGCCCCGAGTCCCAGGTCTGATCCGCCCTGATCCGCCTGAGGCCTCCCATGTCTCCGTCTTGGACCTGCCTCCAGGGCGAACACCCCCCCTCCCCCTCTCTGTGGTCATTAAAAATCCCAGGATGTCCTTCGAAAAAGAGCAGGGGTGTAACCCCGGCATCCTGGTCAAATTCGCCCATTGGCCTCTGACCATCATGGCCTCCTAACAATCCCCATATCTGCTGATTGGCTTCATCACTCTGTCTACTCTCCACCAATAAGCTGGTGTGTGGTGAGCGTTCTGGCGCAGTATGGCTGCCGTTGCATCATCCAGGTGGATGCTGCACACTGTTGGTGGTTGAGGAGATTCCCCCCTTCTATGTAAAGCGCTTTGAGTGCCCAGAAAAGCGCTATATAAATGTAAGGTATTATTATTATTACTTACCCTCAGATGATCCAGCGCTCCTCCAATCCTGATCTCCTCGACTCCAGCACGATCCCGAATCTCCCTGCAAAAGACACAGCATCAGCCATCTCAGATAAGAACCCAAGAACTGCAGAAAGTGTTTCTACTCACCTCCTCACCATTAACTCTGTCTCACTCTGCAACTCATTCAATAAACCCACCTGTGTTTGCATTAATCCTTTGTCTCCTGCCTTGAATTGTGACAGTTTGTTTGTTTTTTCCCCTCACACATGTGGAACCTATGAAAGCTTATTTCTGCCATGGAATATAAAGGGTAAAGCGTAATTATGACTTTATCTCAGAATTCTGACTTTTTTCTTGCAATTGTGACAGTATCTCACAATTCTGATAAAGTCTGAATTGCAAGATGTAAACTCGCAATTCCAATAACAGAAGTCTGAATTGTGAGATAAAAAGGTCACAATTTCTGTTTTTCACTTTTTTATTCTGTGATGGAAACAAGCTTGGATAGTAACCAAAGGCCATGTATGTTGGTATTTTTGTTGATCACTGGCATCAGCTACCATCCACATCCAACCCCCACCCACTGGAAAGCAATTTCAATCAAGGTTCCAATTGAATTTCTGCATAGGGGACCCTATTTTTTTCTATTGTACATTCTATAAAGTAATGACTCATTCAGTTTTAGATAGTATGTTGCCAAGAATGAACACATTCAACACTTAAAAATGTAAAATGGGTTTCAGTTGAAGGTAAACTAAAGGCTAAATTACAAAAAACTATGGATTTTATATTGTCTATTATATGCAGGTAGATCTTGACATGACAAGTAATGCAGTTTTTGTAAAGCCATCAACTGTTAGTATTTTGACAGTCACTGTGCTATGATTTTGAATTTTGAATCAGGTTTGCTGTGTTTTAATATAGTTAGTATATGCAGAAAAAGGTATTCAGCATTTTGAAATGTAGAGTTTGTATTTATTTAACAAAATGTGGTTTTGGCCAAAAAATTAACTATTTGGCTAATTGTGTGATGTAGGTGTGTTGCTGTGTTAAGAGTTTAGAATAAGTACTTTAAGTATTGGTAAACGCTTGTTAGCAATTGAAAAAAAAAAACTGTAAAAGCAAATACTAAGAAATATCTTCTGGACAACACTTTCGGGCACTACTGTATGCAGCAGGCAAACAATCGGCAGCTGATTCATGACGAAGTCCATGAAATTAGATGTACTGACAGCTTAAGTAACTTTCTCAGCAAGATTATAGTTGTTGTTGTTATAGTAGTAACGAGAATGTTGAGAGTCTTGCAGCGACTCTGAGAATGCACATGTATCTGCGTCGCATTAATAACGCACCATAACAGTGTGTGAAACCTGAAGCATCTGTGCTTGTGTGGAGTATGTTTCAGGTCTGGATGACTGCAGATTTCTGAGCTCATCCCAAATTTTTTGTTCACAAATCGCCTCTGCACGGTTTTCAAATGCAATGAACTCCTGGTGTAATGACACTTTATGAGGAACGATGCACTTTCTGTCAGTGAGCTGAAGACTGAAACTATTTTTCCCAAACTCCGTAGGGCCACATTTCTATTTTTTTATTTGTTTTGGTGTAATTTTCTTAAGGAAGTTGCACATTTTCAAAACTCTTAGTACTAATCTCACAACAGATTTACTTTTATTCAAACATTTCAACATTTTCAATTTTGTTAGTATGAAACCTAAAATCACAAAGTAGCATTTTCACAGCACAAAATAACTGCCTTTCATAATGCTATTACTATCAAACATTTCATTTGCCTCACTTCTCATTTTAGTTTAAACCATTTGGCATCATTTTCTGTTGAATTAAGTGATTAAGTACTAAACTGAAAGATCATACTGTTGTGTTTCAGTGATTAAAACCAAATGTTCTCATTACAGTTATACATTTTCAGTCCACATAATCACTGTTTCAAAACACAAGCGCTTTGTAATATACAAAGAGTTTGTGTTTTGAAACAATGACTATGTGGACTGAAATACATATAACTGTAAATAAAGATCTGGTTTTGTAAGATTGACTAGCAGTGTTAGTTGTGATCAGTGAATTAAAGAAACTGTAATAATGCACCAAAACACTGAGTGAAACTAGAGCAGAGTTTGCAGATTTCTTACCCTTTTTGTTCACCAATCACCTCGACAGAGTTTTCAAATGCAATGAACGATGCACTTTCTGTCAATGAGCTGAAGACTGAATACTTCTTTCCGAAATCAAGCAGGGCCACGTTTCTATTCTCACTTAACTCGCTCCTTTTATTGTAGGGTTAACAGTCGGAATGATGGAATGAACGAGGAATTATCATATCAAAGTTAATGTTAAGATCAGCGCAAGGCTGTCGGTTTTTCCGTAACGTTTTCTTTCGGCTCTCAGCTTGACATATAGAGCGGTGTAGTGACGCGTTCAAAGTTTGTTGGCCCGAATCCATAATTTGGCGGCAGCGGCATCCTCCTCCTTAACTGCAGCCTGCAGCACACTTCAATAACAGCACGTGTGTATATTGCGCCTTTGAAAAGTTTGTCAGCATGACAGCGTCACCGGGGTTTTTGACACCATCTGTCACGCCGCCGCTGTCAGCCCTTATCAGCTCGCGCTCGCAAATATTCCGCCAAATATTAACATTCTTCCAGCTGTCTGGGGAGAAATATGAAAGTGTTCAATAATCTCTCTTGGTTTTATCTGGGAGCATCCTTCATCCGAGAGCTCGACATTACGGATTTTCATCCCTCACTCAAATGAAAAAGAAGGATATTAATGTTTTGATGCTCATCTTTTTGAAGACGAACCGTGGCGTGGATCGGCGCTGACAACCCAGGCGAGCCGATTCTCTGCTTAATATCTGCACGAATTATTTCAACGCACCGCGGGTTAAACGGTGGCGTCAAAAATGACTGCAGATGAATTCGTCTTGTGTGTGAAACAATAGCGCAGGGATGCAGGGGCGGCTTACATGCGCCGTTTAATTGCATTACAAGACCCACATTTAAGAGAAGAATGCAAAACAGCAGAGGCGCGATTTTACAGCGGACGCACGCGCACGCAAACAAGAGCCTCCAACCTCAGATCGATTTGAGCACATCAGTCACAATGCCCTATCAGCGAGGTGCAGGGTAACCTGATTTTAGGCCGAGTTATGGGATTTGTGGCGGGGCGGAGGGCTTGCGCGCTCCAACAAAAGGCCCGCGTTAATCGCTGGCAGCGGCGCGGCGGCGCTCCCAAAGCCGGTTACGGAGCGCTCGCTTGCCGAGGAAACGATTGCGCGCTCCGCGAGGAACCGGCTGCCACTGGCGATGTTCTTCCTGCGGCTGTACTTGTCAGGTGTAATCATTTTGTTGTGCTTAATGTTTTATGCAAATGTGCTCGGGTAGGGCTGGTTAGGGGCCTGTGGGTGTGCGGCGCGCTTCGCATCACGGGGGTGTGTTGTTGTTGTTCTTGCAGCCGCTTGCTCGGAAAATAATATTTGCATTTCTCTGAACGCCTCGCCCTGATTATTTCCTCTTTGCGTCAGGGGTTTGTGTGAGGCCGCAGGACGCATCCGAGATCGGCTCTCAAGCACAGCTATGGGTTTCCTGATGAAGAGCATCAAGAAACGGCCTCGCCTCTGAACTGATGCACCTGTGCATCACACATACCATGGTGGCACGGTACTGTACAGTTAGTCGTGCACTCTCTAGGTCTGTAATTCAAAGAGTACTTCCATGCAAATCCAAAAATAGTTCCATTCGTGAAAATAAATCAGGATGCACATTCACTACACCAATGAAACACAGCTGTGCACAGAGTGAAAAATAAATAAATAAATAAATACAATAAGACAAATAATAGCATCTGCATGAGCTACATACAGTATGCATGGCCATTTATGCATCTAAACAAATATATGAATAACTGGAGATGTTGAAGTCAATGTATTAACTTGCTCAATTAAAAGACCATGGTCCGTTCAAGTCTTCCTGGGAAGTTCATATTTATGAAATCATGACATCATGTGCATCGAAATCACTTTGGTCAGAGAAAGAGGGTGATGCTAAAAAGATGTGATTTTTTTAACACTTCATACACAAAATTATGATTGAAGAACATGCATTGGGTGTGTTTTTGCTTTTTTTGGTTCAATTTACGAAGGTGGTATAAATTGTATTGTTATATACTCTATCATGACAATTGTACAATAATATGGTATTTTGTACATGTACAGAAAAATCATTCATTTTATCAGATTTATTATTTATACAGATGCTGCGTCTGATGTGCTTTCTCACTAAAACGCCCCCAAAGTCAAAAACTCTGAGAAAATCCAGAGTGTCCCACTCATAATTACATCTTTGTGGTGACGTTCATATGCATTCACCTCATAAATACAATCTTTCCAGCATGACTTGAATGCACCATTAGTCAGTGTTGCGCCATATTTAATTTGTGACAGGAATGCAAACGAGGCTGTGAGGGACAGACGTGTCTTCAGTGGACGGTACTGTTGTCTAACAACATACTGCTATCTTTAAGTAGACAAAAACTCCATAAATCAGTTCTGAAACTTGTGAATTGTGAAAATGACATGTGATCTAGAACCTTTATCCAGTGCATCTGTCTACCCTCACTAAGGTCTATGGTTATCTCAGTTCATGTCTTTTTAACATAATACATTCATTTAACTCCTTTCATTTACAACAAATGAATGTTTCCAACAAAAATCTGAGATATGAGATTAATCATAAATACACACTTACATTGTATCTATAAATATAAATAATGCATTATATTAACACATCGCCCTTCACACAACAGAAGTGTTAGTCGCTGCTTTATTAACGGCGCTCTGGCAAAATAATATTTCCTATTATATTATCTGTCAACACTGACCAGTGCAATGAATTAATGCCTAAAGCCGATTATTTCTCTCCATGACTAAGGAAGGCAATCATCACTAAAAATCAATGAAGAGGAAAATATCCCAGGCACGAAGCAAATGTAACATGGCCTGCAGAAAACTCTTTCCCCTTTAACCGTTTTAGTTTGCCGATATCTCTTTTATGGTTCATTATCATCATCAGATGTGATGTGAGAATCAAAGCTGAGGCTGCGAGCTCATCTTTAGCCTGAGGTTTCTCTTCATTTCTGCTGACAGATGGACTGCAGGTGAGGCCGATTCTCTCTTATTCTCTGATCTCAGATCAGATCAGCAGCAGCTTTATAATGCTGGTTTGTTTGCAGACAGTATCAGTAGGTTTATTTCTCAATCAGCTTCCTCAGAGGTGCTTTCAGGAGACGTGAACGAACGCTTCTGCTTCCCAACGAAGGTTTGATGGGTGAAAAAGCAGCCGTGTTTACACTCGGAAGCACCGACTCGTCTGAACTGATATGGAGCCATCAAAGATCATAAAACAGTCATATTCGGGTCCATTAAACAGCCGTATTTGGGTCAGTGAGGTGCTGAGTTAAATCCCGTTAAGATGAATTTCAGCGTAACGCGGCGTGATGTTTCACTTTCTTCTGAAAGCGTAATGAGGGCAGAGATTTACACGGCGGTCTGTAATCACATCAGATTGCTCATCTGATATGGAGGCCTTCAGAAAGTTCACCTCCATTATGGGCCTGTACCGCTGGTAATGACATTGCGGCTGCGATCGTTCCTCTAGTAAGTTAATAACAAATATGAGGCCATTGATTAATGTCTGTGGTTGTTTTGTGTGTGTGTGTGTGTGTGTGTGTGTGTGTGTGTGTGTGTGTGTGTGTGTGTGTGTGTGTGTGGATCTACTGTCTTCAACTACCAGTGAAATCTTTTGATATTACAGGTCATTTATCATCTCCCTCTGACATGCTCATAAAGCAGAACATACAGTAATTAATTTTGCCAGAGAGAGCGAGACAGACGCTGAGAGAGAGACAGGGATGAGTGAAATGGCAAACATTCGCTCCAAACAAACACACAGTTATTACTCTGTCACAAAAGTTTTAGCGCAGGCCTCACACACGTCTGATAAAACACCAGAAAGTGCTTTTCATGTACTGGAGGTGTCTGACAACTCATGAAGAAACCCATCAGCGGCGAGACGGCGTGAAGAGATTTCACTCTGACATCGATGAGGAGAGCCAGATCAAGAAAAACACAGACGCCAACTTACAATCACAGCAGAAAACTGACCACTTTATACTAATGTCCACTTCATAGTGCAGAGAATGCAGTGTGTACTTGTGTTATGAATCACACACACTTTCAAACACAACACCGCTCAACACTCAGCGACTGCATTTACACCAAAGACTTCAATCGCCAAAGAAGTACATACTTAAATCTTCTCCCAAATTCTGTCTTTTCTATTTCCACTGATCTGGATTCTGTTTGAATGCTTTCATTCATTTTTGGTAATCAAAAAGCATGTTAGACTCTAAACGTGGCTTCCAAGAGAATATGTTTTTGGCCTGGAAATAAAGACTTGAGAGGGGGCTGAAAAAATATGAAAATCAGTAAATATTTTACAGTTTTTAGTTTTATGTCACCAACCACAGATAAACAAAATATGAACAAAATCAGTGCATTCACACCCAAGTGTTTTTTGTGAGAAAGGTACATCAACACGTTTATTGACATAGCTGATGGAAATGCTCACTTTTGCTCAAATTTAGCAAAGAATATTTAGCAAACTTTACATTAGTTAACTACTTTAGTTATCATGAACTAAGAAAAACTATACTTGTACAGCATTTATTAATCTTAGTCAATGTTAATTTCAACATTTACTAATGCATTATTAAAATCACAATTATGCTTGTTAACATTAGTTTATGCACTGTGAATGAACAGGAACTAACAGTATTTTAATTAACTAACATTAACAAAGTTTAATAAATACTGTAATAAACATATTCATTGTTTTTTCATGTTAGTTAATACATTAACTAACATTAACTAGTGGATCCTTATTGTAAAGTGTTATAGAGTATTTTCCATTTAACTTTTAACGCATAAATTCTATCATTTGTTTTATTAAAGATGGTAATCTTTTTGTTTTAAAAAGTGGTAACCTAAAAATGGCAACTGGTTTAATTCAAGTCGAAAATATTATTTAATATCACTTAAAACCAACCTATATACAAATAAAATAAAATAAAATAAATTATACCAACAGCACTCAATAAGTTCTTTAAATTAAGTAAACACTCTTTAAGTTAACAAATGCAGGTTGCCAGTTTTAACAGTGTGAATAAAAACACAATTTATTAAAGGGGTCCTATTTTGAGTATATAATCCAGATGTTTCACCTCTTCAACATTAGTTAGTGTGTAATGTTGTTGTTTGAGCATAAAAAAAAACGTATCTGCAAGGTTACAAAGCTGAAAGTCCTCTCCAAAGGGAGATATTCTCCTTAACAGAAAACACTTTTCAAGAACTACAACAAACGACTCCTTCTTCCAGATTTTGTGACATCACAAAGTCTCTCATTTAAATAATCCCGCCCACAGGTGTGGCCTAATTGAGCTACATTAAAGAAGATGAAGAAGAGCTTTATTGGACACATTATTGGAACAATCAAGCCCGAAAACCTCTTCTAGTACACCCCAAAAACTAAATCAACACTTTGCAAATAGGCATAACAGAACACTTTTAACTTTTTTAACGCATTTTCACTTTGTTGATGAATGGAAACTTGGCTAGTGAGTAACCACCCACAGCAAGCACTGCTTACGACATTGATTTCATCCAACATCTGAACATCTTCCACGTTTTGTCTGTAATTCCATTTTTGTGTCGCGGTTTTGCAGAAATCATCAGGCCTTATACTGCGAGTCTGAGCCGTAATACATCACTGGATATGCGGCGTACAGAAACACTTCACAAGATTTTGTTACCACACAGAAAATAAGCCTTCAACTATCACTGAGGGAAGATAAAAACCTCTTTTCTTGGCTTTCATATGAAAACACAGCGCTGGGCTTTGAAGCGGGTGGGCCTGCTGAGGACACGAATGTTTTTAATCACAATGTCCTCCAGCGAGACGGCCTGCATTCACAGCGCAGCTTTGTAGAGCTCATCTGGAGAGAAGGACCATCTTTAAACACTACAGCATTCAAATACAGAGCTGGAATATTTATTTCAATAACCTTCACCCCGCCGAGAGCGGCACGGGAAAACACGCACACGCGAGACTCCTTCACACTTCCTCAACAAACAGCAACTTACAACCCAGACGCCGTTTGTTTTAGCCACTGAACATGTTCAGTCTGTGTTTGTCGGCTTTGTCGTGGGATGTTTGACTAGCTCCCACAAACCCTGATGTAATCTGACTTGACAATTTGGATTAGTGTCGCTGTCGACTGCACACAAACCAACCTGCAACAGCCTCGACATACTATCTCCGTCTTTCACATGCAAAATTCATCTGAAACATGCAATGCACAACACACATTTAATTAAGCTTCTTAAAGCATTAGTTCACCCAAAAGTGAAAGTTGTAAACATGTTCTAAACCCATAAATCTTTTGTTCATCTTCCAAACTCAAATCTGAAAATATGTTTATTGAAACTTGAGAGATTTCTGGCCGTCCACTGAAAGTCCATTACACCAAAACTTTAACACGTCAAGATTTTGTGAAAGTAATCCATATGAATCGAGTAGTTAATTCCAAGATCGCTCTATGTGATGAACACATTTAATTTTTTTATCTAAATAATTAAAGCTTCCATTTCTGATCCAAAATTTTGACACCTAAAAAATATGAAAATCGAGTGGTTTAATTCAAAATTTCTTAATGTCATAAAAAAAATAAATTAAAAAAAATCATTTATCTAAAAAATTAAAGATTCTATTCAAAATATAAAAACTGATCAATGCATGTTCACTCATCAAATATGACAAAGTGTAACATGCAAAATTCATCTTTAAAATGCAATTCATGCAATTAAGCTTCTTAAAGCATTAGCTCATCCAAAAATGAATGTTCTATCATCATTTACGCACTTTAATGTTGTTCTGAACCCACAAGTCTTTCATTCATCTTCAAAATACAAATGAAGATACTTTTATTGGAACCTGAGAGATTTCTGGCCCTCCATTGAAAGACCATTACACCAAAACTTTGACACCTAAAAATATGAAAACGGAGTGGTTTAATTCAAGATTGCTTAATGTGATGAACAGATTAAATTTATCTGATTAAGAATTAAAGCTTCTTTTCACATATAAAAACTGATCAACGCACGTACACTGAGCTCAAATATGGCAAAGTGTAACATGCAAAACTCATCTTTAAAACACACAAGCTCCTTGTCTCTATCATCAGGACCCTTTTTGACTACTTTTTGACCAGTGCTTTGAAATGCTTGTGTTTGCTGGGGAAATGGAGAACTCTATAAACTTTCAGCAAACTGAGAACGTTTCAGTGTTTCTGGGGTCATCGGTGCAGTGTTTACATGACAAACACGAGGCTGAACCTCCTCATCTTTCCTGCGTTCCTCAGCCATTGGTCACAGCAGCGTCGGCGCTGTTGAATGCTGGGAAAGGCGAGCAGCTCGGCCTCCTTCGGCCACAGGTGTTTCGCATTTCTAAATCTCTCAGTGCAGTGCGGTTTTAGGTGACAGGATGGATGTGTGGCTCTACGCCCCCCGCAGGCATCTCTGACAGGCCGCCGCTCATGTTTATCAGCAGCATAAAACAGAGCAGATCACACTACAGCACCCAGAGAGCAGAGACGACACGTGTTTTTAACATCAGGCCTTCTTCTGTCCCATCACCATCATCCCCAACTAACAGAGAGCACTTCATCACATCTGGGTGAAAGCGTGCTCGTTTATTGGATTATTTCATTTTAGTTATTGACGAGTGAGAAGATCTTAAGACCTACTATGTTTTGATCATCATTCTGAATCTGATCTGGATGGAGTCTTTGACAAAACTGCTATTTTCTCAGCTTATTGTTCAAAATGTTGATTTTGTTTAATTGAAACTTACCCACATTCAAGTGTTGATAAAAAAAAAAAAAATAAAAAAAAAAAAAAGATTTCATGAAGCTAGAATAAAACAGGTTTGTTTTGTTTAAAAGCAGAGGCTCTGTTCTTTCTTTTGACGTATTGCATGCTCAGATAATCACACAGCCAAATATTCTGGGGGCCATGAACATTTTGTTAAAATGATCAAAAATACTGACGGTAGCAAAAAAACAAACAAACAATTTAATTATTTTTTCACTGTTTTATTATTATATTTTCAGTTTTCATTTGTTTAATTTTTATTCATTTTGTTATGTGCTTTCACAATTTGTATTACATTTTTATTAAAAACATTACTATTTCGGTTTAATTTATTTCAGGTTTACTTTTAGTTTAAGTTTTTATTTCCAGTTAGTAATTTTTGTGCTTTAATTAAAATGTTTACATGTTTAAAATGTTTACATTTTCATATTTCAGCTTTATTTCAACAAAAATTATTAAATAGTTTTAGTTAACAATAATAACCCAGGAGTGAACTCTCCTTTTAAGTCCATAAGTTGCTCTTAAACAATGTCCATTGTAAAATAAATAAATAAATAAAATAAAATAAAATAAAATAAAAAAAATAAATAAAATTGACTAATGCATGGATCTTGTCTCTAAATCAGAGTAACCCCATTCAATATTAGCATTATAAAATAACAGCATCTACTTAAATTATTTTAGAGTTGTATAAAGAATATTTCCTATTAGATGTCAGTTGCTTCCCTTTGCCTTTACCGTGTACAAACAACAGTCTCCTGAAAATCACAAGCTCCAATCTGATTGGCTGGAGTCACTAACACATGTTTATGTCAGTCCATGTGATACCATTTTGTTAAACTTGATAAAGTGTGTCATACTGTGGCATCAAATCTTTAAAATATTTTTGCATTTTGATCGAGACATTCAGTAGCGAGTAAACTAGATATCTTCATAGCATATTGTGATTTCTGTCAAAATAATTGCCACTTTTTTCTTTAGAGTCATTATTGTGTTATGATTGTCCATCAAAACAAAAACAAGTTTTTGGTAGTTTCACATGTCATTCAGACATTCTAAGCAGGCGGCTCTTTGTTAGAATGCTCTCCAGTATGGACCTGATGTATTTTATTCAATTCAAGTTTATATGGATAGCACTTTTCACGATACAAATTGTTGCAAAGCAGCTTTACAGAAAATTAAAGTTTCTACATTATATTTAGTAGTAGCTTATCAGTGGTGACTATGTTATGCTGACTGATAGCGAAGTATATGAGAACACGACCGTCTCGCAGCTGTGCATTAACACCAGCACAATGTCATGAGCATTTGCCATTTGCATACTACTCTCTTTCAAGCATTCCTCCAAACACGAGGGCAAAGCGTCGTCCACGCAGGAAACCAGGAGCGCGTGACATTGACGGCTCTGTAATTCTACCTACGTGATAGACTTTATGATGGCTGGAGTGACACAACCAGTCGTTATGCTTTCAAGCCGTGCCGAAAGTTTCCTGTGAGAAAGTGTGCAGAAGCAGGCTTGAGGAGGAGGGCATTTGTTGACACTGTCGGGAAGCCGCTCACCTCCCCACTTTTAATGGCACAGAATTACAGGCCTGGCTGGAAGGCAACAACTGGCTTAAAACACAAGATGTTGACAGGAGTGACACGGCCACTTTCTGGCTCCATTAGAGGAGCCGGCGGCTCTTAAAGACCTGACGTGCCTCCTCCTTGACCATTATCCTCTGACACCTCTTATTTTCATATTGACACGTGTTTAGAGCCGTCAGGAAATCAGGCTTCCTGAGCCAGATGCTGGAGACATTTAGTGCACACTTTTAATAATAATAACATGAGACCAAGACAAGCAGAAGGGATTCATCTGAGAGAGAAAACAATACGAGTAGTGCTGCCATATGTCAACCACGACTGGCTGAAGCTAAAAATCTAGACACATTTCTTATTTTTGACATTCTCTGTATCACATTCTCTGTAGGAGTGGCTTTACTGGCATGCTAAAAAGATTTACATTGTCAAAGCATTGGTAACATTAAAATAAATGTATTTATTTGTTTGTTTGTTTGCAAAAGGCAAGCAAATTCTGAATGCACCTTACCAAATTATTTTTAATTATTAATATGCATGCTTGTATGTAAAAATTCTGTCCAAAACAGTGTAGTAAAATGTAAAATCATATCACTAGCAAAAAAAAAACAAAAAAACATCACAAATATAAAATCCATGTTCAATATATCTCCCAGAGCAGTGAAAGTATTTTGTTTGTTTGTTTTTATAGTTAGTTAAGACTAGTTAGTTAGTTAAGAGCTCTCAATGTTCATTTATCAATTAGGAACATCGGCTAAACAATGAAAATGCATACAGTGGGTACGGAAATTATTCAGACCCCCTTAAATTTTTCACTCTTTGTTATATTGCAGCCATTTGCTAAAATCATTTAAGTTCTTTTTTTTTCCTCATTAATGTACACACAGCACCCCATATTGACAGAAAAACACAGAATTGTTGACATTTTTGCAGATTTATTAAAAAAGAAAACCTGAAATATCACATGGTCCTAAGTATTCAGACCCTTTGCTGTGACACTCATATATTTAACTCAGGTGCTGTCCATTTCTTCTGATCATCCTTGAGATGGTTCTACACCTTCATTTGAGTCCAGCTGTGTTTGATTATACTGATTGGACTTGATTAGGAAAGCCACACACCTGTCTATATAAGACCTTACAGCTCACAGTGCATGTCAGAGCAAATGAGAATCATGAGGTCAAAGGAACTGCCTGAAGAGCTCAGAGACAGAATTGTGGCAAGGCACAGATCTGGCCAAGGTTACAAAAAAATTTCTTCTGCACTTAAGGTTCCTAAGAGCACAGTGGCCTCCATAATCCTTAAATGGAAGACGTTCGGGACGACCAGAACCCTTCCTAGAGCTGGCTGTCCGGCCAAACTGAGCTATCGGGGGATAAGAGCCTTGGTGAGAGACGTAAAGAAGAACCCAAAGATCACTGTGACTGAGCTCCAGAGATGCAGTCGGGAGATGGGAGAAAGTTGTAGAAAGTCAACCATCACTGCAGCCCTCCACCAGTCGGGGCTTTATGGCAGAGTGGCCCGACGGAAGCCTCTCCTCAGTGCAAGACACATGAAAGCCCGCATGAAGGACTCCAAGATGGTGAGAAATAAGATTCTCTGGTCTGATGAGACCAAGATAGAACTTTTTGGCCTTAATTCTAAGCGGTATGTGTGGAGAAAACCAGGCACTGCTCATCACCTGTCCAATACAGTCCCAACAGTGAAGCATGGTGGTGGCAGCATCATGCTGTGGGGGTGTTTTTCAGCTGCAGGGACAGGACGACTGGTTGCAATCGAGGGAAAGATGAATGCGGCCAAGTACAGGGATATCCTGGACGAAAACCTTCTCCAGAGTGCTCAGGACCTCAGACTGGGCTGAAGGTTTACCTTCCAACAAGACAATGACCCTAAGCACACAGCTGAAATAACGAAAGAGTGGCTTCACAACAACTCCGTGACTGTTCTTGAATGTCCCAGCCAGAGCCCTGACTTAAACCCAATTGAGCTTCTCTGGAGAGACCTAAAAATGGCTGTCCACCAACGTTTACCATCCAACCTGACAGAACTGGAGAGGATCTGCAAGGAGGAATGGCAGAGGATCCCCAAATCCAGGTGTGAAAAACTTGTTGCATCTTTCCCAAAAAGACTCATGGCTGTATTAGATCAAAAGGGTGCTTCTACTAAATACTGAGCAAAGGGTCTGAATACTTAGGACCATGTGATATTTCAGTTTTTCTTTTTTAATAAATCTGCAAAAATGTCAACAATTCTGTGTTTTTCTGTCAATATGGGGTGCTGTGTGTACATTAATGAGGAAAAAAAATGAACTTAAATGATTTTAGCAAATGGCTGCAATATAACAAAGAGTGAAAAATTTAAGGGGGTCTGAATACTTTCCGTACCCACTGTAAGTACAATAACAACAACAAATCATTTTTTTATCCATAGGATGCATCAAATATTTTTTATTTAAAATCACAACATATATATGCATCCTATGGATAAAAAATTAATTATGAAACTAGAGCCACTGCAGATTTATATATATATATATATATATATATATATATATATATATATATATATATATATATATATATATATATATTATAAACAGCTAGTATAACAGGTTTGAAACTTTATTTCTGGTTTTATTTGGTCTCTACCCACCTTATCTCTTAATGTAAGACATTTGACTCTTCCAGTTATTTTGTCTGTACAAAAACAGTCCATTATGCTGTGTGATACTGCAAAATGCTGTTTGTTTATATTTCATTTTAATTTAATATCAATCATAAACACTGGTTTGTAATGCAAATAGTTTTACAGTTTACTGCACTTTATTATTATTCTAGTTATTTCCCTACAGCAGAAGTGAATCAGAAGTGTCACACATTCACAGAAAATAGCTGACTTCTGCGCTGTAAATTGAAGTGGATGTTTTCCTCTCTTATACACTCTGGTCTCACTCTTCCAGAGCACTTGTAGACGTCGACTACATTCTCAATGACGACATGAGCACTTTCCTGAAAATCCCTGGATGCATCCCAGGACTGTGTGATTGTGAACTCTTTTGGGCCGGAGCATGAAACGCGTCCCTGAGGCCCGCTCAAGAATCTGGAGGTGTAGATCAGTCTGACAGAACCCACCGAATCTGCCGTCCGACGGCCAAAGAGTGCAGCCTGAGCCCACCCGCCGCACGTCTCTGAAGAGCGGATAATCCATAATTACAGCAGCAGAGATTAGTTCCTCTAAAGCCCCATCAATTCCACTCGCCGTGCCTCCTTCACATGGAAAACACAACAGCGAGTGAATTCACCCTCAGCGGCCACGACACATGCGCACAGGTTTCAACGTTAATTTGCATGCTTGCAGGTAAAAAGTGCACGCATGCTTGCAGATAAACATCAAGTCAAGTCAAGTTGAGCTTTATTGTCATTCCGATACATGTGGGGACATACAGTGGAACGAAATGTCGTGCCTCACAGGACAACGGTGCTACATAAATACCGACATACAACAATGAAACACAACAGTATAACCCTATGCACAACTTACCTACTGACAGATTTTGACTATAAATATGCTATATATGCAAGCTGATTTGTAGTGCATGAGCGTGTAAACATACATATATTACTGAGTCTTTTGTGGGATTTCTGTACACACAGCAGTGTGTGTGAAAAGTGTCCATAGAGGAGGAGTGTGTTACTACAGGTGGTTTGTACAGGCCCACTCACCTGTGTGTAGCACACCTCAAATTGCACAAAAAGAGTTTTAGTCAGTTTTTTCTGTGATGTGGTAAGGTTTGGTTGGGGGTGAGATCCTCTGTGATGTGCACCCCCAGGAATTTAGTGCTGCTGACTCTCTCCACAGTCGATCTGTCGATGGTCAGTGGGGGGTGGTCAACAGAGTTTCTCCTGAAGTCCATCACAACCTCTTTTGTCTTACCCACATTGAGGGACAGGTTGTTAGCACCACACCATTCAGCCAGCTGTGCCACTTCCTCTCTGTAGTGCGTTTCATCGTTGTTGCTGATGAGGCCTACCACAGTTGTGTCATCAGCAAATTTGATGATGTGGTTGGAGCTGGACTTGGCAGTGCAGTCGTGGGTCAGCAGCGTGAAGAGCAGCGGGCTGAGCACACAGCCCTGTGGTGCACCTGTGCTCAGTGTGGTAGTGCTGGAGGTGTTGCAGCCGACACGGACTGACTGAGGTCTTCTGGTTAGAAAGTCTTGGATCCAATTACAGAGGGAGGTGTTAAGGCCCAGCAGGTTTAGTTTGTTGATGAGCTGTTGTGGGATTATAGTGTTGAATGCTGAGCTGAAGTCAATGAACAGCATTCTAACATAGGAGTCTTTATTTTCTAGGTGGGTAAGAGCCAGGTGGAGGGTGGAGGAAATTGCATCGTCCGTGGAGCGGTTTGGACGGTATGCAAACTGGAGCGGATCTAGTGTGTTGGGGAGGCTGGTTTTGATGTTGTGCATGACTAACCTCTCAAAGCACTTCATCATGATTGGAGTCAGTGCTATGGGACGGTAGTCATTTAGACAGGACACAGGTGATTTCTTTGGTACCGGTATGATTGTTGTGGATTTGAGACGTGGGGACGACTGCCTGGCTCAGCAAGGTGTTGAAGATATCTGTTAGGACATCTGTCAGCTGTTCAGCACAGTCTTTCAGTACACGGCCAGGTATGTTGTCAGGACCTGCAGCCTTGCGTGGGTTAATCCTGGATAGGGTCTTCCTTACATCAGCTGGAGACAGACAGAGTGCCTGGTCGTTGGGAGGTGTGGACAGTTTTTGTGCAGGTGTGTCATTCTGCATTTCAAACTGTGAATACAAGCGGTTGAGTGCATCTGTGAGGGATGCATCTGAGGAAATATCACAGGCCTGTGGCGGGGGCTTGTAGTCAGTGATGGTCTGAATGGCTTGCCACAGGCTCCATCAAGCATTCATTTGTAAATTTGATCAGTCATTTCACCAGCACAAATGCATCAGTACTGGAGGAAAAAACAACAACCTGCACAAGAAAATTATGGGTAGAAGCTCTGACATCTTGTAATGTATCGGGGAAAGATTTTAGATCATTTATTTTCTTAAATGTATTGCCAAACACACAAAGGCCTAATGTGAAGAGGAATTAAAGCGCGGTGGTTTTGTAGTCATGCGTGATCAAGGCTGAGCTCATTAGCGGCTGTGATGGATGAGTTGCTGTCACTCATTAAATATCGCACTCTTAATGCTGTTTGTGTGTTTATTATGAGCCACACAATTAGCACACAATGGTCAGAGCACCGGAGTATTTTTAGACTGGGTTTGATTTCAACCTGAGATGACATGAAAAGAGACGTCCCACTAGATCTCTTCAACTGCTGGATTTCTTTTTACAATCGGAAGAATAAATTATGTGTCCCTAAATTTAGATGTGCTTCCCATTGTGTGGAAAAATTCATTTCTGGCCTTTGAAAGATGAAATGCAGGACTATTTGTGGCCGAGTGACTTGTTATTTTTACATGCTGTGTTGGGTCTATTTAAAACAGCTATTTACAAACCATCCTCAGTTTAACTTTTATATAAAGTGTGCATAATCATTATAATCGAGATAGACGTGTGACTGCTGCAGAATTAGCATCAAAACTCAAAACAAATGAAGAACCTCATCAAAAACAGCAGAAATACGAAGAAATAACTGCAGGTTCACGGCTTCACGTCTGTCAGGACTCTGACATTTGCCGCTTTTATCAATCGAATTGTTTATTTTAATTAAATTCAATATTGGGTTCTGATAATGGAATGTAAATGGAGTCCTATAAATGATCAAAATAAAGCAGGTGTGTATAATTAGATGTATCTATTGGAGATTGACAGAACAATTAGTTTTACAATTAGCTTCATATCTGGACACTGTCAACAAAAGTCAACCATTCTCCAAAAGTGCAGAAAGCACAAAAGTTTAATTAAAGTACAATTCAGATCTCAATTAATGGAGTCTGTCAGAACACAGAGAGAAAGACAGAGAGAGAGTTCAGACATACTTCATAATGCTTCACCTGTGTGTCCATCATATATGGCTTTAAACGATGAGATTATAATAAAAGCGCATTTGTTATATGGTACGGTTTCAGTCATTTTTTATTTATTTATTTTTTTTTTCAGAATGAAATGAATACTTTTATTCCTCAAGGATGCATTAAATTGATGAAAAATGACAGTAAAGACATTTATAATGCTACAAAGGATTTCTATTTCAAATAAATGCTGTTCTTTTGAACTTTCTATTAATCTGTGAATCCTGAAAAATAAAATGTATCAGTTTCCACAGAAATATTGGGCGGCACAACTGTTTTCAACATTGATAATAATCATAAATGTTTCTTAAGCAGCAAATCATCATATTAGAATGATTTCTGAAGGATCATGTGACACTGAAGACTGGAGTAATGATGCTGAAAATTCAGCTTTGATCACAGAAATACATTACATTTTAACATTTATTCACATAGAAAAAAGCTGTTTTAAATTGTAATAATATTTCTTTTTTTTTTTACTGTATTTTTCATCAAATAAATGCAGCTTTGGTGAGCAGAAGAGATTTTACTAACCACAGACTTGTGAACAGTGCTGTATGACCACTGCTATAATAAATCAGACATGAACAAACTCCATGTCACTTTCAGTCCACAGCCACAAATATACAGTGCATGCATACATTTATATACAATATTTGCCAGTCTAAATGCAGAACAACAAATAGCATGAAATCACACAATCTGTCAACATAAAATCAAAACTGACTCTATTCACTTCCTTTTATTTCATGTTCCAGGTCTTACTGTGAACAAAAGCACTTTCTTACAGCTGACGTCATTGATCCCTGTTATTATTAGCCATGTTCATATGTTCATACGTCCCGCCCTGCATTGTTTCGCTCAGAAATACGTCACATCATGGGTCACAAACACTGCTTCATGTGGACTTTAAAGCCTGGACTCAGACTTTCCCATTATAACATATGTCCTCTGACAGACTATAAATCATGCAGCGGTTGTGTCATTATTTTGTGTAACTCTGTATGCATATATCTCTGTTAGTGTAACGCTGCCCAGCATTGCAATTCTTGCTTCCACAGCACAGGAGACGCCTTCATGTGAAGGACGGCACAAGCCCGAGATATTTATAGTCACTCAAAAACAAGCGAGACGGGAATATAAAAGCATGTAAATAAAAATATAGAAAAAACGTCTTCTCTGACAGGCTGTCAGGCTGCTGAGTGTTGATGCGGAGAGCGGTGCTTCACTGCACACAGAGGTACTGAGATGAAGAGAACCAGAGACGCACATGTGTTTCTATATGTTCCTAAAGCAGAGGTGTTTAGTGCATTTACACCCTCAATGACTAAATGCTATTAGTGTGTTTAACCAGCAGGTGTGAGGTCAGAGGTCAAGCACTGATCCGCACACACTCGTGAGGTTCGGGATGCTAATCTTCACCCATGTGATCAATGTGTGTTAGAGGAGGTGAAACAATGACAACAGCTTTGAAACTACAGCACATGCTCATATTAATACCACACACAAACATTATCAAAAAAAAACACTGAGTAAAATTATTCATTTAGATTCGCAGTACTCTCAAAAATCAGAAATACTGCACTTCTGTTACAAAATAAATGTCTTAAATTGCAGTATCGCATATCGCATATTTTTACAGTAAAAACCACAATGACTTTCATTTTAGTATTCAGTTCAAAAAGATAATTTAAAAAAGTCCACAGGGATTTTTAAATAATAAAAATGGATTTAGAGTTTTACAAAATCAAGAGTGAAATCAATGTGTTAAATTGCAGTGCTTCAGTATTATGAGATGTGCAAATCCATATTGCATATTTTTATAGTTAAACCCATAATGACATTAATTTTAGAATTTAGTTCAAAAAGATAATTTAAAAAGTCCACAGGGATTTTTAAATGATAAATATGCATTTAGAGTTTTTACAAAATCAAGAGTGCATGCTATAAACCTGATATAAATGTCTTAAACTGCAGTGTTTCAGTATTATGAGATGTGCAAATCCATATTGCACTTTTTTTTCTTTTTTTTTTTACAGTAAAACCCATAGTGACATTAATTTTAGAATTTAGTTCAAAAACATAAAAAAAGTTCTCAGGGATTTTTAAGTACGGTAATTAAAAAAAAATGTATATATAGTTTTTTTTTTTGCAAAATCCAGAATGCATGCTACAAAATAAATCTTTCCCTTGCATCTTTAACTGTCATTTGAATAATATCTTGCACTGCAACAGAAGAATTGTATCTTGCTCTGTGTTTTGTCCCTGTTCAGCGTCGGTCCTGGCAGACGTGTCTCTCTGTGCATGTGTGTAATGAATAATGATAGGGCTGGTAAATGGCTAATGAATGAATCCAGTTTACATTTGAGTGATAGAGCTCTCGTTTGATTGGTGTCCCATGAGGCCGCAGCACTAGAGACCGCCCTGCCATCCTCTATAGCCCCTTTAATTGGTCATTTGACATGAGTAACCTGACTGCACATCCGTGAACTGTCAGCCGAGACGTTTAACCCCCTGCAGAAAAAACCCTGAGAAGGAAATAATAACAACAAAAAAAGCAGCACATTAATGATCGACTGAAACAAAACTCTGGACCAGAGAATGAACACATTCGTGCATATCATTTTACATCATTAACTCTGCAGGGCGTATTCTGAAAATCTGCCATATTTACCCAGAAAACGTGGTGTTCGGATGAGCTGTTCCTCTCAGCGTTTGCAGAATTTGAACACAAGTACAAACACAGTCCAGTGTGTGTTACTCTGGACACATTTACTGCAGCTCAACACACACACACAGGTTTGAGGAGAAGCACCACAGACACACACTCTGACATAAATGTGCTCCAAATATCAGTGTTTGAAAGCACACACACACTGGTCAGAGAGCAGAGGTGCTGTGGACGGCCAGCAGGGGACAGTAGTAAGTTACGGATGGATGCAGGAGCCTGCAGGAAAACTGCAAACAAAAGACTTTCTTTGTTGCTCCAGATAATGAAAGAATGCCGGAACAGCTACTTCACAAAAGATCCGCACAACACGCCGGCCAATAACACACAGAAACAGCCCTGAGTTTATAAGATCACACCGATCGCAAACCGCAGGATAATACAGCTGCAGAAGCATAAAAACACTTCATATTCCCAGTGGAACGAGCACAGGCAGTCAAAGTACATCTCACAGCACAAAAAAATAAATAAATAAGAAAATAATAATACAAACATTTGCATGTTTTGTTCCCCGGCAGGAGTTACACGTATACTTCACACAACTTACCCTGAATATGTGGAAATAGACATTCATATCATCTGCTTCCTAAAACCAACAAACACAAAAATACAGCATTTATTTTCTAGTTAAAAAAGGAAATGAAAACAAAGAAAATTATGAAAATGAAAAATACACAACATATAACAAAGATTAGAAATGATGGAAATCTTTCACAATCATTTGTTGTGAAACTGTCAATAAACAGCATCACTTCTGTTTTTACATCTAAACACACACATTATAAATACTCATACAGCAACAGTGTTCAGTTTCCTTGTAGCTATAATTATTCTGCTACTATTTACATTTACATTTATTCATCTACAAACAGAGGGAATTGCAAATTTAGAAATTAGAAGATTTGAATAAAAAAATAAAGACAGTAGCGTAATAATTTTCTTTATTTAAATAGTACATTTTTAAATATAATTTTATATTTATAAGAATTAAACAAATAATGGTAAAAATATGTGCATAAAAATCCTGCAATATCTCAAATATTTAATTTTTTTAATTCTGCATAAATACAAAACTATATATAGAATTGAAGGTTTTATTCATATAAAATACTGAATTACTTTAAGGTTATTTGTGATATTAATTTGACAGTGAATAATATGAAATGAAGAGATTCTGAAGCACACAAGTCCATCAGGTTCCAGAGAATAAATGTAATAATGAAAGTGTAGATTAATATCCAGTGCACTTCATTTTCCTGACACTGACACACACACACACACACACACACACACACACACACACACACACACACAGATCTGAGTGCACTGGGTCGCTTGTGTTTCTGTCTGTTAAAATAATGAGTGTGTTATTATGAGCTGCAGTGTTTGTGTCGGTGTTGTGGCGCTGCGGCTGCTATCAGCGCCGCTCTTCAAATACAAACACATTTGTCAGAGTTATTGACCTTTATCTCTGCACTTTCTTGACAGCCTTCTCCAGTTATTGACAATACAAACACAGGGCACAGCATAACCTTTCATTTAGCCACCCGTCTGCCTCTCTCTGTCTGCCTCGCTCTCCAAATGTGTTTAAATAAGACGCCGCACAATGCTTCTACTCATATCTGCCATTTTTCTCTGCTTTAGAGTTCACTGGATAATGTCATTAGAAAGATACAATGCCCCAAATCTTCAATCACGCTGTGACACGGCGAGGGCTGTTTGGCTGTTTGTTTGCTTGCCGTGTCATGAATATCATGGGTTTTCAATCGCTCACGGATGTCGTATGCAAACATATCAACCACAAAAGCATTATTGCACCAGTGCAGGAAAAAACAACTACAACGAGAATCAGAGGAGCAGATGTGAAAGAATGCAATTCTGAAAGTCCAACCTCAGACGCTAATAGATTCATTTACTGAGCTTAAGAAGCCATGCACAATGAAGATAAATGAGTGAAAACACTCTAACGATGGTCCTGAGAAATGACCGCATGCGTAAAACACGTGCATCTCCTTCAGAGACCAGCGCTGCATTTTCAGAGCTCACCGTTAATCATCACCAAACAAAGACGTCAAACAATATTTGATAATGAGAAAAATGCCTCCAGGATATTAGAAATGATGGCGAAAAAGGAAAAAACCCAGCGTGAGGTGTGACGACACTCATGCTCGCTCACTTACTAATGATAGATAGAAGCGTTATTTTGTCAATTCCTCATTTTTGTGATGATTAATATAATTATAAATCTGGGAGATGCACCTCTCTCTGAAGTTTGTATCAGTGAGAAATGCATCTGCTCTAACAAGGCCACACTGTCAAGGTTTTTATGTTTCCTCTGGAATGGTGTCAGAGTAATTAGTACTCAGCAGAAGCGGGCGTTTTGGCCCCTTCCTGCAGTCCGTCGGGCCCCTGAGAGGTTCGGCCCTGATTGACGCACCGCTAACGGTTCGCAGGAATCAAAGGCGGCTCGACAGCATGCGCTGTTACTTCAGTCATGCAAATTGCACCCGAGCTTCCCCTTGACAGAGATTAATGAGCTTGAGCCGCAGTCTTTGTTTCGGCGCGCGGCCATTTAGTGTGAAATACAATCCAAAAATATTATCTATCCCCAATTAATCCAGCAAATTTGCTCATACCACACATGTTGTTTGGGCCAATTTACAACGATGGGGGAGGATGTCGCGAGCACAATTACATTTAATTACTTGCCATCTAATTACGTTCATTAAAAGCTAATAAAATAAATGAGTGAAGCAGCTTTAAAATCTCAGAGTCTCGTACTCTTTCATGTGAAATATAGCTGTGGGATTTGAGGGGCGGCAGCGATATGACGGAGAGAATTTCCCGGCGAACACTGCAGCCGTTTGTGCTTAAATCAGTGTGAAAGCATTGAGAGCTTGTCGTTTAAAAAAACCTCATGCAATCAGATGACAGTCAGAAAGAGCTCAGCAGCACTGGACCAAATATAATTACCACCAACCGGCTTATGAGGAGGAATAAAACAACAACAACCTGGAGTCCTGAATGCTGCTCTATGGACAGTCACAGCTAACAGAAAATAATGTTTTGATAACATTCCATTTAAGTTATGAAAATGTTGTTTCTGAATGTTCTCAGGACACTCAAAATGTCATGTTTTAAAAATGTTTTTCTATGTTATGTGTACATAAGGGAATTTTCTTGGGTGATATGGCCAAAAATATTATTGCAGTTTTTTTCCATTGATTTCATACAATTTTATTCATTTACTATTAAAGGGAAAGTAAATGTTCCTTGTAATTTGTAATAAAATATTTCTTGTAATTTAGGGGCCCATGAAATCCATTTTATTTTCCTCTAATTCTGTGTTTTCAATTTCAATTTATTTATTCCGTTTTTTTGGATTCTTATGATTTAATACAAATTTATCATCAAAATATGTCTATTGAAATCACTTAATAAAACTAAAAAATTTAACCCAATGTAATCAAACGAAAATATAACAATTAATTCACAACAAAACATTGCCAATTTATTTTTGTCAAATTTTGATGAAGATGCTGCACAACAGAACTGTATAAATTAAAATATGAATGAACAGATACCTTAGTTGCATTATATTCTTTAAAATAACAATAATATTATTAATGTAAACAAAAAAGTCTTAAAGAGATAAACAGAGAGCATTTTAGGAAAAAAATATTTTAATTAAAAAAGCTAAATTTAGACTGAATATAGATATTATTATTATTAATTTAAGAAGTACCTTTTAGTACACAATAGTAAAATATTTCTGTCATAATGTCTAGTTAATGTCGAGTTAAACCAATCTTTTATTTTGTGTGTTGAAGATCTGTGGGTTTCAGTGTACTGGTTTTTGTGGTTTACGGGGACAAAATTTGTATAATGACATGGGTATGAGGACACTGCCTATGTCCCCGTAATTCAAAAGGCTTAAAAAAACATACTAAATGGTGTTTTTTTAAAAATTTAAAAATGCAGAAAGTTTCCTGTAAGGGGTAGGTTTAGGTGTAGGGTTGGTGTAGGGCAATAGCACATACAGTTTGTACAGAATAAAAACCATTATGCCTATGGAGAGTCCCCGTAAACCACAAAAACAAACGTGTGTGTGTTTGACGGTGTTTTTTTTTGTGTAATGCTGCTGAAGCGACTCTCAGAGCAGCTCTGGAGATGAAGTTCACGTGTTCATGTCTCATACTGAGACGCAGACACGGCAATCCTCACATATGTTCCAGTTTGTGTAGTAGATGAGAGTTTGTTTGTAGACAGGCAGAATCATCTGAAACAAGTAGTTTAAAAAAGACGAATGTCCAAGTAAAATGTTTCAGAAAAAACGTTGTAACATGCTTGTTCTGTTTTTTGAATGTAGATAACTTTGAATCAGCATTCTATTAACGTTACCAGAATAACGTTTGTTCATAACGTTGAGAGAACCATGCCAGAACGTTCAATGCTAATTAAAACGAGTAAACTAGCCTATATAAGTAGATTTTAGAAGTGGGTTGTGTTTGGCAGGCGCGAGGCTGATGGTGTTCGGTGTGTGTCGAAGTAAAACGGTGTCATTAGAAACGCAGCTCTGTGCCGGCGTCTGCAACAGCAGCCATGCAAAGATGTCTCCTGGATATCAAAGCACAACATGCTCTGCAAATTCACCTCCTACTGAGCGCCGGCTGCACAGCTGGTTAACGGCGCTGCGTGCTCCTCTGGCCTGTTTACACGCGGCCTCACAAACCTCTCTGCCTCACACACACACACACACACACACACACATCCTTGTTTATACTACTCTGTGGGGTCCTAATGTCCCCACAAAGATAGTTGGACCCCACAGAGACAGCATCTTAAAAATGATAAAAATAATGTTTAATAGAATTTTAAAACTAAAGTATGGACGTAACCTACACCAACCCTAAACCTACCAGTCACAGAAACCTAAGTTCATTTTAACATTCTTATATATATATATATATATATATATATATATATATATAAAACCACAAAAGCAGTCATAAGTAGCACAGGTATATTTGTAGCAATAGCCAAAAATACATTG
>CM077251.1:32184812-32399812 GCA_039654775.1 Spinibarbus caldwelli
TCAATTGGGAGGTGGCTGTCCCGAACCCTAACCCCTGAATTTCTGAAAATTATATTGAAATAGTTTTTGTATTTTTTTTCCATTGTTGTTTTTAAAACTATCTTTTTGATTCTTTTAAAAAGTGAACTTCAAAAAAAATATATTTATTTTATATTTTCTTTGTAAATTATGAAAGTTTATGTAAAAAAAGTGTCCTGCATTTTCATGTCACTGCCGAAACCGAAAGTCCATTGGCTGAGACTGATTTTAACAACACCCATAAATTTATGATCAGGAAATATTCCTGTGTTTCTCTCTCTCATAGCTATGTGGTGAGTAGATGGGTCTCATCATTTTGAAGTAAATGTGTTCAAAAGTCTGAAAAATCTGTGTGTAACTTTAAGGAACGTCACTACCAAACACCTTTTTTTCTGCAATTAAGCACACTTTTTTTGGGAGTTATTTCATAACATTTAGTTTTTAAATGTACACCACTGTTCAGAACTGTGCTAGCTAACCATGTGCTGATTCACATCTTTGAGCTAGGTTCAAAAGTATCTAAAATTGTCACTACCAAAACATTTGATGGAGTTTCATTATTGTCACTACCGAAACATGGGATGTTTTTCCAAAAATAATACTTATATATAAGGTTGATATCTGTAAATAAATTGGTTTATCATTAATACGTGTTTTCTATCTTCCAGATAAGCCGGTGAATCAGATGCAGATCTGTAGAGCTGAGTACAGAGCGATCGGGCGATTCGTGGAGCATCTGCGACCCACGAGGCAGTGCATGAGGACACTGCAGACTCAGTTCCCACAGTGAGCTCATCACAGCACATCACATCAGAAACATGCTGCAGAACGCTTCCGTTTACATGCTCGCCTTCACACTGATGAATCTCACCTATTGATCAACATATGAACTATATGCTTTGAGTCGTTTACAGAGATTACCATCAATGTGAATCTGCTGGTTGAGTTTAATGCAGGTTTATTAAATATATTTGTGTGTGATATTTTTGTGCTTTTAGCACCAACTCGTTATATATTATAAATTTGCTCAGAGTAAACCTGATGTCCTTCTTAGTAGGGCTTCATGATTTGATGAAAAAAATCGAATTGTGATTTTTCTGAAAAAAAAACAAAAAGATGTAAAATGCAACTTAAACAAGAAAAAAGAAAAAAAAAATAATCCAGATTTTCTGTGCTTATTTGTAGGGCAGCCAAATTTGGCCAGAATTTTGTGATTATATCAACACAGCTAGTAATAATAATAATAATAATAATAATAATAATAATAATACAAAATAAAAAATATAAGAATGACCAAATAACAAAAATAAATGATTTAATGATTTCAGTGATTTAATGATTTCATTTTTATTTCAATTAATCGTGCAGCCCTGCTTCTTACTTTGACGTTTTATTAGACCAGCTATCTAGAGACGCAAAACCTAACATATTTGAGCTCAAGTCTGTATTTTATTAATCTAATCTAATAATCTGCCATCAAATAGCGCTTTCGTATGGTGAATATGTTGATTGTGTGTGTGTGTTGTGTCGGTGACAATGAGAGCGTGTCTTTATTGAATGTAACACATGTAATCCCGCCAGACCCCTGAGACGCCGCCGTGCTTCAGAGGTCACTTAGAAAGTCATATGAAGCAGGAGCTTCCTGTTTTCATCGTGCTGTAATCACAGCTAGAGTACGGCCCCCCGCGTCCCGCAGGAATACACGTCGACCCTCAGCGCACCGCTCTTATTGGCGTCAGCAGTTTGGAGAATGTAGTGTGTATTAGTCTCGTGCCCCAGATGTGCTGCTTTATATGCCATTGTCCTCCTGGAATATCCTGATATATGGCCTCGTTCGTTCATGCTCGCGCTGCGTTTTGTCTTGCAGGCAGGTTCAGCGCTTGCATTTATTTGGGAATGCAACCTGCACCAGTTACACTTTTTCACACATACAAAATGTACTACTTGCAGTAAAATCTTGTGATATTATACATGGTATTATACACAGGGGTGCACATAAGTGGTATGCAGGTCCGCATGCGCGACTAAAATAAAAAATGTGCTGTGTAAATCATTTCAGAGCACGCATTTGCATACCGACATGGTTGACAGGTGTCAATGCACAATTACCATTTTTAGATCAGCAAACTGTACTGTATATGATTTCTATTCAAACTGAAAGCATAAATCTAGGCTATCCTCTGCTGTTTTCAAAGCACAATGCAAAACTGTGACAGTTCTTTCTCTGATGCTTTTCAGCCCGGCAAAATAAAAGCCCGCTGATTTTAAGTTTGAAAATGATGAAAATTCTCTCACACACACATACATATATAAGAATAAATAGTAAATATTAGCATTATATTTTTAAGTTTACTATAAAATAATTGTATTCGTATTTAATACTCCCTTTTAATTTTAAAATATAATAGTATTCTCACACTTTACTATTTATTATTTTATATAAAAATAAATAAAAATATTGCAATAATTCAATAATATTATCACCATTATTAATTTATAGTTATATTTAATGGGTCACACTATGTGGAGTGTGAGGACCAAACCAAATCTCCAGGTTCTCTTATGAGAACCAGGCTGAAAATCTCATGTGCACCCCTGATTATTTATATATCACTGTCATCAAATAAAACACTGTATTTAAAAAAAAAAAAAAAAAAAAACTGCAAATGTGTTGTTAAATTGTTGAAATATTAACTTAATCTCAGAGGGGACTTCAAGTAAATATTTTATACATTCAGCCAACAAAAAAAGTTAGAGAACCGCTGCTGTAGATTATCAGAGATCATTAGAGGACTTGCACTAGTAAGAAACTAGCCAGAAGCACAACTCAAAGCGGTGATATATGAGCGGACGGGATCCCTGAACGTGGATTGTGGTGTTTTCACACAATGATGGTGCTCGTCCAATCAGCTGAGCGGCGCTCTGGAGGCTTTGTGATTGGGCTGGCTGGAAATCAGGCTCTTAAGACACAACACATCGACTGGGCCATCCATCATCTCTTAGCATGCGCTCAGGCCTGCCAATACACCCCCTGTTCGAGAGGCAGAGCGGGCCCCTAAATACTGGCGTCCCTCATGCGTGCTGTCAGAGCGGCCCTGAGCGCATCCCATCTGCATGCTCTGTCATCTCCTGAACGCCGCACCGCTGCACACAAGCCCATGTTTAACCTCAGCCTGTCCTTTCAGATGCACACACACACTCATATCTATAGGTGTCATATTCATACAGTGACGTGTGCAGAAAGGTTGGTTGAATATATGTGCTTTTTTGGGAAGGCTTGTGTTATAACTAAATTAGCAGCATCCACACCATTGGATGATAATGTTTTGGTTATTATGAGCAAGCTGCAATTTTGTGTCTGTCGCTTTAAATGCTGGAGCTCTTTAAAGCAAGATGGATTCTGATTGGCTGACTGTGTTTTGAAAGTGATTCCAGTTAGGGTTATTATAATTAACAACAACTGAAATGAAAATTAATAACATATTAAAAAATAAATAAATACTTGTAATAAAATAAACATTAACTGAGACTACTAAAATTCAAAATGCACAACAAAATTGCTAAAACTTTAAAAGAAAAATATTAAATAATTTAAATTGTTTAAATAATATAAAAAATAAAAACTGATTCAAAATATTAATAAAAACTATAATAGTTTCTCAGTCATACTAATATTAAACTGATTCCAGCAATATTGTTCCTCTGTGATGTTATCATTAGGCCTATAGCTTTAAAAATGGTAAAGAATTCTACATTTAAATTCTACATTCTTGGTAACACTTTATTTTAAGGTTTCCTTGTTACACGTTACTTGTACTTACTATTATAATAATAATAAACTATGCATAATTACATGCAAGTAACCCTAAGCCAAACCCTAACCATATAGTAAGTACATGCAGTTAATTAATATTACTCGGTACTTAAATGTATAATTGCACTGTAACAAGGACACCTTAAAATAAAGTATAACCCAACTCTTTTTAAAAGCTAATGTTATTATCATTATCATTATAAATCATCCTTGGTGTGAACAGGCATTTATTGGGTTGAGTGTTTGGATCTCGAGTGAACTCACTTTATATATTTTGAGAAGGCAGTGTAGGTCTCCACAGCTGTTTGATACGGAGTTCTGAGTGCTCTCAGCCGTGTTGCTAAGGTGTTTTGGGTGGTTGTTAAGGCAGTGCAAGGCTGTTTCTTACTAGTGCAAGTCAATTGAGGCCTCCTCTAATGATCTCCATTATCCTCTGATGATCTACAGCAGTGATTCTCTAACTTTTCTGTTGGCTGAATGTCTTCTATATAAAATATTTACTTGAAGTCCCTTCTGAGATTAAGTTAATATTTCAACAATTTAAAAACACATTCAAGTGTTTGTTTTATTTTTTTTTTAAAAAAACAGTAAGTGTTTTATTTGTATAATACCATGTGTAATATCGCAAGATTTTACTGTAAGTAGTAAATTTTGTGAGTGTGAAAATAAAGTGTGACTGGTGCACATTGTATTCTCAAATGTATGTTAAAGTCACAGCGGATGATCTGAGACGCTGAAACACCGGATGATGAACCACACGCATGTAAATGAACACAGTGACATGCTTCACTCTGAAACATGCTTTCAATCAGACTCTCCTCCTCATTTTTAATATAAGACCTTTTCCAGAAGTACTGCATGATATTGTAAACTAGGGCTGGGCGATATGACGATATTATCGTATATTGACGATGTCTCGTAAGTATCGCGATGTCGATGTAAACAGTCAGGTAACAGACCTGACGATTATCGATGTTATCAGGAAAAAAAAAAAAAAAAAAGACAAATGATAAACCTTGTAAGCTGCAAAAAATATTTTACATAGTCACTATATACAAGTCTTTTTGGATGCAAGAATGAAATAATTTAGTAGGAGGGTTGGGAATCAAAAAGCTATTCCCATTTTGGAAATCAGATCAGATGCGTAAGGTCAGGAATCTAATTACTTGTTCTAAAATTAAATTTCGATTAGGGCTAAAATGATTAGTCGACATTATCTACAACGTCGACAATAAAAAAAAATTGTTGACAAATATTTCTGTTGTCAAGTAGTCGTTTGATCCCATATGACCTAATGTAAGAGCCTGCAATACTGCGGCTGGACCAGTGTGGCGCTGTAGTGCAAGAGTGTAATTCTGATGCTGTTCAAGAGAAGAAGAGACACACAGCGCTTTAGAGCACAGCGATTTCTTCTCAAATAACACAATAAACAACAAACAAAACAACAGTTTAAACATGTTTGCATGAGCTCTTCAGTTCGCTACTTCAGTAAAGCAGTCACATCACGTTCATTTATATAGTACTTTATGCAAGAGAGAGCCTTAAATCAAGCAGTTTAATGTTAGTCAGTGTCGCTTTCAGTTAGAATTACAGCTTGATTTTCTGTTATAAAGCAGCTCTCCAGTGTGGAGCTAGCTAATGATCAAATATTTTTATTAGTAGGGGAAGTAAATTAATTAAAGTGATAGTTTGGTTTGCAGATATCAAAGCTTGATCTTGCTCAGGACTGTTTTGATTATCATAACCCTATAAGGTATTTTAAGAGAGATATATGTTGTGAATAAAAGTTTATCAAAAAAAATAAAGTATCTTATCACTTACCTTTATTTTGTTTCTTATCCATATGACTTAAAAAATGAGATGTTAGGCAGAATGTGTCATTCAGCTTTTTCATATAGCTAATTAAATGGTGATTAAGACAGTTTCTCTGTCTGTCATCTCATTTTGTGTGCCAACTATATCTATTTATATAAATTAATTGTTAATGCTTTTACAGTAAGGTGTTATAATGTATTACCTAACATGAATGAACAATATAGTTATTACACTATTAATCTTTGTTAATGTTATTTAATAAAAATATAGTCGTTCATTGTTAGTTCATATTAATGCACATTGCAATAACTAATGTAAACAAACACAACTTGTGATTTTAATAATGCATTAGTAAATGCTGAAGTTAACATTAACTAAGATTAATAAATGCTGTAGAAGTATTGTTCATTATTAGATAATGTTAACTAATGTAGTCAACTAATGTTAACTAATGAAACTTTATTTTAAAGTGTTAGCAATTTATTGTGTAATAATTTTAATTAATTACATATGTGACCCTGGAGCACAAAAGCAGTCATAAGTAGCACAGGTATATTTGTAGCAATAGCCAACAATACATTGTATGGGTCAAAATGATCCATTTTTCTTTTATGCCAAAAATCATTAGGATATTAAGTAAATATCATGTTCCATTGACGCTTAATTTTTGATTAGTAATATGCATTGCTAAGAACTTCATTTGGACAACTTTAAAGGTGATTTTCTCAATATTTTGATTTTTTTGCACCCTCAGATTCTAGATTTTCAAATAGTTGTATCTCAGCCAAATATTGTCCTATCCTAACAAACCATACATCAATGCTTATTTATTGAGCTTTCAGGTGATGTATACATCTCAATTTCAAAAAATTAACCCTTATGACTGGTTTTGTAGTCCAGGGTCACATATGATTTTCAAACGCTGAAGTGATAATAATAATAATAATAATTTGTTACATTTATATAGCACTTTTCTGGGTACTCAAAGCGCTTTACATAGAAGGGGGGAATCTCCTTATCCTTTTATTTTTACCTTTTATTTATTTGTTAGAATATGTATAACTCAATATTTTAACTAATTGCAAAAGCTGAATAATCAATCAAAGTCTATTGATTAATCAGTGAAATAATCGACGATTAGTCGATTAATCGTTCTAATAGTCGTTAGATTAATTGATTATCAAAACAATCGTTTGTTGCAGCCCTAATTTCGATTCTGCTTCTCGATTCCTGTATGCACATTTATTGTGATTTATTTCAAAAGATTCAGCTGCAAGAAGACGAAATAGAACTCGCTTCTGCACTCACGCGCTGTTTTCTGTGCTGCGTACACACACCTACAAAGCGCACGCACAAAAGCCAACTGTTATATACGCGAACACTGGACTGAGCTCTCTTTCTCACATTCTTACACATTCGAATGGACAAATACACACAGAATTATATCAACATGTCCCATAAATACAATTGGTTATGTCTCAAGTGAACAAAGAGCTGAGAAAGAAAACAAGGGTGTATTGGATCCGTGCATTGACAGCAGCCGCTGCCGCCAGTCATTAATGTTAATCAAAGATCAAAAGAAAAGAAAATCCCTCACATATCTTGACTGAATCACTTTTGTAACCTCAGTTTATATTTTATTTGCTTGTTGTTCAGCACTGACTACCATAATGGCAACGTACATCTGTGTATGCCATTATTTTGGAGATGCGTTCCAATCCTATAGTCTAGTTTATCCTTATTTAGGATATAGGCCTATTCTATTTTGATCTGCAGTTTATTAAAAGTTAAACAGAAAAAAGACATCTGAATATTTATTTAAACAGACTGTATAATGATGAAAAACCACAAACATGACAATTATAAAATACGCAAATTCCTTCACAGCCTATTCATACAGCGCACATAGTGCCCTATTTTTACATATTTTTTAAAACAGTGTATACAGTATAATTATGTTTAATTAAGCTGAGATATAGCACTATAAATTCTTAATTTATTTTCAACAAAACTATTAAGTTTACACGCGTTTGGAGTTTCGGCGGCCCAACACTGAATATTATATTGTGGCCGTTGTATTTTGATTAATAAAATAAAAACTATGAAAATTTAAAATACAAAAATGAAATTTAAATTATCCCTGCTTCTAAATAAAAAGCAGTCATTTTTATTTAATTAAAAACGGGCCAAAAGAAACCTCCGAACTACCAGAATGGAAAAAAAAACCTCAACGTTTTTGCTCAGAATTCATTTTTAATCCCTGCATGAGTTTACAAGTTTACAAGTTTAAAAACAACGCTACAATTGTTATAATCAAGGAAATTAAACTTACATGAAATGTCTACACAGGCGATAATGCCAAAAAGAAAGAGAAACATCGGAAAATAGGCATATTTTATTCACGATATTATATGACATCAACATGCATTTATCATTCTTATAATCACTGCCAGAATGTCCAACTTTACCATGATGAACTTAAAATTGAGTTCTATTATTTTTCCTCAACAGTTCTCCTCACAAAACGAAATTCATTTCAAACACAAATTTGATAAGAAGAGAGTGGAAATTATTAGCAACACCAACATAACAGTAAAGCTAATGTTTTCTGTTAGTTTAAGCACAAGGCAAGGCGAGTTTATTTCTATAGCACATTTCATACACAGTGGTAATTTAAAGTGCTTTACATAAAAGGAAGTAAAATAGTCATTAAAAAAATAATCACAACAATAAAAGCAAGGAATTAAAAAAATAAAAACAAGGAATTAAAAACGATCAGTATAAAAATTGATTTAAAATGAATTTAAAACAGTTAAGAATAGAAAATGATTATACATAAAATACGGTTCAATCAGTTCGGATGTAGCACAGTGCTCATTCAACAAATGCACAGCTAAACAGATGAGTTTTGAGTCTGGATTTAAATGTGGCTAATGTTTTAGCACATCTGATCTCTTCTGGAAGCTGGTTCCAACTGCGAGCGGCATAATGGCTAAAAGCAGACTCCCCTTGTTTTGTGTGAACTCTTGGTATTTCTAACTGACTCGATCCTAATGATCTGAGTGGTCTGTTTGGTTTATATTCAGTGAGCATATTTGCAATGTATTTAGGTCCTAGGCCATTGAGTGATTTATAAGCCAGTAAAAGTACTTTAAAATCAATCCTAAATGTAACTGGAAGCCAGTCTAAGGACCTGACCACAAACTAAGAAAAGTAAAGCTAAACTTTAATGTGGCAGTGATTAAGACCAAACTGAACATGGTCTGTGTTTATGGTTTATGGTGCATTGTAAACTGGTATTTGCTATTATATTATTTAACTTATTATCATAATCATAAGAATACTGCACTTTGTTAATTTTTATTTACCTGTAGAGGCAAATTAATTAGAAATCTTGTATATTCAAAGACATTAGCTTACTTCTGCACTGCAAAATAAGGTGGAAAGGGTTATTTAATTAAATTGAAGCCTTTGAGTTGATAATCACATTAAGATGCATTATGCTTATTGCACACCACCATTGATTTATTTTCATTTTTCAATATAATTATCAACCTTTCATCAACTCCTGAACTCCTTCAGTTCCCTCATGAGCCCTGATCTGCAGATGTTTATCTGGCCTCTAAACTAAAACCAAATTAAACTAAAACAGGCTGATGTAAGTCTCATGAACCTTGAATATACAAAATCGGACGAAATGATTTGTGATTCTGTAAGCGAGTCTGTAATCACTTTGAATGATTCACTGACTGAGTGATCGATTGTGAATCTGCCATGTTGGTTTATTTTATTTTATTTTAATTTATTTATTTGTATTTAATAAACACTGTTACACTCTAACAAGCTAATAATCTGACATCTGAATATGCAGTAGAGCTGAATGATTAGTTAGTTCGACTATCAATTCTAAGAGGTTTCGACTGAATCAAATATTTGCTGCATGTTTCAGAGTGAAGTGCGGTGCTGTGTTCATTTACACATGCAGTTTACTGTGTTTTTCAGTCTTTCAAATTTCTCCAGATTTGTAATGAGAAGCTTTTATAAATCTGTTGCAAACAAAGCAGAAGCTGTAAGGACTCCCTGTGGTTTACTGCCAAAATAAAAGCTTGATGGTTTTATGTTTGAAAATGACAAAAAATAAAATTGTAAATATTGGTATTATAATTTTATGGTTTTACTGTAAATTTAGATGGTGGTTTTTATTAAATATTTTTTATATTAACATTATTATATATGTTACAATACTTAACTTTTTTATTTTACAACACACTATAATCTGCTCATTACACCTTAGCAACCGCGTAGCAATACCCTGACAGCCACCCAAAACATCTTAAAGGTGCAGTATGTAATAATGACAGCTAGAGGTTGAAATGGGTACCACAGTCCTAATTGAAAATACTGAACTCCTGCCCACTTCTCATCAGACTTGACGATCATGCGAGTTGCCAGATTGAGGACATGCAACAGAAACAAGTGCAACTGACAATGGAAGGCGACAAGCCGCTTTTCAATGGTCAGGTAGAATCTGTGATCTCTGATCCAGTTCATTTGCTGGCTTCCATGGCTGCAACATGCTTTGTTTTCCACCAACTGGCAACCCGGGATGTTGAAATACTATTGGGTAAACGAGCAGTGGGCGGAGTCACACAGACCAAAACAAAAACAGACATTCTGGCACAGAACACACACTTCAAAGCAGAATAACTGCTGTAGTGTTGGTTGTTTTGTTTTGTTTTTTCAGAGAAACAAGTACGTGAACTTAGCATGCTTCCTAAATATCTGCAAATATTATGGTATTTTAATGCGTTAGGACAGTTAAAAAAAAAAAAAAAAAATACAAAGAATTAAAGCATCTTTAACCATCAGCCAGAACACCCTAGAAACCAAAGCAATGTGCTGAAAGCCACTCAGAAGCTTAGCAACCTGTTGGCAGCCCCTGTTAGTCATTAAGATTAATCATGTTCTGCTTAAATAATAAACAAAAATGGACCATAAAACCAGTCATAAAGGTCAATTAAAAAAAAATATATATATATGTCTATATCTATATATATATATATATATATATATATATATATATATATCTATATCTGTATATATATATATATATATATATATATATATATATATATATATATATATTTATATATATATATATATATATATATATATATATATATATATATATATATATATATATATATATATATATAATATACACATCATCAAACTGTATAAATAAGCTTTCCATTGATGTATGGTTTGTTAGGATAGGACAATATTTGATCGAGATACAACTATTTGAATATCTGGAATCTGAGGGTGCAAAAAAAAAAAAAAAAAAATCAAAATACTGAGAAGCAATGCATATTACTAATCAAAAATTAAGTTTTGATATATTTACGATAGGAAATTCACAAAATATCTTCATGGAACATGATCTTTACTTAATATCCTAATGTATTTTTGGCATAAAAGAAAAATGGATAATTTTGACCCATACAATGTATTGTTGGCTATTGCTACAAATATACCCGCACTACTTAAAACTGGTTTTGTGCTCCAGGGTCACATATGTCTAAGCAGCGTTGGAGAGCGAATCCTCCTGTCAGGCGTCTGCCGGACGCTCCCGTAACACAGATGTTGGGAGTCATCTGTCAGCCAGGCCTCTCGCGGCCCGAGCTCTGGCTGTTCTGAAGGGAGCGTGAATTGGACACGGTGCTGTCACTCTCGCCCGTCTCACAATGGAGACGCATGCAAATCCCGCTCACCCCCTGCCTGCCATGGGCCCAGCCCTTCCTCTGATTCTGCAGCATTAGAATTGGAAATGATGCGCTCTTAAGAGTGCCGTCCGGATCGTATGGGGCGCTGTCACTCCTCCCCAGAGAGGGGCCACGGTTGGGGCCTGAACAACCCCATGAATGAATTTGGGTGTAATGATCGGCCCTCTTTAAAATGCCATTCCACCCCGTTTGCATATGTCTCCGGAGCCGGAACGAGGAGGAATCTGGGAGCGGCATTCGGGCAGATGCTCCCCGTTTGGGCGTGTTCGAATCTGCGCACGCCAAGGCCCTTAATGTGTCTGAAACGGGCCCTAATGTGTCTTTTTCATCAGCACTGAGGCGGGCTGCAATATGGTGCCAGCGGCTCGCTTGGGGAATATGAATTTTGATTAAGGATGCACTCAGGCTTTTGAAATCCTGAAGAAGTGTCAGAATAATGGATGTCGAGCAAATGTCAAGCATTTGTTAATTTCTCTGTTATGGGGGGTTTATCTAGCGCGATCTGTGCGGAGGCCGCTGTGCCATTGATATGCTGATTGCTTGGCTGCAGACGGTGTGTTTGTGATGGCACACTCGCAGAAGTGCTCCTCATTGATTATTTATCGCTCATCTGCCCGTTATCCTCCCATTACATGCCTGTTAATCCAGCGGCCGAGTGGGACTGACGTTAACCAGCCTCGTTTCGTCAGGCCTGCTGAGTCTGACTGCTTTGGCGTCACTTGTGTGTGGTTTGGCTGCTGTTTCATGAACTCAGAACTGTACTGTGAACACGAGTACCTGAGGACTCAGAAATGACAGCAATTATTAACAACTGGTGACTTTATTGGTAGGGCCCGAGGATTTCCATGATGTGCAAACTGCTGATGGAATAAAACTATTGTCAAATACTCATTCATTTCATAAGGCCCTAAAATTTTTATTTTTGTTATACTTTTAAAGGCAGGGTGGGTGATTTGGTTCAAAAATATTTTTATGCTGGTTTAAAGTCTCTTCACATCCAGATAGCAATTACGAAGTTAGCTGGTCTAAATGTATTTATATTGATTTATATCGTCTGTGGAATGTGTAGAACCATAAAATGTTTGTCCAATCAGATTCCTCGGTTCAAGGGCTATGATAGGCTATCCCACCTGCCTGCAGAGGGAGCGAGAATAGCAGGTGTTATCATTTGTCACGACCGGCTCAAAGCCGTGACAAAAGATTGGAGGACATAGTCAGGGTAGTTTGGTTGCAACGAACAATATTTATTAACATAAATATAAAAATAAATAAAACAAGAAATCAGCAAAATCAAACACAATTTCTGTCAGACACACGATAAATCAAAACATCCCACAGAACCAAGTTTAAAGGAATAAAGTCCAAAAATAAACAAAGACCAAACTCAAAACAAGCGCAACCAGGAGCAGCCACACCATGCCAACAGAGCCCAAGCTTTATAGAGGGAAGAAAAGGTGTACGCAGTTCACTTGATGAGTCTCCCAACCACACCCACTGGCCGGCCGTAGCAAGAAGAACAGGAGACCCGTCACCCCCCCCCCCCCCCCCCCCCAAAAAAAATAAGACCAAAGTCTTTAAGAACAAGTCAAAACAACTCCACATTACAATCCTCATTCATCCAGTAATCCCAGTAGCAAGACTCAATCCAAACCCAAAACTCCACCAGTCTTAACTCTCCAGCTCCCTCCAGCAACCTTGGCGCCTAGGAAGCAAATTAAGAAAAGGAGAGAGAGACAAAGACAGGGAAAATAGAACAAATCCTACGATACTTAAACCACACGGATACGAGATAAAGCATCAGCAGTTATGTTCTCCGAGCCTTTAATGTGGCAAATATCTAACAGGTATCTCTGTAAAAACAAACACCACCTCATTAACCTTTGATTAGGATTCTGCAACGAGTGAAGAAAAACTAAAGGGTTGTGATCAGTAAAAACCACCAGAGGTCCCTCAGACGAACCCACATACACTTCAAAGTGTTGTAAAGCCCAAATCAGAGCAAGCGCTTCCTTTTCAATGACGGAATAATCAAATTTTCTCTTTTTCTCCAAAGATAAAACGCTGTCTGTCAGGTGAAGCACGCAAAAATTTGGAAGATCTGCTAGGATCATATTACAATTCTTTCTGAAAACTTTCTCCAACATTTTCATAACCAAAAGAGGTTTTATGAATCAGAAAAAAATCATCAGCCAAAACGGCCGCCTCATATGCAGTGTCGGGTTTACGCTCACTAATATGTTGCTACATGTTGTGAAACAGAATTTTTAAACTGTTCAAGCAACATCAACTCCTTCAAATCGTCTAACGTTTTCACGTCCCAAGCTGTACACCAACGATTGAAATACACTGAAATATCATGTACAAACTCAACATGTTTGACTATCAGTTTTCTTCCAGGACCTAAATTTTTGTCTATAGGCCTCTGGAACCAATTCGTATGCCCTCAACACTGCATTTTTAACGGTTAAATAATTCTTAGCATCTTCCACACTAAGAGACGAATAAGCCTCTTGAGCTTTGCCTGTAAAAACAGACTGCAACATAAGCGTACACTCCTCATCTGACCAATTACGTGCGTCTGCCACACGTTCAAATAACAAAAAGAATCGTTCAACATCTTTTTCATCAAACCTAGGGATCAAGCTCATATTAGTCACTATATCAGATTTACACGAAGCCAAATCACGCTCTACACCTCCAGTTAAGAGTTTACCATCTCTTATTAGATCTAAACGATAACGTTCAAGATCAAGTTGTTGTTGTTGTAACTTTTTAGACATCTCAACACGATTTTGCGCATCTGACAATTTCTCTTTCATCTCAGTTTGAATTAACAACTGTTTTTGTTGTTCAAATGTTAGATGAGACATTGTCGACGTCAAACTAATGAACTCTAATACATCTTCCGAAGATTGAGATTCTAAAACACCACGCTCCATTAACTCTATTTTTTACCAGGGATTTAATATTTTTTTAAACGTTTATCTTGGCTTACCAAATTAATTTTATAGTGACCTGCAAGTTCTACTAGTTGATCCTTAGTCAAATCGTTTAACAAATCTTCCGACGGAGCACTAACAAATTCCTCAACCTTTGAGGCCATTGTGAAACAAAAGTACGGCTACTTAATTTTCCCAAAACAAATATTTGAGGGGTAGAAATTAGATAAGCAATTCCCTCTAACTAAATTTCAAAACTCATCTAAATCTAAACTCATCCCTAATCTTCGTACAGTTACTTGCAGCGGGTTTTTATACACTGTAAATCAGCGTTTGAAATAGCGACCGATTAACGAGTCACCATTACAAAACACGGACGTGTTCCCGAGCCAACTGCTCTAACTGCTTTCACCGGAAAAAAACAAACTAAAATAAAAAAAAAAGATCGGAGCAGCCCGTTAAGGATACCCCGCTAAACCTAAGAAAGGCATATCCAACAATAAACCTCCCCTCAAATATACAAGTAGTAGCCAGTACTTACCGAAGCCGAACTCTCACGAAGCAACAAAATAAATAAATAAATAAATAAACCAGCCATATCCTCCAGAAGTTTACCAAAACAAATATCTAAATTTAAAGGACGAGCCCCCACATTTGTCACGACCGGCTCAAAGCCGTGACAGAAGATTGGAGGACATAGTCAGGGTAGTTTGGTTGCAACGAACAATATTTATTAACATAAATATAAAAATAAATAAAACAAGAAATCAGCAAAATCAAACACAATTTCTGTCAGACACACAATAAATCAAAACATCCCACAGAACCAAGTTTAAAGTAATAAAGTCCAAAAATAAACAAAGACCAAACTCAAAACAAACGCAACCAGGAGCAGCCACACCATGCCAATAGAGCCCAAGCTTTGTAGAGGGAAGAAAAGGTGTACGCAGTTCACTTGATGAGTTTCCCAACCACACCCACTGGCCGGCCGTAGCAAGAACAGGAGACCCGTCACACATTGTAATATTATGCGCTTTGTACTGTAATGTTTACTCAGTGGTGAATGAGACATGAGCTAATCTAACAGCGTTGACGCCGTCTCTCTTTAGCCGTGTTTCCACTGTCGGGCCAAAAGCGGGCGTGCTAGTGCGTGCCAGGGCCAGTTGCGTTTCCACTCTCACTTCCGGGGCTTGATCGTGCCTCGTTGGGGCTTCCTCAGGGCCAACGGCCAGGGTTTTTTGGGCCAACAAAGGCGGAGTTTCTCCGCGTCTGGAGAGCGTCAGCACTGCGGATCATTTCATAAATTTAACAGCTATAACACCAGCATTAAAGACTCTTAAAATAATTTTAGCTTAAAACTCACTTTCAAACAGCAGTGAGTGTTTGAAATAACTTCTGTTTGAGATCCGATGTGGATTATGATCACAATACAAGGCAGAAATAAGCGATACAAAAGAATATGCATGTTAGCCATTACCTTAGTAAACATGGTAAAAGCGACTGCTTGAAGAAATAAGACGTCAGCTTCTCATTCAGGCTATCACAATTGTGTATTTATTTAGTAACATATATTTTATCTGTCATAAGTGTCGGCTCGAGACTTTAGCTTTGCGTGTCATAAAAAATATAATAATGGTTTTTGTTCGGGAGCTCCCTCTTCTACTCAGGTCGTATTTTTGATGGAAAAAATATATAGAAATGATTCTAAATGTGATGTATTCTGTGACTACAAATAAACAGAAACAGACTTGACTGAAAGTAGGCTATGTGTCCTCTTTCTTTTGTGAAATAACGGTTTATACCGCTTTATTTCTGTGTGACATTTTCAATCCTGATTAATTCATTATGATCAATGTATCACTTATTATTGTAAAACATCAATGCTTTTGGATTGAAATCTTTAACAAAACATGCAAACAAACGGCCACTTTTATCATGTTCGTTTTGTGATCGCGCTAGTTCCAGTGACTTATTTCTTATTAGTTTTCTGATAACTTCTCTTTGTTTGTGAAATAATGGGGTTATGTGACGTTGTTCCTGAGAGGCGTGTAAAGGGCGGGTTTTAGTGAAGCGCCGCGGAGCTTCTGGCCCAACAGTGGAAACGCATTGTGATTTTGGGCTCGGTGCTATATTTCCAAGGCTATTAGCCCCGGCCGGCCCATTTACAGCACTGGCTCACACTGGCCCGACAGTGGACAAGCGGCTATTATGTCGCTGGTCAGCCTCTGCTCTGTCTGTGTGTGGTCATGTGTTCTGGAGGAGGCGTGGCTTTGGAGAGTGATTTGCAGGGAGGGTGGGATCTTATGCTTGCTAGCCTCTCTAAAATCGCCTACCCTAACTTTAATAAATTGTTGTTAAAATTTAATTTAACTATTAACATGAAATCTCAACAAAATTAAAATGGAAAATAAATTAATTTAATAAAATTAAAATGGAATGAATGGAATTTGGGGAAAAATAAAAACGATTTTACAGGACTTTATACTGGCATATTAGGAACTTTGCACTGCGGGATCTGACTGGATCCAGTTAGAACAGTGTACATTTGGACTGCAACAAATTAATATTTTGATAACCGATTAATCTAACAATTTTAGAACGATTAATCGACCAACTGACGATTATTTCTCCGCTTAATCAGTAGGCTTTGATTGATTATTCAGCTTTTGCAATTCGTTAAAATATTGAGTTATGCATATTTATATTCATACAGACCTGCATTAAAGCAGAAAGTCAAGTAGTAATTCCAACTGACATTGTTTTTTTTATGTTTAATACTGTAAAGCTGCTTGCTTTAAAGCATTCTGTTGCATAAACTGTTCTATAAATAAATGTAGAATGACTGAACTGCTGGTTTCCAATGCTGTCATTTTTGTTGTGCATTTTTCTTTATTGAGAGTAATAATAATCCCCTCTCATCAGTGTCGGTGTTGCTAACAGTAAACCACTGCTTACATATATCAAACTTCTTTTTACCTCTAAGTGCGAACAAGAACGTTACACATGACAGCTTTTTTTTCGTTTGTAGTTTTATAAAACTTTCCCACACTCTACTGGTTTGGCTTTGTTTGCACTTCTCATAGGCATGTCTTCATCTGTAGGATTGCATGCATGCAGACTGAATTACAGTCTTGCGCTACAGTGCCACACTGGTCAAAGCGCGTTATTGCAGGCCCTTACATTAGATCATGAGAACATACTATTCAACAACAAAAATATTTAAAAAATATAAAATATTTCAGTGTAGAGCAACAGCAACACAGAGTGTTAAAACATTTAGTTATTTTAACTCATGTTGCAATACACTGGGGGACAAGCATAAGAAGCAATGCAACGAATGCTCAGATGTTCAGAATGTCCAAGAAGCTCCTCCCTGGACTGTGCTGCGTTCAGATGCTGATCCAGTGACGTCAGATCTGGAGTGCAGTGCTTTCGTCTCTCAGGCTTCAGTGTGAACAGAAGCGGATCTGTCAGCTCAGGCCTGTGGCTTCTCTCTCTAATCACAGAGCTGCCAGCGTTTATGTGGTCAGACCAGAGGAAAACAGCCCTGTGAAAGAGGGGGCTGTGAGCGAGAATGCATTTTCAGGATGTCAAGTCTGATATGTTGAAAGCATCCTTGATTTGCGAGAACCGGAATGAAATTCTTCCGTGTAGTGAGTCCTGTCATGCTTTGCCAAGATTGTGCGGTGAGCAGAGAACAGCATTCATGAAAACACACGAATGATCTGTATCCAAAAATTAAAATGAGGTCATCATTTTGACACAGTCTGTTTACTTGATATTCAATCCATTGCAGTGTGATATATATATATTTTTTAAATTAACAACAGTATAATAGTCATCTGTGTTTCCAATCTTTTATGTACAACTGTTAATAATTCCTCTTCCTCTTATAATTGTGACCCTCAAGAAGTGACATCATTTGCACTCTTTCTACAGCATGGAAATAATGTGATTCCAGTGTTTTCCACAGGATAGGGGTCGGACCTCTGTCTCTGTACATCTGAAAGTTAAATGCATCAATCTGGTGCATACTGAGAGTTCGAGACGAAGAGTTCAGACTCATTTTCAGTGTCCAGAACTGAACAGAGTAAAAAATCTTTGCATTGACTTGTAGCTGGATTTTAAAATTAACTCAAGCACCTTTTTAGTTTTTGATGTAGTGTCTCAGTCTACAATACTTTCACACTGATGGTTTAGGAAGCCAAACCATTAGAATATAATAATAATATTAGCAAGAGATATTATTGTTACCTGTAAGAAAGTAATATATTACTATTGTAATAGCTGCACTTCTAAATAAATGTAAATGCATATTCATAATGATTGTTTTACTTTACAGTAGGAAAATTACAGTACTATGTCAGTTAATATTAATATCAACATTTATTAATATATTTTTAAGTTCAAAATTTGTATCTGTTAACATTAATGCACTGTGAACTAATGTGAACATGAATATTTTTATACTAACATTACAAAACATTACATTACAAATACTAACAAAGATTAATAAACGCTGTAAAAATACATGCTTCTTTGTTAGTTCATATTAGTTAATGCATTACCTAATGTTAACAAATGAAACCTTATTGTGAAGTGTTACCAAATACATATTTACTCAAATACATAGTCAGCTGTGTTAGTGGCAGCTGAATTAGTCAAGATCATATGCAAAGATGTTAGCCAATCATAGCAGTGACCATTTACATTGAAGTCTTAAAGGAGACACACCTCTTAAAGAAACAGAGACGTGAATACAGTAGCCAAAGTTATCCGTCTCACATGTTACAGCAGTTACAGTAGGGTGCAGACAGCACTCCATGACAGATATGTAATCATTATATGTATTTTTTTTTTTCCAAGTACACGAGTGGTCCAGAAATGAAGGCACATGGCGGCTTAAGGACACAAGATCACATGATCCTGGTGCCGTATTGGCCGGCAATGATGCTGTTTGTGTTGCGAGATGTGTGTGAGAGGTGAGTGAGATGTGTGTGAGATGTGAGTGGTGTGTGAGATTTTTGTGAGGTATGTGAGATGTTTGAGTTGTGAGTGAGAGGTGTGTGAGATGTGTTTGAGATGTGAGAGGTGTGTGAGAGGTGAGTGAGATGTGTTTGAGATGTGAGATGTGTGTGAGGTGTGTGAGAGGAGAGTGAGGTGTGTGAGAGGAGAGTGAGATGTGTGTGAGATGTGAGGTGTGTGAGATGTGTGTGAGATGTTTGAGTTGTGTGTGAGATGTGTGTGAGATGTGTGTGAGATGTGTTTGAGATGTGTGTGAGAGGTGAGTGAGATGTGTTTGAGGTGTGTGAGGTGTGTGAGAGGAGAGTGAGATGTGTGTGATATGTGAGAGGTGAGAGATGTGTTTGAGATGTGAGAGGTGAGTGAGATGTGTTTGAGATGTGTGTGAGGTGTGTGAGAGGAGAGTGAGATGGATGTGAGAGGTGTTTGAGAGGTGTTTGAGATGTGTGTGAGATGTGTTTGAGATGTGAGGTGTGTGAGAGGAGAGTGAGATGTGTGTGAGAGGTGTGTGAGATGTGTTTGAGATGTGAGATGTGTGTGAGGTGTGTGAGAGGAGAGTGAGATGTGTGTGAGAGGTGTTTGAGATGTGTGTGAGATGTGTTTGAGATGTGAGATGTGTGTGAGAGGAGAGTGAGGTGTGTGAGATGTGTTTGAGATGTGAGGTGTGTGAGAGGAGAGTGAGATGTGTGAGAGGTGTTTGAGGTGTGTGAGAGGTGTGTGAGATGTGTTTGAGATGTGAGAGGTGTGTGAGATGTGAGATGTGTGTGAGAGGTGAGTGAGATGTGTTTGACATGTGAGGTGTGTGTGAGGTGTGTGAGAGGAGAGTGAGATGTGTGTGAGAGGTGTTTGAGATGTGTGTGAGATGTGTTTGAGATGTGAGATGTGTGTGAGAGGAGAGTGAGGTGTGTGAGATGTGTTTGAGATGTGAGGTGTGTGAGAGGAGAGTGAGATGTGTGAGAGGTGTTTGAGGTGTGTGAGAGGTGTGTGAGATGTGTTTGAGATGTGAGAGGTGTGTGAGATGTGAGATGTGTGTGAGAGGTGAGTGAGATGTGTTTGAGATGTGAGGTGTGTGAGAGGAGAGTGAGATGTGTGTGAGATGTGAGGTGTGTGAGATGTGTGTGAGATGTTTGAGTTGTGTGTGAGATGTGAGGTGTGTGAGATGTGTTTGAGGTGTGTGAGAGGAGAGTGAGATGTGTGTGAGAGGTGTTTGAGATGTGTGTGAGATGTGTTTGAGATGTGAGGTGTGTGAGGTGTGTGAGAGGAGAGTGAGATGTGTGTGAGAGGTGTGTGAGATGTGTGTGAGATGTGTGTGAGAGGTGTTTGAGGTGTTTGAGATGTGAGATGTGTGTGAGAGGAGAGTGAGATGTGTGAGATGTGTGTGAGAGGTGTGTGAGATGTGTTTGAGATGTGTGTGAGTAGTGAGATGTGTGTGAGGTATGTGAGATGTAGGGCTGAAATGATTAGTCGACATTATCGACAACGTCGAAAAAAAAAATTGTCGACAAATATTTCTGTTGTCGAGTAGTCGTTTGATCCCATATGAGCTAATGTAAGAGCCTGCAATACTGCGATTGGACCAGTGTGGTGCTGTAGCGCAAGAGTAATTCAGCTCTCCTGGATTCAGTTCAAGAGAAGAAGAGACAGCGCTTTAGAGCACAGTGTTTTCTTCTCAATAACGCAGTAAACAACAAACAAAACAACAGTTTAAACAACAAAAACTGATAGCGGTGAGAAAGTGATGTTTGCATGAGCTCTTCAGTTCGCTACTTCAGTAAAGCAGTCACATCACGTTCATTTATATAGTACTTTATGCAAGAGAGAGCCTTAAATCAAGCAGTTTAACGTTAGTCAGTGTCGCTTTCAGTTAGAATTACAGCTTGATTTTCTGTTATAAAGCAGCTCTCCAGTGTGGAGCTAGCTAATGATCAAATCTTTTTATTAGTAGGGGAAGTAAATTAATTAAAGTGATAGTTTGGTTTGCAGAGATCAAAGCTTGATCTTGCTCAGGACTGTTTTGATTATCATAATAAGGTATTTTAAGAGAGATATATGTTGTGAATAAAATAGTTTATCAAAAAAATAATCACTTACACTTATCACTTACCTTTTTGTTTCTTATCCATATGACTTACAAAATGAGATGTTAGGCAGAATGTGTCATTCAGTTATTTTTTCATATAGCTAATTAAATGGTGATTAAGACAGTTTCTCTGTCTGTCATCTCATTTTGTGTGCCAAATATATCTATTTATATAAATTAATTGGTAATGATTTTACAGTAAGGTGTTATAATGTATTACCTAACATGAATGAACAATACAGTTATTACACTATTAATCTTTGTTAATGTTATTTAATAAATACAGTCCTTCATTGTTAGTTCATATTAATACACAGTGCATTAACTAATGTAAACAAACACAACTTGTGATTTTAATAATGCATTAGTAAATGCTGAAATTAACATTAACTTTAGTAATGTTAATTTCTTTAGTGTAGTAACTTTAGAAATGCTGAAATTAACATTAACAAGATTAATAAATGCTGTAGAAGTATTTTTCATTATTAGATCATGTTAACTAATGTAGTCAAGTAATGTTAACTAATGAAACTTTATTTTAAAGTGTTAGCAATTTATTGTGTAATAATTGTAATTAATTAGACATGTGTCCCTGGAGCACAAAAGCAGTCATAAGTAGCACAGGTATATTTGTAGCAATAGCCAACAATACATTGTATGGGTCAAAATTATACATTTTTCTTTTATGCCAAAAATCATTAGGATATTATGTAAATATCATGTTCCATTGAAGCTTAATTTTTGATTAGTAATATACATTGCTAAGAACTTCATTTGGACAACTTTAAAGGTGATTTTCTCAATATTTTGATATTTCTTGCACCCTCAGATTCCAGATTTTCAAATAGTTGTATCTCAGCCAAATATTGTCCTATCCTAACAAACCATACATCAATTGACATATTATTTATTGAGCTTTCAGGTGATGTATAAATCTCAATTTAAAAAAATTGACACTTATGACTGGTTTTGTGGTCCAGGGTCACATATGATTTTCAAAAGCTGAAGTGATTACCTTTTATTTATTTGTTAGAATATGTATAACTCAATATTTTAAATAATTGCAAAAGCTGAATAATCAAAGTCTATTGATTAACCAGTGAAATAAGCGATGATTAGTCGATTAATCATTCTAATAATCGTTAGATTAATCGATTATCAAAATGATTGTTTGTTGCATCCCTAGTGAGATGTGTTTGAGATGTGTGTGAGATGTGTATGTGTGTGAGATGTGTATGTGTGTGAGATGTGTGTGAGGCCTGAGGTTGTGTGTTTGCATACTGGGATCACTTGCAATGCTGGAATGAAACAAATTGTCCAGAATGGCACAAGCGTCAGTAGTGTTGCTCCAGGCTGGTCAGCGTAATCTGTTTCCTCGCTACAGCGGTGATGCCCAGTGCATGATGGGAAGGGGAGGCTTAGCTGACAGTTTTCAGGAGAACTGCAGTAATGACTCTTGGAGGCCAGACCAAAATAACTTTAACACGTCCTGTCACAGAAAGCGCTACGAGTGCCACCTTTCACAGACGATCATAATTAGCGCTGGGATTGTGTTATATGTGTCTGTGTTTGAGAAACCACTCTGACAGCTGGAGAACATCTCATGGGTTCATTTAAGAAATGACTCTCTGTGAATGTCCTGTGCGCAGATTCACGAACCACAGACTCTCTTGTACAGTATTCATGAACTCTGTATGCTTTATTGCAGGGGTTCCCAAACTTTTCCATTCTCCAACCCTAGGTGACAAGTATAATCTATTTCGAGACCCACCAAAATATTTGAGAAAAAAAAACAAAAAAAACAATTGACAATACTGTAAGCTTATTTTTAATTAAAAGTTTAATATGCGCGGAAATTAAGAAAAATAACAATTTTATTTTATAGTACAACTGTAAAATTTCACTACTTATATTTATGTTGTAATTTCTTCGTTTACAGACGTTAATAAGTCTATGAAATATGTCCATAAAAACTGAAACGCTCGCTTCTGCGCGGCTATACTGTAATCCACGCTGCGAGTGTTGTTAAACTCATCGTGGGGGTCAACACAGAAAATGCATTCATGATCCTTCTGTGTGTGTAGGGCAGAGTGGAGAACAACCCATCACTTTTTTATTTTTATTTTTTAGCAAAGCAAAAGAAGCATAGCAGAACTGTCTAAAACAATTTGGAGATTAAAATAATTGTGAAATAATTGTAAAAATAATAAACAGATGCGTCTCATTTTAAATAAACACTAAAAACCGAGATGACAAATTTACTTCAGCCAGAAATTTACTTTTGCAATGGTTAAATAAATGTTCAGCGATATCTTCAAAAGATTTTTGAACTTCAGCACATTTTTTTTCTCTGCATAGTGATGATATGGCAAGAAAATAATAGGAAATTTTGTAAATTTTGTTGTGCTAGTGTGTGGAAATGTTATCATGTAGTGTTAGAATTAAATCCGTGTTTGTGCCCCGCTCACCCTGTAAATGTGAAATGTTTTACAGACCATTTCCTTATTGGTAGGTAGCCAAATGCATATGAAGGAACGAAAACAACAAACTCTTTATATCTCTCGGAAAAATAGACAGTGCTGAGTTCAAACAGACGATAGAACTGAATGAACATACCTGAAACAGTTTTTGTAACATTTGAGTTTTCCGGTGTATGCAATCTCACGCAGAATACAGCGCATTGAAGTGAGCAAGTTTTTTTCTCATTAATAATGAGGACCGAGCCTTTTAATAATGAACCGTCGCTTTGAGACCCTCACTGTTATTGCAACTCGTGTGCACCCCCGCTTCAAAACACGCAACTAATGTTTTAAATCGTGGCCTTTGCGATTCGAAAATCACACTAAACAATATCACAGTTCATAATTAATGTTAATGTCGTGCAGCCCTAGACTGAACTGTGTGTGTCATTGAAACGTAAATTTAGCTGCAGCCAAGTGACTTTGTGCGACCCACCTTGTCCCACCTTGCAACCCACAGTTTGAAAACCCCTGATTTATTGGCTTATGTAGTTAATGCATTAGGAATCATTCATCTATAGGATGAATGATCTACAGTATATGCAGAAATTAACATTAACTTCTATTTATAAATTAAAATACAATAAGTATTATTCATTGTTAGTTTATGATATTTAATGTATTAAAGTTAAGTCTTATTGTGAAGTGTTTAACTGAGTTAATTTAGTTGACCTATAGTGTGCAGGCATTTTACATAATCAACCAATCATGGCTTGCGTGAAGCATGATCTACAGAGAATGGTCAAAGCAGTACACACAGTCACGGCCAAAAATATCGGCACCCTTGGTAAATATGATCAAAGAAGGCTGAGAAAATTAATCTGCGTTGTTAATCCTTTTGATCTTTTATTTTAAAAAATTCACAAAAATCGAACCTTTCATTGGAGAATAAGAATTAAAATGGGGGGGAAATATTATGAAATAAATGTTTTTCTCAAATACACGTTGGACACAATTATTGGCACCCCTAGAAATTCTTTTGAGTAAAATATCTCTGAAGTATATTCCCATTCATATTCACAATTTTGAGCACTCCAGGGTGATTATGAACATGAAATTATCCAGCCATGGCTTCCTGTTTCACAGAAATATAAATAGGAGGGAAAACAAAGCCCAAATTCCCTTAATCATCCATCACAATGAGAAAAACCAAAGAATATATTTCTGATGTGCAGCAAAAGATAATTGAGCTTCACAAATTAGTGAAGTGGCTTTAAAAAAAGAGCTAGAGCAGTGAAAATTCCCATTTCCACCATCAGGGCAATAATTAAGAATTTCCAATCAACATAAAATGTTAGGAAACTGCCTGGAAGAGGACGTGTGTTTATATCATCCTAATGCACAGTGAGAAGGAGAGTTTGAGCGGCTAAAGACTCTCCAAGGACCACAGCTTGAGAATTGCAGAAAATAGCTGAGTCTTGGGGTTAGAAAACCTTTAAAAAAAATTGTCAAACAGCACCTACATCACCACATGTTGTTTGGGAGGGTTTCAAGAAAAATTCTCCTAGCTCATCCAAAAACAAACTCCAGCATATTCAGTTATCAGACACGACTGGAACTTCAAATGGGACTGGCTTCTATGGTCAGATGAAACTAAAAAATGAGCTTTTTAGCAGCAAACACTCAAGATGGGTTTGGTGAACACAGGGATAAAAAGTACCCCATGTGTACAATGAAATATACTGCTGTATTTTTGATGTTGTGGGCCTATATTTCTGCCGGAGGTCCTGGGAATCTTGTTTAGACACATGGCATCATGGATTCTATCAAATACCAACAGATAAAAAATCAATAAGTGACTGACTCTGTTAGAAATCTTATAATGGACCATGTTTGGATCTTCCAACCGTACAATAATCCAAACACAAACCTCAAAAACAACACAAAAAATGGGTCACTGAGCACAAAGGCAAGCTTCTGCTGGTCATTCCAGTCCTCTGACCTGAACCCTATAGAAAATGAGTGGGTGAACTGAAGAGAAGAAACACCGACATGGAGCTGTGAATCTAAAGGGTCTGGAGTGATTCTGGATGAAGGAATATGGTCTCTGATCTCTTGTCAGGTGTTCTCTAACCTCATCAGGCATTATAGGAGAACATTTAGAGCTGTTAAACTGGCAAATGGAGGTTTCAAAAAGTATTGAATAAAAGGGTGCCGTTAATTGTGGCCAGTGTGTATTAGAGAAAAACATTTATTTCATAATGATATTTCCCCCCATTTTAAATTCTTATTATCCAATGAAAGGTTAGATTTTTGTGATTTTTTAAATTTTTTTTTTTAAATAAAAGATCAAAAGGATTAACAATGTAGATTAATTTTCACAGCCTTCTTTGATCATGTTTACCAAGGGTGCCGATATTTTTGGCCATGACTGTATACATGTAATGTATGAGAACTGTCATACACTTCAAGAGAGGAAAAAAAGCCAAATCCTGGACATTTTAGGCAGCTTAGAAATCTGTCTGAGACCTTTTTTTTTTTTTTTAAGGTTTAAAAAAGAGGATTGTTAGAGTAATTGTTGCTCTACAAAGGAATTATTAAATTTCCATTTATTTCCATTTTTAAAGATGAACTAAATTATGCACTCAGTTGATTACTACTGTTTTCAGTAATACATTTCTATTAAACGATAAAAGATAATATAGATAAACAACAACAGATAAAAAAAATAAAAATAAAAAAATCTGGAAAAAAAACAGGTCACTATGGTTGTTAAAATTAAAAAAAAAATTAGATTATTATTACTTTTTTTTTTTTTAATATTATGAATTCAGTTGGTTAAACCTGTTTATTAAAATTGAATTAAAGCATTAAAACAAAAATTAAAACATGAAACATGGAATTTAGGAAAAATACAAGTAGTTAGTTTTGAACTCCAGTGTTTTACACTGATTCATTCATTTGATATAATTCGTGTGATATTTCGATTTTAGTTCAAGCTGCAAATAAAAAGAGAAAGCAATCAAATGGCATTCAAGCATAGACATCCTCACTTGCAAATATTATGTAAATATAAACCATTTTTGTGTTTAGTTTCTGTTGTGAAATGCCTGATCAGACTGACACACTCACTTCAGCTCAAATATACTCTGATGACCATAACATGAGATGATGGTGCTTCACACGGTTTATTATGGCTCCACATTCAAATATTTATTTTAGCTTTATCACATCGCACAAGACCTTCAGACCGTTTGAATGTTTTCCCCTTCCAGCAGAAAGAGGTTTGATTCTGGATGTAAGGAGTTTCTGTCTGCGCTGTTGTGTGATACGTCACATTCATCATCGCTGACTGTCGATGGAGGCGAGGCAGATGTTCCTTTGCACTTATCTGCATGTGTAATTAGACCAATTTGCATATGTAGAGCATGAGGCACAAACACAAGCGTTTTTGCTTTAGTGATAAATATTGACTCAGAGGGGAAAATCTTCATAAGATGGGATTATCAGACGTTACACACTCGGACCGCCGCTGCAGGTTTGTTTATGCGCGCTTCCATCTCCAGATGTTTACTGAAGTCGTGTCGTGAAGTTCACGCACCGTTGTTTGCGCATTTAACTACATTCACTCCTGCTAACCCTGGCAGACAGTCAGGAGCATTTCTGACATTAAATGTTTTCTCAAGTGCCTTAAAATCATTAGGAATAAAATGAGCTGTGCCCTGACGGATGTGATGGGATCTTCACGTATGGATCTGTGGCAAACGCTCATTATTATCAGAACATATGACGGTGCCGGCGCTGCATTAGCCAGGTGGCATTCATTAGGTTAATTGCTGCCATTTCTTATTATTAATAGTTTGTGAAAGTGGCACGCTTGGAAATGGTTCAGTCCGTGATTAAAGACTTTAACCAGCTGAAAGCTGAAAAGGTGTAATGCTTATTTTCTAATTTTGTGGTGTGTGTTTTGACGGAAGTGGAGGTTTGATCCTGATAAACCAGTGCTTTAGTGTTTGATTTTGTTGTTCGTTTCTCATGTATTGTGTGTAGATGAACTCCTCTTTCATTCTGAAGGTTGTGGAGTGAATCCGGATGAAGATGTGGAGTCAGACGCGCTCATATTAATGCATCATGCACGGCTGTCAGGAGGGTGATTACGGCCAGAGCGGCTGATTTCCAAAGCGCTCTTGTGTTTCCAGACCTTCTGTTTCATCATGTTGGGAATGACGTGCTGTGGGCCATCAGCATCACGCTCTTTATGACCTTCTAATGATGCACTTTATTTGAATGCTGCTGAAACGTTTCCCTTGGTTTTCCCTAAATTCAGGAAGATTGTGGAATATGAAAATGTTTTTTGCTGCTCTGTGAATCCCTCTTGATTCAATTCAGGAACGAATTTTGGCAAATTCAGATTTGATTTGAGTAGATTAATGATTTTATATTTTACGTGCATGCAGGATTACATAAATGCTTCTTTTATTGTGTCTTAGGTAGGAAAAAATAAGATTGTTTCTTGCATCAAGCAACTTGAAATGAAATGCATTAAATTTACATTTATGCATTTGGAAGATCATTTTATCCAATCAACTTTTATTGCATTCAAGGTATGCATTTACATTTGCTTAAATATTATAAAATAAATATTACGTAGAGAGAGAGAGCTAAAATATTTTAGAGCTGAAAGTATTCCATTTTTCTTTTAAACATTTAATTTCCAGGGGTTTTTCCATGAGGATTTGTAATCTTTGGTGCATTGAGAAAGCGAGTGAATCGTTACACTTGCAAAACCGATTCAGCGCAGCTCTAAGTTCAGCTTGTTTGGAGGATGTTTGCTTACTGCAGTCTTGCAGTAGTCTCAAGCAGGACTGTGATTTGATCGGATGCTTTCAGGACGTTTATGTGTTTGTTCCTGTGAGCTCGTGTTTGGACTCACTGTCCTGCTCCAGCTTCTCACGCTTCAGGTTCTGCTGAAGCTCTTCGCTGTACTTGCATTGCATTGTTTTATGATTTAGATAACATTGCATTGTGGGATACAGTAGTCTGTATACTGTACACCAGTTGATGCAAAACTCATTTAGCATTTGTCTTATAAAGCACAAGATGAGTCTTTTTCCTTAGACTGGAATTTTCATCATGGACAGATTCATCATGTGGTTGGTCACACAGAACATGTGCATGCTGTGCACACTCTGAATACTATACAGTACTAGTAGTATGTGATTATGAACCCATACTGTGTTTGTTTGCTTCTGAATGTCTGAAGATTAACAGTGTGCTCTTCAGTAGATCTCCTCTAGACTCTTCAGATGAGGCCGGATTAGTGACGGCTCTTCTTTTGACAGGTTCACGGGTTGATTTGAGCTGGACTTAGACTTCAGTTCAATGCTGAAGTGAAATTGGAGTTTATTTGGAAACAGAAAACATGCATTTCCAAGGCTGTTATCAGTCAATTATTGTGATCTTATGACGCTAAATTTCATCTGAGTGATATTTATATATATCTAGTGTCATGCACTGGAATACACTTCCATTCAAAGTGGCATAGTTTTTTTTTTCTATTCATCAAGGATGCATTAGATTAATAAAGTATGTTACAGAAGATTTTTATTTGAAATAAATGCTATTCTTTTGAACTTTCTATTCATCCGTGAATCCTGAAAAATAAAATGTTCACAGTTTCCACAAAAATATTGTGCAGCACAACATTGATAATAATCAGAAATGTTTCTTGAGCAGCAAATCAGCATATTAGAATGATTTCTGAAGGATCATGTGACACTGAAGACATTAAGTCAGAAACATTAGAAATAGCACTCTTCTGAACGATAGTGCTGTTGGTGGTCGTGTTTGCTGATGCTGATTCAGATGCAGAGCCTCTCAAAGCTCTTTTTCATCTGATGATGTATTGACTCGTGGGAAAGCCTTTCAGACTTTAAACGGTGAGTCTTTAAACAAGCCCATATTTCAAAGTTCGGCCCATTGTTTGACGCAGATCTGTTTTCACAGATATTAAGGGCAGTTTACCTCCTTTTAACTCAACAGGCTAAAGATTTAGCAGTTAGGCTCTAATCACGATCATTATATGGAGTAATCCATCTGAAGCCTAGCAGATGTGTGAATGCACTGGTCAAGGTCCGGGTTCGATGTGTTGCTGTAATGGCTGTTATTTGGCCAGAGCGGTGGTCACTCGTGACTGGAATGTTCTCTGATCTTCATGCTGTTTCTCTCCTGTCTTTGTTCACTGCAGCACACTGCCAAAACTTTGAGATTTTGATTTCTCTCATTTACTTATTAGTGTTGTTCTTTTGAGATTTAAGGTCCTTGCACACTGAGTCCGAAATTTGCGTATGCATTTTTGTCAGGGTTTTTTTTCGTATTCGTCATCCTTTCCTCTCAAAATGCTTGCTACGGATGCGAAAACGCAGAAAATCGAAACTGATCCGAATTTTTTTTTTTTGACATACGAAAGTTTCGGAGGCAGTGTGTAAACGTGATTGACACAACGTGAGGTCGTATTTATTTTTTAACGTGCGAAAATTTCGGACTCAGTGTGCAGTGACCTTTAGTCCTGACCAACCGCAGACGTGAACAGATTCACACATCAGGACTTTCTGCTGGTCGTTTAGGTTCTGTTCTCGCTGAGCCTCAAACTCTTGCTCCATCACTGTGTTTTGTGTTCAGTTATTATTATTTCTAGTTTTGTTCTGCTGTTTTTGTCAAAAATACAGAATTTTCCATACATGTCGATTATTTGAAATGGTTTCAATACTCATTTTCCACAGTATCGATGCACTGATGCCAGCTGTTTTCTCACTCTCTACGCAGTATGTGATTTAAATAAGAGACGAGCATTTTGCTTCTTAAATGCACTATATTATATAGTCATTATATTTTTACTTGACCTGTTAGTGATACCTTAAATAATGCACGTTTGAATAAAACAAGTCTTTATGACAGCCACCATTTAAATCATTATATTTCAACAACAAGTTGGAGTATAAACATAAATCACTGAAAAGTTGATGTGTGCAATTTAAATGTTTGTACACAACTTGATATGATAAACTCAATTAACTTTTTAAATGAATGTTCTTTGGGGGGAAAAATACAGTGCAGTTGTATACAAATAGTAATATACTTCCATCTTGGAAATTATTATTATTATTATTATTATTATTATTATTATTATTTTCAGTTTCAGTTGATGAGACAATACTTTGAGTGTGAGTAAAAATCAATTATTTTAGATACTTTTCATATTTTATGCCCTAAGTGTTGTGGCAGTTTTCCCTGTAGTATTGAATATCAATATTTTTCATGGGTTTTTGACATTCTGAAGTGTTGACGACACTTCTTTGTGCTGTATTTTACTTTCATTTAGGACAGATGAATTGTATTTGGTGCCAAATGAAAAGCGTTGTTCACGCTGACAGAGATTTGCAGTGAAAAAGTTATCAGAAGTCATGTGACACTAAATTTTGATACTAACCCTACTAAGTATTGATACTAAGTACAGCTGGGAGCCGCAGGTTTCTGCCATGAAATGCTCCTTTTTATTTGATTCATATACACATGTACAGTGCGCTCAGAAACTAATTTAAACATACAAATAAACAATGCTTTTATGATTCTGAAAAAATAAAACAAAGAAAAGTTATGATGTAAAATAAGAAATGGGTCAAACACATGGTGCTCATTTTTTGTCCATTAAAAATCCATATTCACTGACTTGAATAGATCTGTTATTTTTTTTTCCTATTTCTTAGAGAAAAACAAACTGGTTATTAATATTTGAAAAACTAGCTGCCAAATCAGAGCCAAGTGTTAAAACCAACATGCAAAAGAAAAAGAACATAAATCAGGAAATAGTATCATATAAAACAGGAAATGATAATGATGACGAATCAGATGTCAGTATATTAGTGACACTGATCTTGTGACTCATTTGAGCAGATTTATTTCAGTCATCAGGGATATTTCATAATTTGATCTGGATTTGATCTCTACATGCATTAGCGGTTCCTCCAGGATTCAGAACCTGAGCAGATGCTCTTAAAGAGACTTCTGATGATTCTGATCAGCATTAAATTATTATATCAGTCTCAAATATATTTCATTAATATATTTGAGACTTTTTGTGTATATGATTGAGGAGAGAGGCGAGGAATATGGCCAGTCGCAGGTTTGATTTGAACCTGAACCTAAAATATCAGGGAAACGTATGATTTTCAGGCCTGGAAAGTCACCAAAATGAATGAAAATTTAAAAGGTGACATTGACATCATCTTAAACTCTCAAATAGCATTTCTAAAAATTATTTTTGTATTTTTTATATCTATATATATATATAACTTTTTTTAACAAATTATTTTTCTCAAATATAGTACAAATATACTACAAATCAAATGTAGTGTTTTGTGTGTATGTATATATGTATATGTGTGTGTGTGTGTGTGTGTGTGTGTGTGTGTGTGTGTGTGTATATGTATATACACACAGTGGTGTGAAAAATTGTTTGCCCCCTTCCTGATTTTTTATTTTTTTGCATGTTTGTCACACTTTAATGTTTCAGATCATCAAACAAATTTAAATATTAATCAAAGATAACACAAGTAAACACAACATGCAGTTTTTAAATGAAGTTTTTTTTTATTATGAAGGGAAAACAAAATCCAAACCCACATGGCCCTGTGTGAAAAAGTGCTTGCCCCCTAAACCTAATAACTGGTTGGGCCACCCTTAGCAGCAACAACTGCAATCAAGCGTTTGCAATAACTTGCAATGAGTCTGTTACAGCGCTGTGGAGAAATTTTGGCCCACTCATCTTTGCAGAATTGTTGTAATTCAGCCACATTGGAGGGTTTTCGAGCATGAACCGCCTTTTTAAGGTCATGCCACAGCATCTCAATAGGATTCAGGTCAGGACTTTGACTAGGCCACTCCAAAGTCTTCATTTTGTTTTTCTTCAGTCATTCAGAGGTGGACTTGCTGGTGTGTTTGGGATCATTGTCCTGCTGCAGAACCCAAGTTCGCTTCAGCTTGAGGTCACGAACAGATGGCCGGACATTGTCCTTCAGGATTTTTTGGTAGACAGCAGAATTCATGGTTCCATTTATCACAGCAAGTCTTCCAGGTCCTGAAGCAGCAAAACAGCCCCAGACCATCACACTACCACCACCATATTTTACTGTTGGTATGATGTTCTTTTTCTGAAATGCTGTGTTACTTTTACGCCAGATGTAATGGGACACACACCTTCCAAAAAGTTCAACTTTTGTCTCGTCAGTCCACAGAGTATTTTCCCAAAAGTCTTGGGGATCATCAAGATGTTTTCTGGCAAAACTGAGATGAGCCTTTATGTTCTTTTTGCTCAGCAGCGGTTTTCGTCTTGGAACTCTGCCATGCAGGCCATTTTTGTCCAGTCTCTTTCTTATGGTGGAGTCATGAACACTGACCTTAACTGAGGCAAGTGAGGCCTGCAGTTCTTTGGATGTTGTTCTGGGGTCTTTTGTGACCTCTTGGATGAGTCGTCGCTGCGCTCTTGGGGTAATTTAGGTCGGCCGGCCACTCCTGGGAAGGTTCACCACTGTTTCAAGTTTTCGCCATTTGTGGATAATGGCTCTCACTGTGGTTCGCTGGAGTCCCAAAGCTTTAGAAATGGCTTTATAACCTTTTCCAGACTGATAGATCTCAATTACTTTCTTTCTCATTTGTTCCTGAATTTCTCTGGATCTCAACATGATGTGTAGCTTTTGAGGATCTTTTGGTCTACTTCACTTTGTCAAGCAGGTCTTATTTAAGTGATTTCTTGATTGCGAACAGGTGTGGCAGTAATCAGGCCTGGGTGTGGCTAGAGAAACTGAACTCAGGTGTGAAAAACCACAGTTATTGTGTATGTGTGTGTGTGTATATATATATATATATATATATATATATATATATATATATATATATATATATATATATATATATTTATTATTATTTTTTTTTTTCATATTTTTTTTTTTTTTTTTAAATATGTTGTGCTTGTCAAGGCTGCATTTATTTGAGCAAAAATACAGAAAAAAAATAATAAATAAATGAATAAAATTTCGATTTAAGATCGATTTTCTATTGTAATATACTTAATAAACTAGAATTTATTTCTGTGATGTAAAGCTGAATTTTCATTACTCCAGTCTTAAGTATCACACGATCCTTCAGAAATTTTACATATATACACACACACACACACACACATACATACATTTATATTTAGTTATTTAGCAGACGCTTTTATCCAAAGCGACTTACAAATGAGGACAATGGAAGCAATCAAAATCAACAAAAGAATAATAATATGTAAGTGCTATGACAAGTCTCAGTTAGCCTAATGCAGTACACATAGCAAAGTTTTTATTTTTATTTATTTATTTATTTTTTATAATAAATAAAAAGAAAACATATCGAATAGAAAAAGAATAGAGAAAGCTAGTGTCAGAGGCCTTTTTATTAAAGAGAACAAGCAGTTAGAAAACAATGTGTTAAAGTCTTAAAGGGTTAAGTTTTTTTTTTTTTTTTTTTTTTTTTTTAATAAAACAGAAAACAAATAGATAACAGAATTAGAATAGAGAGTGCTACATTTAGAGGGTCAAATAAAGTATATTTAAAATATGTGTGTATTTATTCAGATATTGTGACATACTGTATAATATATTATAAAAATCAAAAATGTAAAAAAAACGTTCTTATATACAGTGTACATTTGAGCATTAGATGGTATTGATGACGTTCTGCATCAGTGACTCAGATGTGCTTTTGTGAGTGAGATCTTGAGGTCTAAAGGTGTGTTACGTTCACCTGACACAACAGCCGCTCATAAGACACCTATATTCCTCTGATTTCACAGTGATCCGGCGCTCCATAAGCCTGCGTCTCACACCAGTCATCTGTCCAGAGCGTTCATCTGGAACAGCTTTGCCACACTTGTTTCCCTGTTCCTGCAGATTACAGGCGGCTGCTCGCGGCTTTGTAGCACTCCTCTCTCTTTGTCTGCGTGCAATGCACTCTGGTAATTAACTTTGTCCTTCTTTTATTTGTTCCAGTCTTCCTGCGTCCACTCTTCTGAGCATCTTCTCCCAGGAGTACCAGGTTAGAAGTTTTCTTCCTTTGTGCGGCCTGACAGCTGCCTAATTGAATGATGAATGTCCCCTTATTTCTGTGTAATTGAACTGCCAACTCTCTGATTGGTTTGGAGGATTCCCCCCCGACCGACACACACACTCTCACACTCTCTCACACACACACACACACACACACACACTCACACACACACACACACACACTCACACACACTCACTCTCACACACAAACACACCCACACACACTCACTCTCTCTCACACACACACACACACACACACTCACTCACTCTCTCTCACACACACACACACACACACACACACACTCATTCACTCACTCACTCACTCTCTCTCACACACAAACACACCCACACACACTCACTCTCTCTCACACACACACACACACACACACACACACTCACTCACTCACTCACTCTCTCTCACACACACACACACACACACACACACACTCATTCACTCACTCACTCACTCTCTCTCACACACACACACACACACTCACACACACACACACACTCACTCTCTCTCTCACACACGCACACACACACACTCTCGCCTGAGTCTCAATGGACCTCTGTCAGACCGGCCCCTCCATCTGTCTAATAACATCGAGCTGCTGCTTATTTGCCGGACCTGTAATAAATTATGCTAAACCATTATTATTCTGACAATAATAATTTCCCGGTGCAGCGTGGCTCGGTGTGCTAAATGTTTGCTGACTCGCGCTGTCGCGGCCGCTTTGGGCGTCTGACAGCGGATGATGATCGATGGCCGCTGCTGCGGAGGCAGACGGCTGCAGAGGCACAAAATAGAGCCATTCATCATCCGGCCGACAGCTGTCACTCACTCGCTGTGTCTCTGCAGAATTACTTTTGTAGTTTTTAAATAAGTTGTTTTTAAGCGCCGCTCTCGCTGTCCTCGGGTTAAGACGCCACTGAATGGCATTAGAAATGAAAGCAGGAGTGGTTGTAGTTTAGTAGAAGAGAAAATGAAAGCGCAGGGCCACCTGACCCTCAGAGCCACAGCGAGCGCTCATACAAACCCATCTACATTTGCTGAAGCACAGTGAATGCATCGCAGGAGGAGCTGCTTCATATCACGCCAACGCTTTATAGTGCATTATAGCTATTTTTTTTACAGGAAAAAGTTTGTTTTATGTTTTTGAAAGAAGTCTCTGCTGTACATCAAGGCTGCATTTATTTGATTAAAAATGCTGTAAAAACTGAAAAAAATATTTCAATTTAAAACAACTCTTTTCTCTGTGAATATATGATAAACTGTAATTTATTTCTGTGATCAAAGCTGAATTTTCAGCATCATTACTCCAGTCTTCAGTGTCACATGATCCTTCAGAAATCATTCTAATATGCTGTTTTGCTGCTCAAGAAACATTTCTGATTATTATCAATGTTGAAAACAGTTGTGCTGCCAAATATTTCTGTGGAAACCGTGATACATTTTATTTTTCAGGATTCACAGATGAATAGGAAGTTCAAAAGAACAGCATTTGTTTGAAATAGAAATCTTTTTAAATGACATTATAAATGACTTTACTGGCACTTTTGATCAATTTAATGTGTCCTTGATGAATAGAAGTATTTATTTCTTGGGGGAAAAAAAAAAAAAAAAACCTTTCCAATGGTATTGTAAACAAAATTGGTTATTATTTTAATAATACCATCTTAATTCCTGCTTTTTGTAACTTGATGGACTCGAATCAAAATACCATTTGTTTTGTATCAAATGAATGAATCAGTGAATCAGAGTAAAAACAGATTCACATTATTAAACCACTGAGTTCAAAACTAAAGTCTTAAAACAGTCCAAATAACAGTTCAGATGCACATCAGTTTGATTCCAGATCAATGTCTCAAGTTATAAACATATAAACTCTACTCTGCGCTGTGCCAAACAAACCCTCTGTAACAAAGTTGATCCTCATCTCGTTTAGTTCAGGTCCTGCTCTGTATTTTTGCATCACTCCATGTTTTTTCTTTGCTCTCACATGTAAATAACATGAAGTACTTCTGTTAGCTGTGCAGATATATTGGTAACGCTTTAGTATAGGGATCAATTCTCACTGTTATCTATAATAGCATGCCTATTATTAACATATTAGTACTTAAAAAGCACATATTCTGCATGATCATATTCTACATCCCTATTCCTGCCCAATACCTAAACTTAACAACTACCTTAAGTATTAATAATCAGCAAATTAGGAGATTGAGGCAAAAGTCATAGTTATTGGCAAGAATTGAACCTTAAAATAAAGTGTGACTGATATATTTAGCAGTTAAAGCAAAGTCACACAAAAAACAAAAAAAACAAAAAAAAAACACACTATATACAGTCCAAGACGATGACTGATTAATAATGCAGAGTGTGGTGATATTTTACATATGCCGGATATATGTTTCATTAGTTTACGTTCACGCTCTGACGTGTTGTTTGTTTCAGAAGAAAATGAAGCGCAGCATCATGAGACATCATGCTCCTGATGTGGTCAAAACATATTATCAGAGGTAAGAAACATCTCACACATCATATTCATGTGTTCCTGAAATACTTTTAGAAAAGATTTACATTGATGTGGCTTCTTAAAAATGCAATAATCAGACAGCAGAATGCAGAGCATAATGACCTCCAGCTGATCCAGTCAGGTGTTTAGACACATCTATTCCTGAATATTTATTATCCATTCTCATGAATATTTGTCTTTATGAGAAAATAGCTTATTCACAATACATCAAAAGCCTTAAAAATCACTAATGTCAACAATTACTCAATAAACCAGTTGACAATGAAACAAAGCAACTCCTTTCTTTGCTTTGTTGCTCTATGTGCGCCGCCTTGTATTTTTCAAATACATCTAAAAGTCATTTACTGTCCTTGTTTATTATGACTATTTTTGCACGTTTAAATAATGATGCAATTATAAAAAAAAATTCTGAAGTAACCCAAATGAAAGACTGGGAATAATGTAATGATCAAACCTCTTATATTTGAGCTGCTGCTTTGTCCAGATTAGAGATGCCCAAACCCCGTCATAAACTTTGATGAAGTTATCATAAACTGATTTGGCCTGCCATGCCAAAATACAAAAAAAAAATTAAATAAAAATAAATAAATAAATAAAACATGTAATTGAAGCATATCTCCAATTATAATTTATATTTTTGTTTAAATATTTTTGTTTTATTTTTGCATTGAAATAATATTATTTTAATTCATTAAAAATAACTTTTTTTTAACATAATTTAAGTATTTAAGTTTTGTTTAATTATTTAATTTTAATGTAATATAATTGTAATAATGCCAAATTAACTTTTGAAACATGATCCTCAGTCAGGTTTGATTTTTGACCCTTCGTATTAAACATTGCAGCTCTTCTCATTCTAGACGTTCACCAGGTGCATCCTGGGATGCTTTAAACACTGATGATGCTTCCCTTTCACTATCTGCAACAACTCCTCATTTATATAGATCATTATATATAAATAAATAGACAATAGTTAATAAATAACCATTTATAAACATGTTGATTTTAGTCTTGAAAGCAGAAGCGTTTAGATCAGAAGTGTTTTAAGATCATGAGACACTTTGTTCAGTGCGTCTAAACACTCGTAAAGAGATCCGCCATGAAGAAGCTCAGATGAGACACTGCTTATTCTCCCAAAAACCAGATGATCTGACTTTTGACAAACGCACTCGTATCTGAAGGAAAGCTGCGTTATGTTGCTTGTTAGCTCTTATTGTGACGCGAGCGCGGCGGATCTGTGAGGCTTTGTGGTTTGAGGTTAATGATGGGCCTCGTCTGGTTTGGCTGAATCCATCAGGGACGCTGACATGTCCTGGCTGGTTTGCTCTTGTTGTCCTCTCTTCTCATTTGTTGACTCTCTTCCCATTGTTGTTCTATGTGCTAATGAAGGTACCGCAGCGAAGCCAAGACTCGTCCTACAGCCCTGCTTCTGCTGGAGCTCGCCAGCCAGGTACTGAAATACATGCTTTATTATTCTTCAGCAGTGTTTCCACAAACATAATTAACCCAGAAGATTCAAAGATTCACTGGGAGTTTTCCCAGTCTGTTAGTACTTATAAAAATTGGGCTAATGGTTCGGCCTATTAACCAATGATTTGGTGCAATTTTCCTTCATGGAAAAATAGTTGAGTGTCATTATCATAAGTGACATTCATAAGTGTGTCTGCGCTCTATTATTGACACGGAGGCCACTGGTTAATATCTCTATTTAGGTGTGCTGTTTATGTATTGAATCTCTCTCTTTCTTCAGAATCTTCATTCTGTGGGATTGGGAGGTGTTGTAGATTTTTCCTTGTTCAAAATAAATTGCTCTGAGGAGGTTTTGAATTCAGATAGACCTTCATTAACAAGCTAACAAAAGGCCGAGTTATAGTTTGCCAAAGTTAACTCCAGAATGTTTGTTTTACACTGATGTATGTGTATATGTATGTATATGTGTGTATATATATATATATATATATATATATATATATATATATATACACACACACACAAACACAGGTGCATCTCAATAAATTAGAATGTCGTGCAAAAGTTCATTTATTTCAGTAATTCAACTCAAATTGTGAAACTTGTGTATTAAATAAATTCAGTGCACACAGACTGAAGTAGTTTAAGTCTTTGGTTCTTTTAATTGTGATGATTTTGTCTCACATTTAACAAAAACCCACCAATTCACTATCTCAACAAATTAGAATACTTCATAAGACTGATTTTAAAAAAAAAAACATTTTTAGTGAATTGTTGGTCTTCTGGAAAGTATGTTCATTTACTGTATATGTACTCAATACTTGGTAGGGGCTCCTTTTGCTTTAATTACTGCCTCAATTCGGCGTGGCATGGAGGTGATCAGTTTGTGGCACTGCTGAGGTGGTATGGAAGCCCAGGTTTCTTTGACAGTGGCCTTCAGCTCATCTGAATTATTTGGTCTCGTTTCTCATTTTCCTCTTGACAATACCTCATAGATTCTCTATGGGGTTCAGGTCTGGTGAGTTTGCTGGCCAGTCAAGCACACCAACACCATGGTCATTTAACCAACTTTTGCTGCTTTTGGTAGTGTGGGCAGGTGCCAAATCCTGCTGGAAAATGAAATCAGCATCTTTAAAAAGCTGGTCAGCAGAAGGAAGCATGAAGTGCTCCAAAATTTCTTGGTAAATGGGTGCAGAGACTTTGGTTTTCAAAAAACACAATGGACCCACACCAGCAGATGACATTGCACCCCAAATCATCACAGACTGTGGAAACTTAACACTGGACTTCAAGCAACTTGTGCTATGAGCTTCTCCAGACTCTAGGACCTTGGTTTCCAAACGAAATACAAAACTTGCTCTCATCTGAAAAGAGGACTTTGGACCACTGGGCAACAGTCCAGTTCTTCTTCTCCTTATCCCAGGTAAGACGCCTCTGACGTTGTCTGTGGTTCAGGAGTGGCTTAACAAGAGGAATATGACAACTGTAGCCAAATTCCTTGACATGTCTGTGTGTGGTGGCTCTTGATGCCTTGACCCCAGCCTCAGTCCATTCCTTGTGAAGTTCACCCAAATTCTTGAATCGATTTTGCTTGACAATCCTCATAAGGCTGCGGTTCTCTCGGTTGGTTGTGCATCTTTTTCTTCCACACTTTTTCCTTACACTCAACTTTCTGTTAACATGCTTGGATACAGCACTCTGTGAACAGCCAGCTTCTTTGGCAATGAATGTTTGTGGCTTACCCTCCTTGTGAAGGGTGTCAATGATTGTCTTCTGGACAACTGTCAGATCAGCAGTCTTCCCCATGATTGTGTAGCTTAGTGAACCAAACTGAGAGACCATTTTGAAGGCTCAGGAAACCTTTGCAGGTGTTTTGAGTTGATTAGCTGATTGGCATGTCACCATATTCTAATTTGCTGAGATAGTGAATTGGTGGGTTTTTGTTAAATGTGAGCCAAAATCATCACAATTAAAAGAACCAAAGACTTAAACTACTTCAGTCTGTGTGCACTGAATTTATTTAATACACGAGTTTCACAATTTGAGTTGAATTACTGAAATAAATGAACTTTCCCACGACATTCTAATTTATTTATTATATATATATATATATATATATATATATATATATGTATATATATATATATATATATATATATATATGTATATATATATGTATATGTATGTCTGAAATCTTTTACAGAATTCCATACATGTACTGTTGTATTTTTGGACAAGGTGTCTTTTAGCCATATATGTGTCCTTGAAGGTGATCAATAGCTTGTCAAGAGAATAATAGAATAATTTTTTTTGTCAAGTAGAATAATTTCTCTCTATGTATTGGCATAATTCTATTTGTTACATTGATTCAGGATTAATAAAAATATTCTACAGAGGCGAGTCAGTGAATTACAGTAAGAAGCGTCTCATTACGAGCTGATCTGCTCACACTTCTATCATCTCCTCGCTGCTCTTAAACATGTCGTTCAGAGAGCCGCGTTTGCTCACAGTGATCTCACAGAATATGATGATACAGCCTCCATTCATTACTGCAGGAGCCATGAAAACTGTTTTGTTTTCTCCCAAATTCATTTTATTTTATTTTGTTATTTTATAATTTTTCTAGATTCTCTTTTTAATAATCAAAAGCATGTCTAATCAGTTGAATTAATAATGTCTTAAATAATTTACATCAAGAAATCAAGAAATCACTTAAACGTCAAGAAATCAAGAAATCATTTAAATAGGACCTGCCTGACAAAGTGAAGTAGACCAAAAGATCCTCAAAAGCTACACATCATGTTGAGATCCAAAGAAATTCAGGAACAAATGAGAAAGAAAGTAATTTGAGATCTATCAGTCTGGAAAAGGTTATAAAGCCATTTCTAAAGCTTTGGGACTCCAGCGAACCACAGTGAGAGCCATTATCCACAAATGGCGAAAACATGGAACAGTGGTGAACCTTCCCAGGAGTGGCCGGCCGACCAAAATTACCCCAAGAGCCCAGCGACGACTCATCCAAGAGGTCACAAAAGACCCCAGAACAACATCCAAAGAACTGCAGGCCTCACTTGCCTCAGTTAAGGTCAGTGTTCATGACTCCACCATAAGAAAGAGACATGGCAAAAATGGCCTGCATGGCAGAGTTCCAAGACCAAAACCGCTGCTGAGCAAAAAGAACATAAAGGCTCGTCTCAATTTTGCCAGAAAACATCTTGATGATCCCCAAGACTTTTGGGAAAATACTCTGTGGACTGACAAGACAAAAGTTGAACTTTTTGGAAGGTGTGTGTCCCATTACATCTGGCGTAAAAGTAACACAGCATTTCAGAAAAAGAACATCATACCAACAGTAAAATATGGTGGTGGTAGTGTGATGGTCTGGGGCTGTTTTGCTGCTTCAGGACCTGGAAGACTTGCTGTGATAAATGGAACCATGAATTCTGCTGTCTACCAAAAAATCCTGAAGGACAATGTCCGGCCATCTGTTCGTGACCTCAAGCTGAAGCGAACTCGGGTTCTGCAGCAGGACAATGATCCAAAACACACCAGCAAGTCCACCTCTGAATGGCTGAAGAAAAACAAAATGAAGACTTTGGAGTGGCCTAGTCAAAGTCCTGACCTGAATCCTATTGAGATGCTGTGGCATGACCTTAAAAAGGCGGTTCATGCTCGAAAACCCTCCAATGTGGCTGAACTACAACAATTCTGCAAAGATGAGTGGGCCAAAATTCCTCCACAGCGCTGTAACAGACTCATTGCAAGTTATTGCAAACGCTTGATTGCAGTTGTTGCTGCTAAGGGTGGCTCAACCAGTTATTAGGTTTAGGGGGCAAGCACTTTTTCACACAGGGCCATGTGGGTTTGGATTTTGTTTTCCCTTCATAATAAAAAACTTCATTTAAAAACTGCACGTTGTGTTTACTTGTGTTATCTTTGATTAATATTTCAATTTGTTTGATGATCTGAAACATTAAAGTGTGACAAACATGCAAAAAAATTAAAAAAATCAGGAAGGGGGCCAACAATTTTTCACACCACTGTGTGTATGTATATGTATATGTATGTATATATATATATATATATATATGTATATGTATATGTGTGTATATGTATATGTGTGTATATATATATGTGTGTGTATATATATATATATATATATATATATATATATATATATATATCATGAATAATTGTAAGAACAGTTCTAATACTCACCTGTTTTTAAGAGTATAATTTATAACGCACTATGAACACCATGGATTACAGTTCCCATAGTTATGAGTTAGAAGTCTCATATCTTGACATTAAAATCTACATCTGAGTGGTATTTTACTGAAAAGTAATGATACAGTCTCTTCTTGTAATCATCCTTACAACATGTAAAAATGGTTTTATAATGTGGTTTTATAATATTTATAAGTGGTCTTTGTATGCTTTAAGTAATGCCATCTTTTAAACAGCCGTAAGATATCATTATTGGATTATATGACAGATTTGCTCATAATGTGGTATCAATAAAGTGCTATTGCACTGTTTCAGGTGTAAAAGTTTTTCCAGTGAGCTTACAATTTTTTTTACGAACGCTAGGACACATTTCTCAATACTTACGTCACTTTTCCAAAACTCTTCACACAGCGAGCACAACAGCAGTCTATGTGCCTAAACTATGGATCATTTATCATTGTTTTGTCACAAAATTCATTGATGACATCTGTCAAATTACATGAATTCTTTTATCAATTCAGCACAAACACCACCAAAACGTTATGAACTATACACGCCAATTTGCACACGTTTACACCGTTTTCAAAACTGTTAAAATTAAGTTCAATACCTCGCACAGTACAAAAATGAGTAAGACAGAAATTTGCAACATTTCTACAGTAATATCATATAGAAAAATATTCTGAATGTAAAAAATCAAATACTATCAAAGCAGTTGCATGTAGCTGAACATCTGTTAGTCTTTCACTTTCATTACCATCTATACAAAAGGGGAAAACTTGGGAATAATTTAGTACTGTAATGTAAACATGGAGCATGTAATACATACTGCAGTGAATTATAAACAGTAGAGAGTATCATTCTTGTTTTGTAAAGAAATTTTACAAAAGAAAACAATGTATAATGCTACCTGTTGTTAGTGTTTTTTAGAGTTATTTTAGTGTTAGTGTTTTATAGACTTTGCTAGAGTTATGTTAGAATGAGTTGATTTGAGACATTAATGAAGTGTTTTGGTAGTTTTAGTGCATTTTGAATGTGAAATGAACTGCTGTGTCAAGTTGAAAGATGGTTAAGAGAACTGTGTGAAGAGTTTTGAAAGAGTGACTTTAGTATTGAGAAATGTGTCCTAACGACTGTAAAAAACTGTAAATGTGAAATGAACATTAGACTCACAGAAAACACTCAGATATGAACAACCAAGTAGTAAGAGAGAGGACAAATCCTAAATAAAGAGTCAAGATATAGGCCTACATTTCAAATAAATACATCATTTATTATAACATTAGTGGATAAAACATGGTGTTATAAATCCTATAAAACGTACCTTTATAACTGTAAATGTATTGTAACTATTGATGTGATTATTCATGAGATGATGCAGCATATTATAAGGGTTTTTTGTGAATAAAAACTGAAATTTTTATATAAATTTAAAAATAAATATTTTTAGTGAATAAAAATAATGTTTGTTTAGTTTTGTAGGGAGTTCAGTAGGCAGTGTTTGTTTCATGTTGTGTGTTTTTGTTTGCTTCAGTCTGCAGTGATTGTGAATCAGCTGAACTGATGTACAGTTTGTTGTTGAAGGATCTGAATGCTCTTCCTCATAAGTGTCTCATGACACAGTTTAATGCGCTACTTCACATTTACGCTGTGCTCTCACGGGGCTCCGCTCGCAGCTAATTGCTACAGTCGTAGCGCTTTATGGCCCAATATATATCGCCAACTGAGCTACACTATAAAAACTGATGAGAACTCGAGCCCATCGCTCATCAGTGATCTGACACAAACTCCAGCGAATCCAGCTCCAGTCCAGTGTCTGTTCTTTAACATGATTAAAGAGTGATGAATGTGATTGGAGCTTCATAAACATTACTCACACGTTTCAGACGAGAGATCCGCTCATGATTAATTTGAGAATGAGAACGAGCACCTGAATCAGGTGGGAAACCTCACACAGACGTCATTATTCAGTGTCAGCTCTGATGTGGCTTCGTGTGCTTGCAGTGTTACTCGTGAATGTGAGTCTGTGAGCTTCAGAGAGACGGAAACCTCACCGTCTAATGATGACGAATCCTGTCTGAATAATAACAGACGTGAGGATGTTTCTTCTGTTCAGCTGCTGTGGTGAGTTTTTAGAATGAAACCTCACATTAAACATGATTTATGCACAACCAGCTTCATCAACAGTCAGTCCTACCTATGGGTTACTTTAAACTTAAAATGAAAATGTGCTTAAAAACATGCTCACCCTCAGTTCATCCAAGATTAGGATGAGTTTGTTTCTTCATCAGTTTTGGTGAAATGTGTCTCTGCATCAGTGTCTCAGCAGTGGATGCTCTGCAGTGAATGGGTGCCGTCAGAATGAGAGTCCAAACAGCTGATAAAAACATCACAATAATCCACAAGTAATCCACAGCACTCCAGTCCATCAGTTAACATCTTGAGAAGACAAAAGCTGAAACAAATCCAGCATCAAGACGTTTTTAACTAAAACACGAGTCCATAATCCATAATAAGTGAAAAAGTGTTCTGGTGTGAATCAGGAGAGAAATCTGCACAGATCAAGCAGCATTTACAAGACAAAACAGCTCTAAACAAATATGTGGCTGGATTTTGATGAGAGAGACAACAGGAGATGGACTTTTTCACTGGAGGAAGTGTTATTGTGGATTATGGACTCTATGGTATTTTCATTAAAAACGTCTTAATGATGGATTTGTTTGAGCTTTAGTCTTCTCCAGATGTTAACTGATGGACTGGAGTGCTGTGGATTATTTGTGGATTATTGTGGTGTTTTTATCAGCTGTTTGGACTCTCATTCTGACGGCACCCATTCACTACAGAGCATCCATTGCTGAGACACTGATGCAGAGACACATTTCTACAAATCTGATGAAGAAACAAACTCATCCTAATCTTGGATGAACTGAGAGTGAATAAACATTCAGCTAATGTTATTTTTTTATTTATTTTTTTTATTTTTTGGGTGAACTGTTGTGTAAAGCACATTAAAATTGGATCCAAAAAATATTTTAACATCTAAAACATAACAAACAAGCATCAAAATATATAAAATGAACTGAAACATATAGCTTAGTGCTGTTTTTAGTTATATTATTTGGGGTTATAAATAGCTTCAGTAAAGTATGTCATGAACGTTCACCAGCTGCTCCTTTAACAGGTGAGAAACAGGTGTGCAGATTTATTCATTCCCTTTGTGACACGAACAGATTTTACTGCATTTGTATATTTCAGATTTCCTGATACGCTATTATTAAACCGAATGCAGTTGACTCTCTGTGAGATGGAGATGGGAAAGGTTTCTCTCCTCTTTGTGAATGTGAGCTGTAGGTGTGGAGCTAAGTGTCAGTCGTGATCTGAGCTCCAGGTGTTTTATCTTCAAAGAGCTGCTCCTCCATCAGGCCTTCACTTCTATTCCAGCATGCTTTTAGGCTTTCTGTAACTTAAAGTGAGATTCTCATCTTGTTTTCGTATTTTTAGAGGCTTTCTCTTCCTGAAGTTTCTGTGCATTGCATTTGGATTGAGCTCTTTCATACCAGACACAAGAATACTGAATTCTGCACGCAGTCGAATCACTGACATGCTCCAGAACATTGAGATTGAGACTGTGTTTATCCTACATCAGCAGTCAACCTCTGCAAAGGTGTAGTTTAAAAAGAAACCTCATCTAAGAACTCTTACAATACTGTCCTTCATATGAAGAACTGGCTCTCAGATGCTTGATCACATGCACATTATATACATGCATTTCATGACCATTACATGATATCAAAATGCACTTAAAATTGAGTTTTGTATGATATGAAAACTACTGTAGCATATAAAGCTCTTGATTGAGGTTTTTTTGTGTATTTTAATAAAAAAAAAAAAATAAATAAACAATGACAGAATGGGGCCTTTTTTTGTTAGTGAAAGTGGTGATTAACCTTGCAACCTTAAGATCAAAATAAAAATTTGATTTTATTTTACAACAGAGAGTAGTTTTTTGCTTAAAAATTTGACATAAAACTGAACATTTATAAAATGAAATTAAGTAGTGAAATTAAAATTTTCATCATAATTAACACTTTGTAGCTTTTGTGGGACTGATTTTGTGGGTTGATTTGTGGTCATTGTGTGTGTGTGTGTGTGCAAATTTGAATATTTGAAAATGTGTATTTGATTTATCATTTTTCTTCTTACAGTAACAAGGTTTACTGGGTTTAATGGTTGAGCTTGATGAATTGAGTCAATACAGCAATTTGTGCAAAATTTCATAACACATTTCTAACAACCTGTTTAGTGTACAAAATATTTTTTTTTTCCAAAGAAACAAATATTAATTCCATAAAAGACATTGAAGCAAAAAACGAATATACAAATGGAAAAAAGGTAAAAAAAAGAAAGAAAAGAAAAAACAAAAACTGAATTTCTTACTATTTATAATTCTGTCCGTATGTATTAAATACATTATTGTGTATAATTGTCTACACTTACAAAGACTGATTTTTGTTATTTGAATTAACAAATAATATCTTTCAAATTATAATTTGATTTACTTCAGCTGTGGAATGATGTTAAAATATGAGACAAAAGCAAAATTGACTTGCTTTTTTTAAGTGACGAATGCTAGGGTTTTTTTTTTTTTTTAACTACAGTGAATTAAATATAAACTAAATAAATAAATTTAAAATGATGATGTTGTTGGATGCGGTCGAGCAGATGAAGACCTCTGAGGGGTAACTGGACACTAGTGTGTACTGAATGTGTAGAAAATACAGAATCAGATTAAACGATTAAACACTGAGTATTGATCATGTGTTGATCAGCATGTCTCTGTTTCTCTCTGTCAGCTGGACCTGTCTCCGGCTCTGCTGGCCCGTCTGATGGTGGAGTGTTTTCTGGAGGAGCGCGAGGCTTCAGTCCGTGAGTAGAGGTGTTTATTTCCTAATGAGAGACAGACAGACTCACCTGCGGCACATGAGTGACAATTAAGAGTCCTGCAGGCCACCGCCACTTAACTGCTGCTAAAATCAGTGCTGTGTTATTGATAACCCTGGATTTATTCTGAGCCTTGTCTGCCTCACACTCTCACTGCATCAGACACACACCCTGCAGAAAGATATGCAGTGCATTTATCAATTAGGCATGTGTTGATCAATGCTGAGAGCTGATTAGTAGATACCTTACATGTGTGCGGTTTGGCCTTTTCTGTTCTTGCTTAACTCCAGTTTTCAGAAACCTTTTGTGATGTTATTTTGAGCTCTGTTTCAGCACTCACTCACTCACGCACGCACGCACGCACGCACGCACGCACACTCACTCACACACACACACACACACACACAAACACACACACAAACACACACATACACACTCACACTCACTCACACACACACACACACACTCACACACACACACACACACACACACAGCGCGTCAGAGACACGTGTGCTGGATTTAATCAACAGAGAGACTCCAGTGCATGCGTGCTGCGCTCCACTCTGCCACTGTGCAGTCGTATGTCAAAGTCAAGCGTGCGATTACTTTGGAGCGCTGTTATCCACTGCTTGTCAAAATGCTCCTGCCGCGTGTAGAACAAGACAATGCTGTGTGACGTAGACCACCCTCAGTCTGCTGGAAACTCATTATAAATCACAGGACTTCACTGACCTGATGCTTTGGCAAACACACAGCCTTATCTGTTTAGTTATGGCGTATCATCACTCTGATAAAGCTGAATAAAACTGGATGGAAACACTGTAGACGATTGTTTAGTACTTTTGTAACCCACCATAAAAAATAGCAGAATTAGGGAGAATATCCAATAATATTTCAGTCCCTCGGACTTTTTAGTGTTCATTCATTAAGTATAATGACCTTTTGGACCCACTTTATGTGAAGTGTCTTCAACTACTGTGTACTAACATTTACAGTAATCATTTGGGTAACACTTTATTTTAAGGTGTCATAATACAGAGTAATTACCTAGTTAAGTACTTAGTAGTAGCTGTTGTACTTACATGAAACAAAATGTACTTACCGTGTAACTAAGTTATGGAACAGCCTGTACTTACAGTTTGTAATTATGTAGATGTAATAGGCAGCTACTGTTACACATATGTAACAGACCGAGTCTGTCACACAGCTACTTATGTAACCAAAAGATTGTCACATGTGTGTTGCAGACTGTATACAACGTAATTATAAATGTAAGTACACAGACATAAGCTACTTAAAATAAAGTGTATCAAGATGGTACTTAAGTGTACTTCATGTGTATCTATACTGTACACCTTATCCAGCTGCACCTTAGTTTGATTTAACCCACCAGTACACAGCTAAAATACATGTAATACCTTTCTAATTATATTAGAATTACAGAATATTACACAGGCATAAGCTATTTAAAATAAAGTGTATCAAGATTGTACTTAAGTGTACTTCATGTGTATCTATACTGTACACCTTATCCAGCTGCACCTTAGTTTGATTTAACCCATCAGTACACAGCTAAAATACAAGTAATACCTTTCTAATTACATTAGAATTACAGAATATTGCACAGGCATGAGCTACTTAAAATAAAGTGTATCAAGATGGTACTTAAGTGTACTTCATGTGTATCTATACTGTACACCTTATCCAGCTGCACCTTAGTTTGATTTAACCCATCAGTACACAGCTAAAATACAAGTAATACCTTTCTAATTACATTAGAATTACAGAATATTGCACAGGCATGAGCTACTTAAAATAAAGTGTATCAAGATGGTACTTAAGTGTACTTCATGTGTATCTATACTGTACACCTAATCCAGCTGCACCTTAGTTTGATTTAACCCACCAGTACACAGCTAAAATACAAGTAATACCTTTCTAATTACATTAGAATTACAGACTATTACACAGGCATAAGCTACTTAAAATAAAGTGTATCAAGATTGTACTTAAGTGTACTTCATGTGTATCTATACTGTACACCTTATCCAGCTGCACCTTAGTTTGATTTAACCCATCAGTACACGGCTAAAATACAAGTAATACCTTTCTAATTACATTAGAATTACAGAATATTGCACAGGCATAAGCTACTTAAAATAAAGTGTATCAAGATGGTACTTAAGTGTACTTCATGTGTATCTATTAGTGGTGTCAACGTTAACGCGTTAACGCATGCGATTAATCTAAAAATTTTAATGCGTTAATATTTTTTAACGCAAATTAATCATGTGATAAGGTTTGACCCCATCTTCTTCCCATCATCGCAGCGCAGAAGGTTATCTATGTTTCCATCCACCTATTTTTATGCGCATTTTGGACTATGGCATAAAAAATTCGCTGGATGGAAATGCCAAGATGTGCATAAATTCTGAAAATGCGCATAAAAAAATTATGCGCACAACTGAGTAGGATAAACTTTTTATCCGATAAGAAAAAATGTGCATAAACTACAATGGAAACACATTTACCGAATAAATTCCTCCATGCGCATCAAAAAAGTCATGTGACTTTGTGCTATGAGACGGGATAACTTGACTAACCAGCTGACCGATCTCGTTCACAACATCTATAAGTTGTTGTAGTCACTCTGAAAAGCCTGCGCAAAGTCTGTCATCAAAGTACTTCTGTATAATTGTCTTACACAACTGTTTTCCCAAACAGCTGGCATCCTCTGAATGGAGTGACAGCATTTATTGTGTTAACGTCTGCTCTCTCTGAGGCACAAGTAATTTATATCATATATGAAAATTATTATATTCAGTGGCTTCTCCTATATTCTTAGTGATATTTAGTGCCACAGTTTACCAGGAAGTGACGATTTTGTTCTCTTTGACTCGTTGGATGGAAACGGTGCTTTATTCACATATGTTTTATGCGATATTCCAGTTTTGCGCATGATTTAAATTTGATTCTTTGGATGGAAACATAGCTATTGTGTGATGAGGGACAGTGAACCAGTGTTGCCAGGGTAACGGCACAAGTGGGCTATTTTGAAAATGCAGTCGCGGGAAAAAATCACAGAGCCGCGGGTTGCGGTTTTTTGGGCTACTTTTATAATGTACCGCGGCCGCCCAAAGTGTATATAGACAAATAAGAATTAAAATAGATCCTTTTACTAATGTGTATTATACTTGGAATGTATCCCTGACAACTTAAGAACGGAGAGGCGGCTGTAAACATCACAAACAATGTGAGTTTCAGCCACAGCATACAACACAGCAGAAATAAACATGACAACAGCCACTATAGATTATATAAGATAATAAACACACGATTACGATAGGATATTTGTATGTGTTTTTCTTGAGATGAATGTGTACATCTGAAATGCTAATTTGTGCAGCGATATAAAAGGCTATAAATAGCATATTTTAACAACAATAAACGACCAAATTTCACATGTGATCGCAAAAAGAAGTTATTACAAACACTCGATGGTGGTTTGAAGTGAGTTCTGAGTAAAAGTGTACTATTAATCTCATAAACTGTCTTATGTAGCATGATGCTAATGTTAGCTCTAATGCACCTGCAGAACAGGTCCAATTCTTCTTCTTAATGCATTTTGGCATAATACTTCAAGTAAGGTCGCAAGAAAATGTTGTTGTAGTATTTATTTAGAAATACTTTTGATAATAGTTGGGTAAATGTATACTTGGATTGAAGCGATGTGGCTTGGTAAACGTTTTATTGCCAGTTTAAAAGCTGATAATGGCTGAATAAAAACTATATATAAGAATAATGATAAAAGAATAATAAGGATTATGTCTCATACCTGGCGGAAGTGTGAAAGGTTCTGTTTCCTTAAAACAGCATGCATGTCATGCATTTCTTTATTTCAACACATTTACAGGTAAATCCTAGTATTTTAAATGTGCAATTAATCATGATTAATCACAGTCCATGACTGTGATTAACGCGATTAAATTTTTTAATCGATTGACAGCACTAGTATTTATACTGTACACCTTATCCAGCTGCACCTTAGTTTGATTTAACCCACCAGTACACAGCTAAAATACAAGTAATACCTTTCTAATTACATTAGAATTACAGACTATTACACAGGCATAAGCTACTTAAAATAAAGTGTATCAAGATTGTACTTAAGTGTACTTCATGTGTATCTATACTGTACACCTTATCCAGCTGCACCTTAGTTTGATTTAACCCACCAGTACACAGCTAAAATACATGTAATACCTTTCTAATTATATTAGAATTACAGACTATTACACAGGCATAAGCTACTTAAAATAAAGTGTATCAAGATTGTACTTAAGTGTACTTCATTTGTATCTATACAGTACACCTTATCCAGCTGCACCTTAGATTGATTTAACCCATCAGTACACAGCTAAAATACAAGTAAAACCTTTCTAATTACATTAGAATTACAGAATATTGCACAGGCATAAGCTACTTAAAATAAAGTGTATCAAGATGGTACTTAAGTGTACTTCATGTGTATCTATACTGTACACCTTATCCGGCTGCACCTTAGTTTGATTTAACCCACCAGTACACAGCTTAAATGCATGTAATACATTTCTAGTTACATTAGAATTACAGAATATTACACAGGATCAAGATTGTACTTAAGTGTACAAGTAGCTGTGTGACAGACTTGGTCTGTTACATACAGTGGGGCAAAAAAGTATTTAGTCAGCCACCAATTGTGCAAGTTCTCCCACTTAAAAAGATGAGAGAGGCCTGTAATTTTCATCATAGGTATACCTCAACTATGAGAGACAAAATGAGAAAAAAAAATCCAGAAAATCACATTGTAGGATTTTTAAAGAATTTATTTGCAAATTATGGTGGAAAATAAGTATTTGGTCAATAACAAAATTTCATCTCAATACTTTGTTATATACCCTTTGTTGGCAATGACAGAGGTCAAACGCTTTCTGTAAGTCTTCACAAGGTTTTCACACACTGTTGCTGGTATTTTGGCCCATTCCTCCATGCAGATCTCCTCTAGAGCAGTAATGTTTTGGGGCTGTCGCTGGGCAACACGGACTTTCAACTCCATCCAAAGATTTTCGATGGGGTTGAGATCTGGAGACTGGCTAGGTCACTCCAGGACCTTGAAATGCTTCTTACGAAGCCACTCCTTCGTTGCCCGGGCGGTGTGTTGGGGATCATTGTCATGCTGAAAGACCCAGCCACGTTTCATCTTCAATGCCCTTGTTGATGGAAGGAGGTTTTCACTCAAAATCTCACGATACATGGCCCCATTCATTCTTTCGTTTACACGGATCAGTCGTCCTGGTCCCTTTGCAGAAAAACAGCCCCAAAGCATGATGTTTCCACCCCCATGCTTCACAGTAGGTATGGTGTTCTTTGGATGCAACTCAGCATTCTTTCTCCTCCAAACACGACAAGTTGAGTTTTTACCAAAAAGTTCTATTTTGGTTTCATCTGACCATATGACATTCTCCCAATCCTCTTCTGGATCATCCAAATGCTCTCTAGCAAACTTCAGTCGGGGCCGGACATGTACTGGCTTAAGCAGGGGGACACGTCTGGCATTGCAGGATTTGAGTCCCTGGCGGCGCAGTGTGTTACTGATGGTAGCCTTTGTTACTTTGGTCCCAGCTCTCTGCAGGTCATTCACTAGGTCCCCCCGTGTGGTTCTGGGATTTTTGCTCACATTTCTTGTGATCATTTTGACCCCACGGGGTGAGATCTTGCGTGGAGCCCCAGATCGAGGGAGATTATCAGTGGTCTTGTATGTCTTCCATTTTCTAATAATTGCTCCCACAGTTGATTTCTTCACACCAAGCTGCTTACCTATTGCAGATTCAGTCTTCCCAGCCTGCTGCAGGTCTACAATTTTGTTTCTGGTGTCCTTTGACAGCTCTTTGGTCTCAGCCATGGTGGAGTTTGGAGATGGACTGTTTGAGGTTGTGGACAGGTGTCTTTTATACTGATAACGAGTTCAAACAGATGCCATTAATACAGGTAACGAGTGGAGGACAGAGGAGCCTCTTAAAGAAGAAGTTACAGGTCTGTGAGAGCCAGAAATCTTGCTTGCTTGTAGGTGACCAAATACTTATTTTACCGAGGAATTCACCAATTAATTCTTTAAAAATCCTACAATGTGATTTTCTGGATTTTTTTTTTTTTTCTAATTTTGTCTCTCATAGTTGAGGTATACCTATGATGAAAATTACAGGCCTCTCTCATCTTTTTAAGTGGGAGAACTTGCACAATTGGTGGCTGACTAAATACTTTTTTGCCCCACTGTATGTGTAACAGTAGCTGCCTATTACATCTATATAATTACAAACTGTAAGTACAGACTGTTCCATCACTTAGTTACATGGTAAGTACATTTTGTTTCATGTAAGTACAACAGCTACTACTGAGTACTTAACTAGGTAATTACTCTGTATTATGACACCGTAAAAGAAAGTGTTACCATCATTTGATATAATGCACTTGTTGTGCACATACATGTTATTACATTGTACTTGTATTCAAAAAAAAAATATGTGCAATCTATAAATAATTTCTGTAGTTACACCTATAATTACACCTACACATACCTCTTAACCCACCTTTAAACCAACCCATACCACTAAACATGTCCATAAACTCTTGTGCGCTTGTGCACAATAAATACATTGTACTTATCATTTAAGTAAGTACATAGTAGTTGAAGACACCTAATATGAAGTGTGACCAAGCTTTCTAATAAACACTGATGTCTGCATTACAGTGATTTACAAGAAATACTGCATTGATCTTCATTTTTTAAAAATAATTGTTTTTAACCATTTGAGCGACTGAAATCTCGTCTCAACCCAATTACATGAAAAGGCTGTCTGTCTGTCTTTATTTTTATTTTTTTATTTATTTTATTTATTCATTTATTTTTTTTTTTTTTACATAATAAATGCTTTGTTATGGTTCAGTTTAGTTAACTACAATAACCAGGGATGCAGACTTAAGTTTTTCAGTTTCACACTCACTCCACATAGTGTAATCCATTAAATATAATTATAAAAATAAAATAATTAATAATAGTAATAATAGTATTATTGCACTTTATTTATGTATTTAAATATTTATTTATTTTAAACAAAATAATAATAAGTGATAAAATACAATAAAAAATACTATGCTAATATTTACATTTTCATTGTCTTTATATATATATATGAATTTTCGTCATTTTCAAACGTAAAACCTTTTATTTTGGTGGGTTGCCGGCAAAAATATATGCACTTGCTGGTTTTAGCACTGCTGAGTGAAGCACATCAGTGAATGAAATGCCACAATTTTGTGTTTCGCTCTGAAACAGCAGCATAGCCTAGATTTATGCTTTCAGGTCAAATTGAAATCCTATTCACCTTATTTTTCAATGCGGACGTAAGCAGTTTTGTGGAGTAGAAAGTAAAACTATTTGCACTACAAACCAGTGTGTTCATAATTAAGATAATACATTAAAATAATATGGTAAAAAATATCAGTGTGCTTTATCAAGCCACAAAACTAGCTGTTTTGTACAGCTAAAAATAGCTGGAAGCGATTGACACCAGAAGCCAGACACATTAAAATTTACAAATGACCATGGAAACCTCTTACCTCTTACGGGAAAAATAAGGTAAATCGATCTAAACCGGTGATTCTGCACTAACAACTCTCAACAATGTTGGTACGCAAATGAGCGGTCTGATCTTATTTACCCAGCAGATTTACCTTATTTGTTTGTTTTGGTCGTGCCTGTGCACCACTTATGTGCACCACTGATAATAACCCTGGTTGTCCATGCATGTTTTGTTGGAGATTTAAAATGTGTGCTAATACATTTGTGAGGTGTTTAGAAAATGAACTGAAAGGACAGTGCTTCTTTTGGTTCAGTCATAGTGTGAGAAGAATGATCCGTGTGTTGATAATCTTCCGTCTGAAGTGTTTTCCAGAGACTCAAGCCTTTGGGTTCTCTGGTGTTAGGGTGACGTGAGCCCAGCTCAGATTCAAATGAAAGTGAAGTGGATTTTGACACGCGTCTTTTCCTCCAATGACCCAGCTGTCCCGCGGCAGTGAACTCCTGCGCTTCAATTACTGAATCTCCCTGTGCGAATATTAGACTTTTGTAATGTGTTGCTTTCATTAAACAATGCCTGGATAATTGTCTTTGCTGGCAATTAGCTAACAGGTTTGTCTGGCGCTATCGGCAAGCACATCCATCATTCCCGGCTCGCTCTGTGTTTCCAGCCGGCGCATGGATCAATAGCCTCATATACACCACACCACCATCTTTTATTTTCTTTCATTCCTTTCTTTGCATTTCAGAGACGCAGAAATTGTGCCTTTGGGACGGCTGAATATATATCCACTCACTTCAGCGGGATCAATAGAGAGTTTGAGATTGTTTCTGAAGTCTTTTCTCGGGTGAGTGTTGCGTCCGTGTTTTCCTCAGACCGTTCCAGCGGCGTGGGCCAGATGGATGCGCATGTAAATAAATCAATACGTTCAGGGCATTCTCAGCACATATCGAATATGATATCAACATCTATAATCCTTCCTCTCCTGCAGACGTCAGGGAGGGGATCTTCTGAACGCTAGACTTTCCTAGAAAGCACTGCTGGTCTTTCCTGTGATTTTTACTCAGATCTCTTTGGTGTTTTGTGGCTCTGTGCTGGACGCCTCATCTTTAAATGAGATGATGGTTACATTATGGCTCTATTCACGTTACCTTTTCATTTCTTTAAAGACATTTGTGCCTGAATATCCAGTGAATAATGCTTACCGCTGGTTCCTGTGCTGAGGGCGTTGAGCTGTGGATGCTTGAAGCAGTGGTCATTTTAAGTCAGCTTGTTTTTCCATTTCTCTTCCGTATTGTGTGATATTAGATGGGCACCAGTTTGATGATTTGATGATGACCATTGCCCCTTTTGGACTTCACGTGTGCGTAATTAAACCATACTACTGATGAAAACAATATCAGAGTTATTGTAAGTAATGCATCAAAGGTTTTGGAAAGGAAACAGGAATATGATAATTTAATATGTTGGGTGTTGCAGTTTGAGCTGACTCATCCAATCCAGGCTGACTCATCCAATCCAATCTTATATGAGATTAATCAGAGACATGCACAATATAAACATACATATTACAATTTACATCTGCACAAAAGGATGCAGTTGCACAAGTGAACTTTAGCTTGTTAGTCAGCAATTTACAACATTGTATAACAATAGTGTACTCATTATAATATTGTGTGCTCTATATGACTGTCCCAGTCATAGTCAATAATTACTGTTTGAGCTGAAAGTGAACAGTGAACAAACACTGGTAAACCCACATACCATATGAGAATAATCAGGTATGCAGTGTACAACAGCAAAATGACATCAGCATACTATTACAACTTACAAGCTAGTCAGATATTTTGCATGTGGCAGGTAGGTGCTGCACGTCCTTCACTTAGCTGTATTTTCATAATTTTCAAAGTGATTCCAGACATCACTGCAAACTTTTATAGTTTCACTTCAGTTCTCTGGTCTGAACGGCTGGTCTTAAGGCTTACCAATCAGATCTCTCAATATGCATTGTAAAAAATAATCTATGAAATTTATGGTTAAATATACAGCAGCAACATTTTAGGCTTTACAGATCTTTTTGTTTATATATTCTAATATTATATTATTATAAAAAACTTATTTCTGTTATAATGTTAATGTACCAACCTACCGAAGTACTAAAATCTATTAAAATATACTGACAACCACCATAAAAACAGCTTTTTTCACAAGCTGAGGTAAATACTAAAATGATGCAATAAACATTCAATTAACAACATATGTAACATTAAACCCTAATGTAAAGACTAAATAATGCAATATCCATGCATTTAACAACATAAGATGTTATATAATGTACATAGAGTAATTCATAAGAAAAACTAAGAAGAAACTAAAAAAAAAAAATTCTAGTCATCAAATGTGAGTCCGTTTGTTTTTTCTCTGTAATTTATAAGATTACTTGTTCTTTTTCACTAATGTACATTTAACAGTATTTTACATATTACATTTTTCACCGTATATAGTAAGAAAACTTACAGTTAACAAATTAACAGGTGTTTACTGCACCGTTTTTACAGTCTTTTGCTGTTAAAATTGCAACAATTTTTACAGTGTCCAAAATCCTGCCATAACCAATCAGAAAAAAGGAAAGATTTACATTTTTAAATCACACAATCATCATTTTCTTGTTTTCTTTTTGAGTGCTCTAGTACTCGTGGCCATCCCTACTACAAAGGCAGATCTCAGTGAAGGTAAGTGCATCGGGCGGATGAATACTGAGATGCATGCTCTTCATTAGCAGCTGCAGGAGGCGGGTGAGGTACGCAGTCGCCTTGACAAGGATACTAATGACTAGCGTGGAGCTGCGTAGCTGGAGTCGTGGAGCTCAGAGAGCCCTGCTATCAGACGCGGACGGAGGCAGATCAGTTCTGCCTCACTAACCCTGCTGGGAGCCCCAGCGCCATCAGCGCCGATCGCCAGCGCACCTGAGGCGGAGGATATAAACGCAAGCGCCACTGCTCCTCGTGTGAGAGGAGGATGGGTTTAAAGAAGTAAATATGAAAATCAAATGAGGGCTTTAGGCAGCCGCAGAGATTTGCAGAGCTGTCCTCTGGCGTCTAACAGCCTCATCCATCACGGCCCGCAAGTAGTCAATTCCTCTAGTATCTGTAAATGTTTTTAGATATTAGCCAATTTATATGCTCCCAGATTCATCATGGAAAATCAGCTTTAGCAGGGGCGCATTATCAGCCAGCGCCTCTCGTGCGCATCATGAAGTTTGATGTACGATGGCGTTCGGGTTACGCAGCTGAGGAGGAGGGGGCGTCTTTATTATAACCGTAAGAAGAAGGGTTTTTAATTAATAAACAAACTCCGGAGCTCATCAGTGTCAGGGGCGATAACGATTGTCATCCGTTATTTTTTTTACGACGATCGACCCTCGACGTGTGCTGCTTTCTAATGAGCTTCTGTTCGCTTTTTCGTAGTATGCCGAAGAGGTTGTGCCGCTTTCCACCGCCCCATTCGTCATTTCATCAGAGGTTGTTAAAGGTGGCTGTGTTTTTGGTAAACAGCGCTTCCCTGCTCCTGAACAACTCCCGGCGGAGGGTGTCTTTCCTCTTTAATATTTCCCTCCTCAGATAAGGACGCTTCGCTCGGAATTTATGTCGACACGGGACAATTACATTAAATTCGTGGTGTGTTTACAGTGTAGTGTGAAGGCGTCTTTAATAAATGCATGCTGATGCCAGAGGCTGTGGCGACGCGCGCATCTTCGGCTCTGTTGTTATTTACTGCGCCGTTTGCACGCTGCGGATCCGCTGCCGCAAATGGCATTATGGGCCGTGATGAATGAGCATTAGAGTAAACTCATTTTAAAAGCGGCCTGATTTATTAGCTCTCTGGCCTCCATTTTCATCAGGTCAGTGCTTGGCTGAAACCCCACAATGTCAGCCGCAAGGTCATCCTCTTTTTACGACTCTTCTTAACCCCATTGCTCAGAAAATAGAGGAAACGGCCCTGGGACGGACGGATGGACGCGCCGGCCATTTGAGGCAGGTGGTGTTGTGTGATGTGTGAAATGCGATGGTGGTCAACCTCCAATTACGAGTCCTGGTAAGACAAGGCCTTTAATGGCTGCTGCTTGCCTTCGGGGAGCTCTATTACACACTGCTGTTTTGCAGGACCAGCATCAAATCTATAAAAGTACCATTAAGAGGAAAAAATCAATCAAAATGCCATTAAAGTGGAATAAGTTGCCAATATTGCTGATGTGGTTGCGGCTTCTTTGATTTTCCCTCAGATTATTAGGCGCAGCGGCGTAGTGACTTTGTTAAGGGAAACGAGTGTTGTTGGGGAGTAATATGTCTCCCGGCTTCATAAAGTTTGCGGCCTCATATTTCCCGCTTTATTGATTATCCATTATCATTTGTCACGAGGTGTCCTAACTCAAGGGGAAATATAGCTCTGTTCATTGCCGAGCGGAGCGCCGGAGCGGCGTATGGATCTGCGTGTGAAGGTAGCAATCTGGGAGAAAAATGAGCTGAAAAACAAGGCGCCGCCGGTGCAGAGGACTGCTGACTTGGCTTTGTTCTTTCTTCCTCACGTCCTCTTTCAGCAGGAGGATGAAAAAGATAACGGTGGCCGTTTGTTCTTCTCCGGCAAGGTTTTGATGTTACGACAGAGACCTCTGAGATGCGACCAGTGAGGGAGGATTGTGTGTTTGTATGCGGCTGGATGCTGATGACAGGGCTGTGTAACGAGAGCCTAAACAGCTCACTTCTTAGGGTCTATTCTACTACTGTACTACTACTTAAGAGTCTTCGAGAAACAGTCGTACTCTGAGAACACGGCTACTAGGGCACAAAGGTGTCCAATGAAATTTCTTCCATCTATGGTAACAAAAAAGTGTTCTTGAGATGGGATGAAGTGTTTGGGGATACGATTTTGTTTGAAAATATTGAGTACTTCTGCAGTTTTGTTTGGTTTCCCTAATGGCAAAGAACTTTCACACCTCAGCTTTAAACACTCTTAACATTAAAGGTATTGATGGTTCCATGAAGAACCCGTAACATCCAAGGGATCTTTCCATTCCACAGAAGGTTCTCTATAGAGAAAGAAGGTTCCTCAGATTCATAAAAGGTATTTTTTTTTTGTTTGTTTTTTGATTTTTTTTACATTTAATCATTTAGCTGTTAGTCTAGCACAGTACACATAGCAAGTTTTTTTTTTTTTTTTTTTTGAATAGGATAGGAAAGGATAGGTAAGTGCTAGGTATAATTGGTCAAGTGCTGGTGAAAATGTTCTTCACACAAGAAAAAAAAGTGGATCTTTTGAACTAATCACTTAAAGATTATTTGGAGAACAAAACATGGTTCTTCTATGGCATTGCTGTGGAAACACCCTTTAGAACATTTATTTTTGAGAGTGCAAAATGAAATATTGATGATATATTCAGAATACATGGCCGTTTTGGACTGGCTTTTACTGGAGAAAAATGTTCTTTAGAAACATGCTAACCAGCCAAACCTTGACTACTTTTCGTGTTGTAATGACCTCAAACAGATTTCAGTGGCTGCAGATCTACTGCACACAGTTTTTGAAACGAATGTGCCAGCATTTCTCTATTTAAGTTTATTTAGAATAGACAACCTCATTTTGTAACCAAGTGTGTTGATCTGGACCTTGAGGAGTCTAGTCTTGGTCTGAGTCCATCTCAGGTTGGAGATATAGAGCCAATAATAATGTATTTTACACACAGAAGTCTTCAAGCTACAGTTGCAGGGCTCACAGAAGAATGGTCTTGAAGATCAAAATGATGACTGTTTATTGGCACACAAACTTTGACTTGCATTATAGTATAATTTGACTTCCCGCAATGTAATAAAATGCTCATTTATTTCTCATCACTGTCTATTTGAGTTGAACAAGGTCTCACATTTCCCATCATGCCCTGGCCGGTGGCACAGTGCCTCATATGGATATATCATTAGAATGACACACAATGATTCAATCCATTAAATCTGAATATGTTTGAAAATGATGGATTTTGTGTTGGAGTAATGGGGAATCAATCCAAGGGCTCATGGGTTGATTTATAATGTTAGTGCAGCATGAATGGAGTAAGACATGCGGAATATTCATCAGCTCATCTAAACCTGTGTCTGCTGGTATCACAGAAATATTGCAGGTGTAAGAGATCGGTACCTGCCACAGCTGATCTCTGGCCTTTCCTCTGGAAATGTCTAATGCATGTGTTTCTGCTCACTCTTCTCTGTCCATCAGCAGCTTCCAGACACGTCCTCAACAACATGCTGCGCGAACCGTATTTAATTCCAGACCTGCTGTTAGCCAAGCACGTCGAGCAGGTACCAAAACTGAGCAAACATCATCTGTTTCTAGATGTTTAGCGTAATCTTCACACTGCTCTTTACTGTACAATGCAAGCAGACTCTGATCAGTGGCTGTACAACTCCATAAACTATAATCATACTGGTATCATGCTTTATATTCTGAGTTTTCTGATGTTATGTGATTTTTCTGAACTCGGATTTTTCTGTTTTCATTTTCATTGTTTGGTGTTCTTGTAATATTCTGTATACTCATTATATCTTAACCTGCTAAAGCTCTTTAGTTAGTGGTTAATGATTCTGTGTTAGATTCTGTGTTAGTTTCTGAGATGTTCTCATGTGAATCCATCACTAGTCTGAATAATCTGCTAATAAGGTGACGTGTGGTGTGCTGCAGTGCATGATGGGTGTTTGTAATGGATGCTGAGGGGCCCGTCCCCTCCTGACTGTAATATTTCTTGGCTCTTTTCAGTGCACAGTAAATGACTGCTGTTATGGACCGCTGTTCGACTGCATCAAACAGTATCCTTCCCATAAAACTTTAAGCCTGAAATTGACGAGGAGCTATTCAGAGGGACGAGATGTGCCGAGCTTCACCTGACATAAAAGTTACGCTTCAGGAGTGTGTGTGTGTGTGTGTGTGTGTGTGTGTGTGTGTGTGTGTGTGAGAGAGATCTATAGTGTTCACTGTCTGTATCATGCCGTCAAACAGCCCTCACTTCCTGTTGTTTGATTTCCTCACATATGCAGGATTATATTTTAGCACAAGATTTTATCTGTTTCACTTCATCATCATTAGGAATATTTCCCATTTATTTTACTTTCATCACTTTCTATTTAGTAAATCTGACTGAATTCAGATGATTTCAGAACTTTAAATTTTTTTGACTTTTTGATGTTGTATTATCACATTGCTTCTCGTGTTTTTTTGTCATTTTTGACCTACCATTTAGGCAGTGATCAATAATCAAAACAGTTAATATTGGCCATTTCAGCATCAAGTAAGATAATAGCCTACATTTTTCTGCTCAGTTTCGTATGTTTTTATAAGCAGCCAAGTCTGTTTATTTCAATAAGATTTTATTTAATTTAAATGCATCATGTGTGATGATTGTGACTTTCTGTAACACCTGTAGAAGAACTGTGATTCAAACAGGTTTGAAAACTAATTCTGTCTGAATAGGGCTTGTGATGCCTTAACATTGTAAAGCCTAACATATGTAATAGACTGAAAATTCTTTTCTTTTTTTTTCATATTATATTGGATCCATCAGGCTTTTATGGCTCATATAGTCTGATACAGTGCGAATATGGAGCTCAGTTTTATTCAGAGACTCAAACTGAGCAAAAATATGAATTTGCTGCAGATGCTGATGATGAAATTCTGCTGCTTGTAATGTAAATCAGTGAGATCTTTATAACAGAACAGCAGATACTGACATAAAATGATCTGAATATCAGTCATCACTCTATATCTCCAATAATATGTCTTAATAAGATGAGATTGAAATGATCCAAACATATAATGCAATGCAATCCAATGCTGACTGAGAGATGAAGAAATAAACGCTCCTCAGAAGATGTGAGATCATTCCTCCGCTGAGGAACAGTGAAAGTAAAGCTTCTGGAAACAAACGCTCCTCAAAAGATCCTGATGATCAGATTTGAGACTAAAAAATGATTGATGGAGAATCAAGTAAAGCTGAGCTGATTCAGTCCAGTAAGAGTTCATCTGGAAATATGACTACAGTTATTCTGACGTTTACTTGAGAAAAAAATCAGTCAAGATTTGACCGCAAAAAGACACGTGAAGCAGCAGCTGAATCTGGATGTTTCTACAATTACACTAAAAGAGCTTTGACTGGATAAAAAACTCTAAACTATCAATCAGACGACAGAAGACATGGAGGAGATTGAGTGTGAAACAGGTTTAACAGCAAAGATTGATCATGTTGATCATTTAGAGACATTAGAAATAATTTTCCTAATGGAGACACTGTGTTCAGGTTTGTGCTGTTGTAGATCACGTGCCTCTCAGACACCTCTCTCTCTCTCTCTCTCTCTGTGTGTGTGTGTGTGTGTGTGTGTGTGTGTAGTCGGGGATGAAGGGTCACAGTGTTTCTCTGTCTGAGGTCACTCATCCTCATCCCTCCACTCTTTCTCTCTTTCTCCATCTCTTTTCATGCGTCAGCATTCATTCTCTCTGTACATCTGCGTGGGTTCATCGAGTCGCCTTGCAGAACCGCCCCATCAGACCCTGAGCACAGCCTGCGTTACGCCCTACAAACACAACTCTTCAGCACTTCATCACCTTTGTGTTTTGGCTGAAACACCTAGGCAACCATTCAGAACATTCTAGCAGCAACCTAACAACACCCTAGCAACCACTCAGAACACTGTATCACTGTAATGTTGGGTTTAACACAGAGTGTGTTCAGGGTAGGGTTGCACCAGCCATTCGTAAGTTCTTACTTAAATTAGAACGTTAAGTCCACACTAGAGGCTTAGTAACTACTAGCTAGTTTGTAACTAAATCCATACATTATTTGGTTGCACCAGTTGTTCGAAAGGCAGGACGTAGCTAGTAGTTCGTAAAGTAATGCGTAGTCGCATAATATGACGTTTACCCTAAATCATCCAATAGAAACCTTCAAATACGCGAGCAAAACTTGTTTAAATGCTATGAATGTTAATTTATCCTTCATTCTAACTTCTTTTGCCTCACGTATACTAACAGTAAAAACAAGTTTCCATTAAAAAGGATACAATAATAACATTAGTCTAGCCTAGCTATTTTTATATGTAAATAACCTTCAGAAACTCTATTTGAAATAAATAAGGATCAGTAAATACTGAAAGAAACATAAGAAAACATAAGAAATGCCATTTATTTATTTATTTCATCTGACATGCGCAAACACGGACCGAAGCGCACAGAGGCACGCTGTAGATGAGGTGTTGAAGACGCGCTAACAAAGTACGTTTATTCACATATTGTTCTCCCTCTCTTAATATGTACGTGAGTGTAAATGTCAGCAGCATCATATATGCCTAAAGGATTGAAGGTTGTCGGGTAAAAGAAGAGCATATTGATGTAGTTCACTCAGTCTGCTATTTTATTCCAACCGTTACTCCTGATCAGATGCTTCTGTAAATATTTAGTTTACACGTAGAGTTACACTTCAACTAAGTGTAATGGTGCAACGCAAAAATATTTAGTAGTGCGCAAGTTGTAACTTAGTGCCCATTTACGTCAAAACTAGGCTAAGTTGTAACTTACGTACAGCTGGTGCAACCGGCCCCAGGTCTGTAATGTTACACTCACTCTTGATGTTACAACAAACACACTTTCCTCTGTTGTTGCCACAGCAACCCTGCTCAGCTGTCAAAGTGTTTCCATGGCAACCAAGCACAGGTAACATTTAGAAGCGGGCTTGTGAATGTTGACCATCCCACTTTTCATTTTCCCTTCAGCTCCCATGAGAATGAGAAGAGAACAAACTAAAGTTTGTGCAGTTTGTCCTTAACCGTACTCCCACAGTGCCATCGGTCTGGAGCATGAAGTCATGCTGCGAGACAAACTCAGAGAGAGGAACCTGCCGTTTTTAGGTAAGCCTCTGTTTCACGCTTTTGGGCCCTTTCTACAGCATAGGAGGAATATTAAAAAAAATATTTATCTGCTTAACAGGATTTCTTTCATAAATTAATTTATATATCTGCTTTATCAATATCTACAAAACCAGAATTCAGTCCCAAACTAACTAAACCCTAATGAGTTCAATTTCAGCCACATCTGTTCTGTTACCCATTCGGGCATATTTGTTGTTGTTTTTGTTTTTTTTTGTTTTTTTTTTGTTTTTGTTTTTTTTGTTTTTTTTTAGTTTGGTTTGTTTGGGTTTTGTTTGTTTTTGTTTGGTTTGGTTTTTGTTTTGTTTGGTTTGGTTTGTTTTGGGTTTTGTTTGGTGTATTTGTTTTGTTTGGGTTTTGTTTGTGTTTGTTTTTGTTTATGTTTGGTTTGTTTTGTTGTTGTGTTTTGGTTTGATTTTTTTTTTTTTTTTTTTTTGATTGTTATATTAAATTTCTTCAGACTCAATTTTTTTTTTTTTTGAATATACAGTATAGTGTGTGTGTATTATGTAAAACTCTTAATAATTAAACATATAACATTTAGAGTGATCTCCTCAGGTTGATGGTCATCACTGACTGTTGGAAATAACAGAAAATTAACTTGTCTTTTTATGAGTTCAAGCTGTATTGTGCTCTTTGCTCATGGAGTGTCGTTTACTCTCAGACTCGTTCTTCCTTCTTTTTGAGTTCAAAGTTCGCCTTTCGTCTTTTAATGATTTTATTACTCATATATGACTGGTGGTTTTTGTTAAATCTTAGAGGAATACAGCAGCACATTATTATTATGATGTGTCCTGATATGTGTGTGCATGTATGATGTGCCTAGTGTTTTTATGTGCACTGGTGTGTGTTTCTGGAGCGTCAATGGGCAGTAAAGACAGGTGTGAAATGAGTGAGTTCTGACCCGTCTGAGGGCGTTCGGGCTCTCGGGTCACGCGGCCTGATAAATGGATTGGAAATGAGCTCTGCAGCAGCTGAGACAGCTCATTAATTCTAATCAAAGGTGATGTACAGAGACGATCTGCCCAGCATGACCATGTCAACAGACCCGACACAAAGCCCTTGCCCCTCTCGCCCTGCAGCGGTTCAGCCTGACTGGACACAGAGAGGCCGAATGACCCGCTCTCTGTGATTTAATGGAGAAATCAGGTGTTTCACCAGGACTCAAGGACAACGGATGAGGTCACTCCAGCGCTGATATAATACAGCGACCTCTCACCCTCCATCAGCACAGCCACTGAAGAGACGTTTGTGCAGCGCCAGCAAACACTGCACTCATCCTGCGTCTGTGTCTTTACTCTCCTCAGATGACTTTGCTTTAGATGCGCTGACCGAGGGCATCGATGAGCCTTCACTGCATGCCTGCTGCTTGGTTTTAAAAGGTTTTGAAGGGACAGAATAATGGGAATCAGTTTCACCAAATACATTTGATAAAATATACAGTAACTTTCAGAACTAAAAACGTCCCTTCTAGTAATAAAACAGCAATTACTGAAACTAAACTGCACAAATGACTCGTTGTGGACGTCTGTGAACTGCAGTGTAATGCAGCTTAGCAAACAGTCTTCAGTCATTTCCCATTTTAAACAATGCTCTGTTAATAAGGTATTTTATTTTATTTATTTATTTAATTTTATGTTATGTTATGTTGTTATGTTGTTATGTTATGTTATTTTATTTTAATTAATTAATTTATTTATTTATTTATGTATTTATTTATTTTTATTTTATTTTATTTTATTTTATTTATTTATTTTTTTTAACAGTTTAAAGCCCTGATTGATGTGAATTAGCATTTTCCATCAATGTGACTAAAATCATTTTATTGACTGTGCGTCATAATTTAAGGAAATACTGTATTTTTTTATGGGGGAAAATCATGTAGTAACAGGGTTGCACTCTGGGTTGCATTTTATGTGTAAGTTCAATTCAATTCCTGTTCAATTCTTAGGGTCAAAGAGAAGATGGAAAATTATCTCAAACATCACTTGCACAAAAAGAGCCTCTTCTAACATTGTAAAGTGAACCTCTGTGAAAAAAACAAAGATCATGAAATGTGTTTTCCACGCAGATGAGAGCCAGCTCCGTGCCAAGGGCTATGACAAAACCCCTGACATCATTCTGGAGATGCCCATCGGTGAGATCTGCTCATCTGATACTGGCTGCTATTTATTTACTTAATGGTTGGGGGGAAAAAAGACCTTTTTAAACCAATAACCTGGTCAGTCCACAGAGACAAGCATCTGGCTGATATCATTGACATTTTTTTTAATTTATTTATTTTATTTTTTTTAGCAGACATCCTATCAAATCAGTTTTATATGAAAATAATCTGCCATTTTACCTACAGACCTAAGCAGACTAAAAATGCTGTGTTTTGTGTTTGTGCTGCATTAATAGCCTGCTCACTTTCTGTTTAAACACTGCTAGTATGTAGTAGACTTACTTTCCTAACCTGCTCTTGAGATCACTCAGTTAAGTGTGTTGTGTTCTTCTGCAGCTGTTGATGGTCATATACAGTGGGGCAAAAAAGTATTTAGTCAGCCACCAATTGTGCAAGTTCTCCCACTTAAAAAGATGAGAGAGGCCTGTAATTTTCATCATAGGTTTACCTCAACTATGAGAGACAAAATGAGAAAAATAAATCCAGAAAATCACATTGTAGGATTTTTAAAGAATTAATTGGTGAATTCCTCGGTAAAATAAGTATTTGATCACCTACAAACAAGCAAGATTTCTGGCTCTCACAGACCTGTAACTTCTTCTTTAAGAGGCTCCTCTGTCCTCCACTCGTTACCTGTATTAATGGCATCTGTTTGAACTCGTTATCAGTATAAAAGACACCTCTCCACAACCTCAAACAGTCCAACTCCAAACTCCACCATGGCTGAGACCAAAGAGCTGTCAAAGGACACCAGAAACAAAATTGTAGACCTGCAGCAGGCTGGGAAGACTGAATCTGCAATAGGTAAGCAGCTTGGTGTGAAGAAATCAACTGTGGGAGCAATTATTAGAAAATGGAAGACATACAAGACCACTGATAATCTCCCTCGATCTGGGGCTCCACGCAAGATCTCACCCCGTGGGGTCAAAATGATCACAAGAACTGTGAGCAAAAATCCCAGAACCACACGGGGGGACCTAGCGAATGACCTGCAGAGAGCTGGGACCAAAGTAACAAAGGCTACCATCAGTAACACACTGCGCCGCCAGGGACTCAAATCCTGCAGTGCCAGACGTGTCCCCCTGCTTAAGCCAGTACATGTCCGGGCCCGACTGAAGTTTGCTAGAGAGCATTTGGATGATCCAGAAGAGGATTGGGAGAATGATGAAACCAAAATAGAACTTTTTGGTAAAAACTCAACTTGTCGTGTTTGGAGGAGAAAGAATGCTGAGTTGCATCCAAAGAACACCATACCTACTGTGAAGCATGGGGGTGGAAACATCATGCTTTGGGGCTGTTTTTCTGCAAAGGGACCAGGACGACTGATCCGTGTAAACGAAAGAATGAATGGGGCCATGTATCGTGAGATTTTGAGTGAAAACCTCCTTCCATCAGCAAGGGCATTGAAGATGAAACGTGGCTGGGTCTTTCAGCATGACAATGATCCCAAACACACCGCCTGGGCAACGAAGGAGTGGCTTCGTAAGAAGCATTTCAAGGTCCTGGAGTGGCCTAGCCAGTCTCCAGATCTCAACCCCATCGAAAATCTTTGGAGGGAGTTGAAAGTCCTTGTTGCCCAGCGACAGCCCCAAAACATTACTGCTCTAGAGGAGATCTGCATGGAGGAATGGGCCAAAATACCAGCAACAGTGTGTGAAAACCTTGTGAAGACTTACAGAAAGCGTTTGACCTCTGTCATTGCCAACAAAGGGTATATAACAAAGTATTGAGATGAAATTTTGTTATTGACCAAATACTTATTTTCCACCATAATTTGCAAATAAATTCTTTAAAAATCCTACAATGTGATTTTCTGGATTTTTTTTCTCATTTTGTCTCTCATAGTTGAGGTATACCTATGATGAAAATTACAGGCCTCTCTCATCTTTTTAAGTGGGAGAACTTGCACAATTGGTGGCTGACTAAATACTTTTTTGCCCCACTGTAGTCCACTGGATTGAGAGCAAAGCTTCATTTGGAGACGACCACAGCCATCGCACGTACCTGAACGAGCAGTTCTGGAGCTACTGCAACAGGTCAGACCCTAAACAACACTTAGACATGATCTAAAATTAAAATATTAAAACCCAAAAATCTAAAAATGAACCAGACATCTGTCTATTAAATTAAAATGAACCTGTTCATTTTGAATTAGTTTGCTATAACAGTATTAAATGCAGAACTGTAATAGACTTATATTGTGCGAATGTCTTCAGCACTTTAGGGTTAGGCTTACTTTTCATTTTATACATCACAAACAAATTTCAAGCCACTTCTTCTTTCTTTTGCTTTAGTGTCCCAGAAGTAAATATCAGTTTTAGATTTCCAAACATTTCTTTTGCATATATGGTAATAATTCCGTTATAATTCATTCTTTTTTGATGAGGGATTTCACAAATATCTGATTTATTAATCTCACAACAAAAACAAAATTTCATTTGAAATAAGTGTGTGTGAGGAAGAACTGGTATTCACTACGTTATAAGGGCCAAATGTCCCCATAAGTATTGTAACACCAGTAAATTTTGACCTTGTGGAGGACATTGTTTGGTCCCCATGAGGAATCAAGCTTATAAATCATACAGAATGAAGTGTTTTGAAAATCAAAAATGCCAGTAGTTTTGTGTGAGGGGCAGGTTTAGGTGTAGGGTATAGAAAATACAGTTATTTATATTTAGAAAACCATTACACCTATGGAATGAACCCATAAAACATGGAAACCCAACACGTGTGTATGTGTGAGATACAGAGCACTTTAAATAATGATACTTTCAGTCAAACAGATTGGAGAACTTTAAAATAAAATGCGATGTAAACCGACCTACTGTATTCAGTGGTCCATGTTTAACCACACAATGTGACTAATACTCTTTAAGCTCTGGGGGTAAATGAATGGAATGTGCTTTTATATGACCAAAAGCATAAAAACATCCTTTTGTCCGTTGCGATCCATCACAAGAAGTCACTTCATTCATCTGATCTGATGCGCTGTGCTTCAGCAGCTCCATTACAGTCGTGATCCTCGTGTGTTTAGACGTGACACGGCACATGCTGTCATGTTTGTTCGCTGCCTTGTCAGATAAACTTTGGCATGTCAAAAAAAAAAATGTCAGGCCCTTCAGAGTGCACCTTTCAGAGCTGCTTGTAATTTTTAATTGACATTTACATTTGACATTTGCAGTGCTCTCGGAGCAGAGGACCGCCTGTGTCCACCTTCCCATCGTCTCCTCTCATTCAGCCAATCACACGCTCCGGCCCTTTGCCGTCGCATGTTACTTCATCTCCTCTGTTTATATGAGTTTGAGAGAAATATTGAAAAGGTCAGCGAGTTTCCTTTCCAGTGACCTTCCCAGCATGTTTTCAATTAGTGCAGCGCATGAGAGCGACACGACTCCTGATTTGTGACCCTGGACCACAAAACCTGTCATAAGGGCCAATTTTTTGAAATTTAGATTTATACATCATAAATGAGTTTTCCATTGATGTATGGTTTGTTAGGATAGGACCATATTTGGCTGAGATACAACTATTTGAAAATCTGGAATCTGAGGGTGAAAAAAAATCTAAATATTGAGAAAAACACCTTTAAAATTGTCCAAATGAAGTTCTTAGCAATGCATATTACTAATCAAAAATGAAGTTTTGATATATTTACAGTAGGAAATTTACAAAATATCTTCATCGAACATGATCTTTACTTAATATCCTAATGATTTTTGTCATAAAAGAAAAATCGATAATTTTGACCCATACAATGTTTTTTGGCTATTGCTACAAATATACCCAAGCGACATAAGACTGGTTTTGTGCTCCACGGTCACGTTTGCTTATTTTCAAGCATTTCCATCGTCTGCACCAAATGGCAGTGCTCACAAGGGCTGTTAATTATTCCTCGTTCTCCTTTAAGTGTTGAGAACCGAGTGAAAAACAACACAACTAATTTCCAATCCAAAACTTGCAGCAGCCGCATTCATCATCCAAACAATAGTGCGGCCAAAACACTAACCTCATAATAAACTCTCGTCAGTGGAGTCATGGGTAATGATGCTTCGCCTATAAAGAGCGAAGCAGAGAGACTGTCTGGATCTGATGCTCAAGATCCGTCGTCCTCACCTTCCCATCAATCTTCACCAGGCTCCGTGACGGATGTGCGCATAATCGAGTTATCTATCTACTCGGCTATAAGTTGCATTAAAAATTATTCAGCTGATGGTGAATATTAAGCACATAATAAGGCTTGTGTATGTTTTAGTAGAAGCGGCTGAGGTTAAATGTGTCATGTAATGAAATGCGACTCTGAACTGACGCTCCACTGCTGGGAGTGAATGAGAAACGCACATTACACGTGTCCTTTCATCAGCTGTTTGACTTTTATATTAAAGAAATAGTTCACACACAAATGAACATTGTCATCATTTCCTCTCACCCTCAAATCTCATTTGTCATCACGCATATTCATTTTGGCATTAATGACATTAACTCTATAAAGCTACTGTATCATATTTGAAACGAATTTCTAATGTCTCTAAATGATTTTGCAGTTTCACACTCAGTCTCCTCCATGTCTTCTGTGGTCTGATTGATAGTTTAGAGTTTTATCCAGTAAAAGCTCTTTTAGTGTAATTGTACAAACGTCCAGCTTCAGCTGCTGCTTCTCGTGTCTTTTTTCTGTCAAATCTTGACTGATTTTATCAAGTAAACGTCAGAATAACTGCAGTCATATTTCCAGATGAACTCTTACTGGACTGAAGCAGCTCAGCTTTACTTGATTCTCCATCAATCATGTTTTAGTCTCAAATCTGATCATCAGGATCTTTTGAGGAGCGTTTGTTTCCAGAAGCTTTACTTTCACTGTTCCTCAGCGGAGGAATGATCTTCATCTCACATCTTCTGAGGAGCGTTTATTTCTTCATCTCTCAATCAGCATTGCATTGCATTGCATTATATGTTTGGATCATTTCAATCTCATTTTACTAAGACATATTATTGGAGATATAGAGTGATGAAAGATATGACTGATATTTAGATCATTTTATGTCAGTATCTGCTGAACTGTTATAAAGATCTCACTGAATTACATTACAATCAGCAGAATTTCATAATATAAATATCAGCATCTGCACCAAATTCATATTTTTGCTCAGTTTGAGTCTCTGAATTAAATTTCCTCCATATTCTCACTATATCATATATGATGAACCATGAAAGTGTCAAATATGAGACAAAAGATAAAACACATATTCATTTTTTTTTTTAGTATTTTGTGTGAAGGCTCAATAAACTTAAAAAAAAAAAAAAAAAAAAAAGACTACAATTTGATTTTTTTTTTTGTTTTTTGTTTTTTTACAGGATAAATTACACTATGCGTTATTGCTTAATCTGAATCAGTTATTTCCAGCAATCCCAAGTGAGGATCTAGAAGGGAAGGGATTTATTACTAGAAGGGAAGTTGCATTTCAGTAACATTTAAAGTGAGGAATAAAATTTGTCATATTATTGAGGTATCATAAATTAAGTTTAAATCCCGCACAAAACTCTGTTTTTTCAGGCTTTTTCACCTAATGCACGCAACTGTTTTGGACAAAGCAAACATGCAGCTGGCTGTTTAACTGTGAGGCTGGACTTGCGTTTCTACAGTCGCCGTATTATGTTATGGTTCCTTCCATTCATTTTTATGAGTGGATTGGACCATCTCCTCTCATTATAGTGTTCAAACACAAAGGATATTTTAGAGCGTTGTCTAGTTGTGCATACACTGTGTGTAATCAAACACATTTAATAATGTTCTAACATGCGTTTCCTCTAGAAGCGAAGCCCTCGTGTTTCATACGGGCAGTACAGATGTGCTTGAGGCTGAGCGTGAAGACTGTTCTGGTTTCTGCATAAATGTTGTTTAAAAAAATAAAAGAACTCTGGAATGGAGTTGAAGTTTATTATTGCATTAATCCGTTTTTGATACTTTTTTCTCTCCAGTTTATTGAAATAATTAAGTAATACAAGCTGAAGTCCATTGGATTCAAAAATGTCATTAATGAGCAGAGTTGATAGTTATTCCAAATGAAGTCACATTCATGATGAAGAGTTTCTGTTTTTGTTCCAGTGGCTCCAGAGTTTTTGGTTTTGGCCAAGGATTTTAATTTCAGTGCATCATTAATTGAAGTTTGTTTTGAATGTGCATCTTAATATGAGATTGCTGTCTTCTCTGAGCTCTGTAGATGCAGGTTTTCTCTGCGGCGCTCGTGTATCAGAGCTGAGCGTGTTAGCGCTCGTAATAGAGGCTGCTAAAGGTTAGATCTGATAAAACGCTGTCAGGACTTGACAAAGATGATGTATGGCCATATAAAGCACAGTATGGCTCATTTCTCTCTTCGGTCAGATGGGGTTAATACTCTGTTTTGTCATATATATTCTGTGGCTTGACCTCTTGGAAATTGTTGACCCGAACATTTGTGTTATATTTTCTTAAAATCTTTTTGAGACATTTTTTGATGGCTTGTGGCTTTGACAATCGTTGGCAATAACATTAGACTCCAATAATATTAAGCCCCCAGACTGGATCATTTATTTCATATTTTCAAAGAGCATGTGAGTAAACAGTCTGACATACTTTATACCTTGATCACATCCCGTTCATGTGTAATTTGAAGGATATCCTGAATTCTCTTTGAAGATTTCTTTCTATTTATAAGGCGGGACATCAGACAGTTTATTCAAGATTTATACGTTTTAATGTTTTACATGTGAGATTTATACATTCTAATGTTTTAAATTAAAAAATATATTCGTTTTTATTTTTTAAATGGAAAGATTTATACATTTTTATATGATGTTTTATATTTTGTGGATGTAGTTGCACTGGTGGCCCTTCATTGCAGTCTGTGTTGTTGTTTTGCTGGTGTTTAGCATCACACCTCTTATATGTCTGGTCCATCCTTGCATTTAAAACAGAAATCATGTTTCTTTGCTGTCAAAATCATTGTGACAGTTTTTCTCCTCATTTTAAAGAAGTAGCAGAAGCTTTACTCTCTCTCTCTCTCTCTTTCACTTTCCTCGATTCTTCCATATCCTTTTATTCTTTTTTCCATTAACCTTTTTTCAGCAGAATCTTTACTCGAGCTTGTGCTCTTGTGACAGTTTAACCGTAAAGAGCTCTGAAGAAGCAAAGTTGACACGACAGTGTGACGTCAGGAAATCTTTTTGGGATTTGCGGTCCCTGGCATATGACATTTAACACCGCAGCACACCCCAGTGCAGCGAAAGACGTCTGACACGCACCTCTGAATGCTAATACCACATGACAAGATGCTTTCATGCTTTAAGGATTTCAATGCATATTTAGGGACATTGTTTAATGCGCTCCGCATGTAATCCGCACACTTCAGGCCCCCATCAGCTGTGGGATTTAGCTCCTGCTAAGCCTCCATTTCATCTATTTATTTTCCAGGTTTGCTCCCGATGCATTAAACAAATTTGTCGTTTCAAGTTGAGGTTAAGAATGATTTTGACACCAGCACTCTGCTTAAAAAAGTGAAAATAAATCACTTCCAAGCTAGGGGAAGTAAAGCAGTATATGACTTAGTGAAGTTTGAGAAGAAGGCCTACAGTGAAAAACTTCTGAAAGCTAACTTGTTGGCCATTTTGCTTTGTTTTTCAACATATGATTATATCCAGGCTCTTTGTAACAGTCAGTCCAATGGGACAATTTTGACAGCTTTCACATATACTAGTCAAAAGTTTTTGAACAGTAAGATTTTTAATGTTTCTAAAGAAGTCTCTTCTGCTCACCAAGCCTGCATTTATTTAATCCAAAATACAGCAAAAACAGTAACATTCTGAAATTTTTTACTATTTAAAATAACTGTTTTCTATTTGAATATATTTAAAATGTAATTTATTCCTGTGATCAAAGCTGAATTTTCAGCATCATTACTCCAGTCTGTTCTTCTGAACTTTTTATTCATCAAAGAAACCTGAAAAATTCTACTCAGCTGTTTTCAACATAATAATAATAATAATAATAATAATAATAATAATAATAAATGATTCAGCTTTGAAGTCACATGAATAAATTATATTTTAAACTATATTCAAATAGAAAAGTTATTTTAAATAGTAAAAATAAATATATATATTACAAAATGTTACTGTTTTTTTTTTTCTGTACTTTGGATCAAATAAATGCATATATAAATATATTTTTAATGTATGCATATATATAAATTATAATAAATATATATCACACTGCCCTCCAAAAGTTTGGAAACACCCCTGGCAAAGTGTGGTTTTGGATGATATCAGCATAAATCCTTATCTTTTTTTGGTGCAAATACAGTAAAGTATTTAAAGTAACTTGACATTATCATTGAAGACCAGCAATAATAATTTTCATTTTGAGTGCATAATAATGGCAATATATACAATATATCAAAGTCAGACATGCCCCTTTGCCAGCTGTGATGCCTGGTTACTGGTTTAAACTTGGCCCAGGTTTTTAAAAGATTTTTGGGTCAGCACACCTTAATAGCTTCAACAATTGATTGCCAATTAAGTTTAGAATACAATGAACCTGTTTAATGAATGAGCTGTAATAGCTGCTAATGGTGGATATTTTGATGAATCGACAATTTAAATATTTTCTATGTATAAACTGTTTATATAATAAAATATGTTTTCGTAGTTTGTGTTGTCCCTTAGTGCAAAATTATCACAAATGAAAAAGGATTCATGCCAATATTGTCCAAAACCCCACTTTTCTAGGGTGTTTCCAAACTTTTGGAGGCCAGTGTGTGTGTGTGTGTGTATATATATATATATATATATATATATACAGCACATCAATAACTATTATTTCTGTTAGCACACACAAAGGCCTGATGTGTTTTATTTCATATTTCAATAAATATCACAAAAGAGTCGCTGTTAATGATCAGTGCAGATTACAGTATCATCAAATTCTTTTATCTTCTCATGTCTTGATTGCTTTAGTCCTTTATAGCTGGATTGTTAGTGTGTCTGGCCTTGATTATATATTAGTTAAAGTCTAATCAGAGATGTATTAGGATGGGAACTTTGACCTTTGATTTCCCTCATTAATTCTCTCTAATGTTTGCAGTCATTTGAGGCTCATATAAGCACTGCGTCTCTTTTGATGAACGTCACGTGGAGGCTGGAAGCTGCCGGTGACCTTTCCTCTTTTATACGTTATAAAGACAGGCCAGAGTACATCTGTGTGACATTCTCCCGTCCGCCCTCTACAGAGATCTGTGCTGAAGACATCTCTTGATGTATGTCTCTGTGTCTGCGTGTTACACAGGACCCTTATTGTCAGGTCATTCTAAAAGCCTGATCGTTCAGCTCAGACACAGAGGTCATGGGTTTGATTCCCCAGAAATGCTGGAAGTGATCAAATATATACACTACCAGTCAAAAGTTTTTGAACAGTAATATTTTTAATGTTTTTTTTTTAAAGAAGAATTTTCTGCTCACCAAGCCTGCATTTATTTAATCCAAAGTACAGCAAAAACAACTGTTTAAAACAGCTGTTTTCTATGTGAATATCTGTTAAACTGTAATTTATTTCTGTGATCAAAGCTGAATTTTCAGCATCATTACTCCAGTCTTCAGTGTCACATGATCCTTCAGAAATCATTCTGATATTCTGATTTGCTGCTCAAGAAACATGTAGTATTATTATTATTATTATTATTATTATTATTATTATTATTATTATTATTATTATTATCAATATTTAAAACAGTTGAGTACATTTTTTCAGGATTCTCTGATGAATAGAAAGATCCAAAGATCAGCATTTATCTGAAATAAAAATCTAGAAATTATAGAAATTAATATTTTTATTTAGCAAGGATGCTTTAAATTGATCAAAACTGATAAAGACATTTATAATGTTACAGAAGATTTCTATTTCAGATAAATGCTGTTCTTCTGAACTTTCTATTTATCAAAGAAACCTGACAATTCTACTCAGCTGTTTTCAAAATAATAATAATAAATGTTTTTTTGAGCAGCAAATCAGAATATTAGAATGATTTCTGAAGGATCATGTGACTGGAGTAATGATGATAAAAATTCAGCTTTGAAATCACAGGAATAAATTACATTTTAAAATTTATTCAAATAGAAAACAGTTATTTTAAATAGTAAAAATATTTCCAAATGTTACTGTTTTTGCTGTACTTTGGATCAAATAAACGCAGGCTTGGTGAGCAGAAGAGACTTCTTTAAAAAAATCTTTAAATACTGATAGTGTACGTTCAAAGCAAAAGACATTTTGGATCATTATCTATCATGTCGTTTCAAACCTATTTCTTCGATGACACACAAATCCCATCATTTGACTTCAGAAGTCCTGGAATATATTGCATGAATCACACGGTGACTTGTGCATGATAATTGCATGTTTTTGGAGCTTGAGAGCCACTAGTCACCTTCTGCTTTCACTGTAAGTAAAAGAGCAGCATGAACATTCTGCTGAACATCTGCCCATGTTCCAGTGAAGAGAGGAAGTCGTATACATTTGATTCTAATAGTTCTGTTTTGATCAATTCCTGTTATGACAGCACTGCATTTGAAGTGTGTGCTAGAGTTTCTGATTTAAGAGTTTAGATGTGCGTCAGGACAGTTGAGCAGAGCTAGAGTTTGACCGCAGCTGCATCTTACATTCAATTCCTCTATGAGTTGACAGTTTGAAAACGATTACCATCAGAAGCAGTTTTGCTGTCCATGTCTGATGTCCACCGTCTCCAGATGTCCAAACTACAACTGTGCAGATCTTCAGATGTGTGGATGTGTTTATACGAGCGGAGCTCTCATGTACAGTCAGCGTTTCCACGTCCAGGAATGTCTCTTTAAATCACAGTCGTTTCTAGATCCCGTCTGCAGGCCAACGGGAGGCACACGGCACCTTCCCTAATTTGGTGATGAGTGTTTGACTAATCAGTGAAGTCGACAGCAGTTCACCGTCTGCAGAGAGTTTATAACTCAGCGGCTTGGGCAAAAGCAAACACTCGCACCTAAATCCTTACAGCAGTAGCTCACCCAAAACTGAAGTCTACCATCATTTACTGTCGTGTCATTCTGACCTTTCTTCTGTGGAACACAAAACAAGATGTTAGGCCCAATGTTTGAGCTTCTCTTTTCCATTCAACCGAAGTATTCAGGATTTATGCAGCCAAACTTCTCAAGGCATCATATAACAGTAGTTCATATCACTCATGCACTATATTCTTCTGAAGTTGTTTAACAGCTTTTTGTGAGACCCAAATTTAAGTTACTGTCCGTTCAGATGCCAATTTCACATCCTATTCACACTTAGGGACAGATTTACTATCAGCTTGCACCAGCGCAAACCGTCTTTTGGCATTAAAATAGTACTTTCAGAATTTACTAAAGATGTGCAGTGAAGAGTTAGCGCTGAAAAGGCGTGGACAGTTATTTTTGCACCTGACCTTATTGAATATGCATTTGTAGGACTTTCGCTTTCAGACGCAAAATTTATGGGAGGAGAGTATTCAAATGAATCACGCAACGAGATTTACTAATGTTTGCTCTTGTGAAATTACTGGTATTTGCGCCATTATTTAATGCCCAAAAAAGCATGTCTTAAAGCAGGCGCTAATTTGCGCTGCTCTTGGTAGATTGCGCTGCTCATTATGGAAAAGAGCTGGCTGCATCTGTGTTCTTTAATGTACGCATTAAATATATTCAAAATCACACGCTGAATTTTCGCCTCCCATCGGTGCTTTTATGGAATTGAGCTCTAACGCTAATTTGCCTTGTTTAGTAAATCTGGCCATTTGTGTATTAGAATATTGCCTTTAGATGTTAGACATCATTGGTTCCAAACGTATTTGCTTCCTGCATGTTAGAAAGGTTGAATACATGTTATTTGAGATGCCTTTTCACAATATATATGGCTTCAAAGCACCTTTACTGAAAGGCTTGTTTATGCTGCTGCATGGTAAAATTGGTGAGCTACATTTTGGAATAACTGTAGCTTGTTTATTGAGGATGCAGGGCGACCACCTAGTGGATCCAGATCATGGATGCATGATAATAATGCAGGTTTGAAACAACACAATGGTTAATGATGATAAAACTCTCATTTCTGGTTGAACCGTTCCTTTAAGTTGTTGGTTTTCCTCCGCTTTTAATTAATATGGTGTCATGTCATGTTCATTGGAAACATTTGCTGGAAGAGTCACCTCATGTACGCAATGGAAAAAAACCTGAGACAATGTTTGTGCAGTTCACTGAAATATGACCGAGCTTGTCAAATGGCAGTTTGAATAAGAAAGCAAACATATTTTAATCAAGCCTCAGACAGAAAGGGGTCACCGAATCGCAGCGTTTGATGTCACACTGCCTCCATTCTGATGGCACCGCGTGGAAAGTTACCCGTGACCCCGTCCTAAAAAGGAAGCAGAGGGATGAATGAATAACTGCTGCGAGGTCTTAGCATGTTAAATGCTGTAATCTTCCCAAAGTGTTCTTTCCTGTCGGCCCTCCTCTCAACTTCAACCTCCAACCCCTCCCTCCATGCATCACAGCAAATGAAAGCCGCCCGTGGCATTAGACGGGAGGGCAGAAAGCCCAGAGACTCCAGCGAAGAGTCCCGCCCGCCAGAGCCATAACGAGTGCTTTAATGGAGGAGATACCAGCGGCTGTAAATTATGTTTGACAGTCCGGCTACAGTGGTTTCATCATCACTTGTCTTTAGTTATTACTACGACTTCCTTACCGCATAGATAAGGGCCGCGACTTCAACTTACCAAGGTGCGCACTGTCGACACAGCGCTCTTATCTCCTTAATTGATTTAGAGCAAACGCCTTTGACATGGGTCATTGTGCGCTGAAGTTATCCATCACCTGGGCGTTTGATTTCTGCCCACGTCTGTCTCCAGTGTGTCTACATGGGTGCCGCCAGAGGAACTGGTTCAGAGGGCACCGCATGTCACCAATAAACACTGATATGATCGGAACATGCACAAACACAAAGCTTTCGTTTGGACTCGTCTAGGGCTGCCCTTGACTGAAGATTTTTTTTCTGGTCGACCAGTAATCAATCGTTTATTTTAAACATTAGTCCACTGTTTAATCCAATGTTTTAAGTCCACTGTCGCATTAATTATCTATATAAATCATAGTAATGAGCCTTTAGTTGCCTACATTGGCCAATAAGTGTTTAAGCCCATGCAAAAAAAAAAAAAAAAAACTTGCCACATCTCACCGGTAGATAGAATAATTATGAATTTGTCAGGGAAAAACAGTAAGGAGACTGCATTAACATTTTAATAATTTATTGATAAACTAGTGCTTTCTTTGTTTTCGGAGATGAAGTCGGCAACACTGACCCATCTTCTCCGCATTAGTGATGTGCCTATATGCATGTTTCACACGGATTACATAATCTGAGAATATTTATTTTCCATTTGAATTGGTTTATTTAAAAGTAGACATTTCCCTCTCCATAGATATGTTTCATGTCTGTAAGGCAAGTATACACAGAGTTTCGGATTTTTGGAGTTTCACGCTCAAGTTTAGAGAGACAGAGACGACAGAAAGCGCATCCTGTTTGCTTTTGTTATTTTAGTACAAAAGCGCAATGTTTCATTGTTATTCTGAGTGCACACAAATAAACGTAGTGTTTTTACAGATTTGAAAGATGTATTACTCTTATCTGTATGACCAAAAATGGCGGAGTATTTTAAGAGCAAGTGATCGCATCGGCGCCTCCATCTGTCCTGCAGTGAGCGCTACTGTTCAGCTTCCACGCTCCGCACTTCAATAGCGCACATTTTTCTAGGTTAACATTAGATTGAGTGGCCATGTAAAGTTGCTACTACATGCATCTTTCAGATGAAAAGCCATATTTGAGGTCGATGAATGATAGGTGAGCATTTGGATGTCCTGCCTGACGTACTATATTTCCACATAGACCCGCAGTCGATAACGTTGCCACTTCCTATGGAATTTTTTTTTTTTCTGCCACTAAGAGACTAATAAAATTTTGGTCGACCAAGCCTCTTCTCGTTGACTAACAGTTAGTCGACTATTAGGAGACATCCCTTGACTCATCCAGCAACAGTCCTTAAATGATTTGAGAGTCTTCATATTCCCACATTCAGAGAAGAAAAAAAGACTGTTAATTGTGTGTCCAGAAGATGGATGTTCACACGAACTTGAAGTTCAAGTCTCAAGTTTTTCCTGGAACGGAAAACGCTGAAATTATACTTCAAATTTGCCTTGATTTGTTATCATATCTGTCATCGTTTCATGCCTGCTGGAGTGGCAGAATTGACAGAGGCAGTTGCATTATATGCTATGAAACGTGCATGCTAAAAATAGTTTCTGGAATAAACAGCCTTTCCATCGTGAAGTTTCATATTAGGCCACGCTCCCTCTGCATTAGTGTGACTGCGGTAATTACACGTCACTTCATAATCGTATCTGTGGCAGGTAGTCTGCGAGCTGCACAATTTCATGCGGTGGATCTCGGATAAATACGTGGTCCGCTTAAAAACATTTTTATGGTTCTCTCCTCACATTAAGCGTCTGGGAGACCTGACTCTAAAACATGTCCGATCTCATTACACAAATGTGGATATGCTGAATTAGGTTGAGCGTGCTTATGCCCACCGCCCCCCTTGAACCGCCACACACTCTCACGTGTTCACGGCAAATGTAGGTCTTTAACTCATGGAAGTTGTCTGGAGTTTTATCCCTTTGGAAGATAATGTGGTTTTGCAATTCAAATATTTGCTCGTTCTGTTTCCTGGCGTAAAGCGGCTTTGAAGCCGTCGCCAGTGACAGTGTGAGCGTGACAGCGCCAGTGCATGCTCCGTATTAAAATACTGCAGGAACACCACATCAAAACCCGCATGCAAATGATTTGCTTTTGGATGCTGAGGATTCTCGGATAAACAGGGCTACTTATGACGGCTGATGAGTTGACGAGTTAATGAACAGCCGCTTCGAGAGCTCTTCAGACTGGAGTACACTTGATTCCTCATTAGTTAAGCCGATTCTCTTCCTTCATGGCACACAATGGACATCTCCTTTAGTACAGTGTTTCCCAACCACTGTGTCATGTCTAATTCTTCGCAATGCAAGGTTAAATAAAGAACTGTTGTTTGAATAAGTACAGCATTTTCTTTACTCAAGAAAAACTGTCTATAAAGACTAATGTTTCTGTGTGTTTGAAGAATGGAGAAGAGTCTAGTTGTAGCCAATATACTTTTTGTACGTTTTAAATATTCTGTAAACAACAAGAAAAACTGAGTCCCCATATAGCTACAATAAACTTTATAAATGTGATGCGATTAATTTACTGCCTCAGATGCAGCCGTTCTAATGACGGACAAACACCACTGTCATTCACTCGTCAAAAACGTCATTAATTCCATTTGAGCATGATTTTCAGGAAATGTTAAGTTCAAGTGTCTGATCATATAAAAAGTAAAAATACCAACTCTGATGACACATTGTTTAATTATTGGGGGGAATAAAAATAACTTTCCCCTTTTTTTTTACTTATCAAATCTGTGCCAGGGCAGAAAAAAGGTTGGGAAACACTGCTCTAGTGGATCTGTTGCTCTACACAAACACTACTCGACTCCTCACCGCCGAACACAAATTCATGCTCCGTTCTTGAAGGGCTCTTGCTTTTGTGAAGTAGATGTCCCATGAGCAGCTGTAGGCCTCAGACCCATCGCTGGCCTTTCTGAACATACAGAATACATAAGACAATTAGGAATTGCCATTGCGGAGAGAAGGCCCTGCTCCCAGAACCCTGTAATTTCATCCCGTTTTTATTCTTCCTCTCTTCTTCTCCTCCTCCCCCCAACAGCAATTAATCTCATTTTTAGTACAATTTCCAGCCCTTTGCTGGAGTCAGCCGGAGTCCTGTGTTTTGTTCCGATTTGGCCCGGTTCCTGTGCATAGTCATTAAAGGCCCAATTAATGTCACCCTGTAGCTGAAGAGTGCTCATTTTTATTGGGGAGCTGACAGTTGCCGCCACGAGTGGCGCAGTGTAATATGCATTAATTGCCCCGTAACACTGGTAATTACCAGTTCTTCAAGCCTCTCAGTAAACTGTCATGCCCAGACAAGACTGCTTTGAAATAGATTACTCATTAGGGAGAGCTGCCCTATTTTCCAAAGGGGCTCGCTGTGTTGGCACAAAAAAAAAAAAAAAAAAAAAAGATTTGAGTACTAAACAAATAGTTGCCAAGAGCAATTTCCTATTACAACTTCCCAGTGACGGCCTTTCTATCCCGTCTTTCTTTTTGTCGCTCATGGGAGGGTGGTGCCGAGGATCCGCCATTGTAATGGCCCATGGTGCTCAATGGACACCTGTTCCTGTTACCCGTACATGCTAATAGCTTCAGAAACAGCCTGCTGGATTCTTTAGCTCTGTTTCAAAATCTCATCCACCATCTAACGCAGGAGCCGTCCTGCCTGAAAAGAACCTCATCAGACGGGTTTGAGGTTCCAGAGAGGGCTTGAAAACGGAAAAAAAATTCAGTCGGTTCACTCCGAGCAGAATTGATATTTTAACGTTTCTGTTCCTGCATTCCTCTGTATTATTATCATTCTGAAACTGGTTTCAGTAGAAAAAAATACCGGTTAATAACGTTGTTGTTTTTGTTTTTTTTTTTACTTTTTCTTTGGCTATAATACTACTACCACTACTACTACTACTACTACTAATAATAATAATAAAGTACAGCATTTTCTTTACTCAAAAACAACAACAAAAAAAAAAAAAACAGAAAATTTGGTATTTAACCCGCTGCGCTTAGTCACAGCCAATACAGCATCATCTTTTCTAGATTTTTGCCAAATGTTGCCTTCTAAATAAAAGAAAAAATCTGTCAACGCTTTAAAGACATTAAAGTAATTTTTCAAGATATTTAAAAATGTTTGCTGCATTGTTAAACAACGCTACTCATATAAAATTGTGTTTTGAGAGGAAGTCGCATATAGGCTCACGTTGCATTTCATGATTACATTCAGAAATAATGTAGGCTAAAATGCTGGTAAAGCAAAATGTTTACAAACATTATAAACACAGCTAAAGTTCCCTTCTCTCCACAACAAATCCTCTAAAGTTAAGGCGATTTAAAGCGTTTAGGCTATATAAACTATATAAACTAAAAGTTGAAACTGATGCCTATCTCTCTCATTCGGCACAAATCCAAATGTTTCCATATTCGCGACGTATCTGGATGCTAAAATATTATTTATTAGCCTATGTAATAGGATTTGTAGACTGCTTCACTCGCATCGATCATCATCCTTTGAATATCAGCACAGTGAGGCGCTGGTCACGCTGAACGCAACAGATTGTACAACGGAGCAGTGTTACTTTTTATATGTTTCTTTAACTGTATTTTATTTTAGTAATGAACAGGCTGCAGTGTCGCAAAAATATGTTGTGTCTGTGTGCGCGATAGCCATACCAATGCTGGTATATACAGATAGATGCAAGACATCATTCAAAACTGTCAAGCTTTTGCAAAATAAAGAGAACTACTTTCTGCCGTCTCGTTTTCCTTTCCGTGAACTTTGGATCGTGTCACAATCACATTTTTTTTTTCTTTCATTTTGTTAATCTGTCAATGATTTAAGTGAAATATATTTTGTGTATAGGCCTATATATTCCTTTTTATGTAAGCCTACAGTTTTATTCTGTTTTCTTCGTTCACAGAAGTGCTGCAGGTGCATGTGATCTGTTGAATCCATCTTACACTATCCTCGGATAAACTCTAATGCCGGCGCTTTGCCATTGCGACTTACCTGTAAGTCAAGTCAAGTCGAGCTTTATTGTCATTCTGCTACATGTGTGGACATATAGTGGAACGAAATGTCGTGTCTCTCAGGACCACAGTGCTACATACTAGTTAAACATAAGATAAACATACAACAATGCAAGTATAGGAAAAACAATAGAGCTATGCAACAGTTAACCATCTGACTATACATATACTATAAATACTATAACTACTATACCTAGTTGACTACACATACACAAACTGAGACTGTACAAGAACTTTACATAAATACTGTACATGAAATTGTGCAAAAGAGATATTTGTACATGAAATTGTGCAAAAATATATATTTTGTACATTAAATTGTTGTGCAGAAGGGAGATTTTGTGTGAAGCAGTGCATAGTGCAAAAAGATTTTGTAGTGCAATGCTCAAGTAAACATATATTATCTTATTGAGTCTTTGTAGCAGGGAGGGGAGAGGGGCACCGATGATCTTTGCGGCAGTGTTCACTGTCTGTTGTAGGGTCTTGCAGTCAGCAGCACTGCAGTTCCCATACCAGACAGTGATGCAGGTGGTCAGCACACTCTCAATGGTGCCCCTGTAGAAAGTGGTGAGGATGGGTGGAGGGAGACTTGCCCTTTTCAGCCAGCGAAGAAAGTGGAGGCGCTGTTGTCCCTTCTTGTTGAGTGACGTAACGGTGGTGGTCCAGGTGAGATTCTCTGTGATGTGCACCCCCAGAAATTTAGTGCTGCCGACTCTCTCCACGGTTTGAGGCGTCGATGGTCAGTGGGGGGTAGTCAACAGAGTATCTCCTGAAGTCCATCACAACCTCTTTTGTCTTACTCACATTGAGGGACAGGTTGTTAGCATCACACCATTCAGCCAGCTGTGCCACTTCCTCTCTGTAGTACGTTTCATCGTTGTTGCTGATGAGGCCTACCACAGTTGTGTCATCAGCAAACTTGATGATGTGGTTGGAGCTGGACTTGGCAGTGCAGTCGTGAGTCAGCAGTGTGAAGAGCAGCGGGCTGAGCACACAGCCTTCTGGGGCACCTGTGCTCAGTGTGGTAGTGCTGGAGGTCTTGCGGCCAACACGGACTGACTGAGGTCTTGCAGTTAAAAAGTCCAGGATCCAATTACAGAGGGAGGTGTTAAGGCCCAGCAGGTTTAGTTTGTGGATGAGCTGTTGTGGGATTATTGTGTTGAATGCTGAGCTGAAGTTGATGAACAGCATTCTTACATAAGGGTCTTTCTGTTCCAGGTGGGTAAGAACTAGGTGGAGAGTGGTGGATATTGCATCGTCCGTGGAACGGTTTGGACGGTATGCAAACTGGAATGGGTCCAGCGTGTTTGGGAGACTGGACTTGATGTGATGCATGACTAACCTCTCAAAGCACTTCATCATGATTGGGGTCAGTGCTATGGGTCGATAGTCATTCAGACAGGACACAGGTGACTTCTTTGGTACTGGAATTATGGAGGTGGATTTGAGACACGTGGGGACGACTGCCTGGCTCAGTGAGGTGTTGAAGATGTCTGTTAGGACATCCGTTAGCTGTGCAGCACAGTCTCTCAGTACACGTCCAGGTATGTTGTCAGGGCCCGCAGCCTTTCGTGGGTTAATCCTGGATAGGGTCTTCCTTACGTCGGCTGGAGAGAGACAGAGTACCTGGTCATTTGGAGATGTGTGTAGTTTCTGTGCAGGTGTGTCGTTCTGTATCTCAAATCGTGAGTAGAAGTGGTTGAGTGCCTCTGGTAGGGATGTGTCATCGTCACTGGCCTGTGGCGGGGGCTTGTAGTCAGTGATGGTCTGAATGGCTTGCCACAGGGTCCGAGTGTCTTTACTGTCGCTGAAGTTGTTGTTGATTTTTTTTTAGCATACTGATGTTTTGCCTTCTTGATGCCATGAGACAGATTGGCTCTTGCTGTTTTGAGGGCTGCTTTATGTCCTGATCTGAATGCTTCATCTCTGGTCTTTAGCAGCCCATGAAACTCTGCTGTCATCCATGGCTTCTGGTTGGCACGTGTGGTGATGGTTTTGGTGACTGTCACATCATCTATGCACTTTTTGATGTAAGCAGTCACAGTTTCAGTGTACTCCTGCAGGTTTGTGTGGTTGTTGTAGGTGGCCCCCTCTTTAAACATGTTCCAGTCTGTGTCCTGGAAGCAGTCCTGCAGTGCTGAGGTGGCATTGTCTGGCCATACCGTGATCTGCTTTGGAACCGGTTTGGCAAGTTTGAGGAGTGGTCTATATGCTGGGATTAGCATAACAGAGATGTGGTCTGAGTACCCGAGGTGGGAGCGGGGTTCAGCTTTGTATGAGTTTTTCTTTGTCGTATAAACAAAGTCCAGTGTGTTGTTTCCCCTTGTTGCAATGTCCACATGTTGGTAGAACTTTGGCAAAACTGTCTTTAAGTTTGTGTGGTTGACGTCACCGGCTATGATGAAAAAGCCGTCGGGGTTATTTGTTTGTTGTTCGCTGATGGCGCTGTACAGCTCGCTAAGCGCGTCCTTAGCGTTTGCACATGGAGGAATGTAAACCACGACAATAACAATGGCTGTGAACTCCCGCGGCAGATAGAATGGTCGACACTTCACAACCATAAACTCCACCAGCGATGAACAGTGTTTTGATACTACTGCAGCATTGTTACACCATTCTTTGTTGATATACACACATAAGCCACCTCCGCGAGTCTTACCAGACAGTGATGAGTCTCTGTCCGCTCGGTAGTAGGTTAGCCCGTGCAGCTGAATGGCGGAGTCCGGGATGTTGTCGTTTAGCCATGTTTCAGTGAAAACAAACACACAGCAATCCCTAGTCTCATGCTGTGTAGACCGACTGAGTTGAATTAAGTCCAGTTTGTTTTCCAGAGAGCGAACGTTTGAGAGCAAGAGTGTTGGAAGAGCCGGTCTTGTGGGGTTAGCCCTTAGCCTAGCTTGTATACCTCCACGCTTACCGTGCTTCCGTCCTCTCTCACACCGCTTGTGACGCCGCCTTGTGCGGGTAGCGTCAGTAGGCGAGGCCGCAGTCTCGAGGTCCGGCTTCAGCAGTAAACAAAGGCCTCGTAGCTTCTCAGTAGCCACCGGCAAGAGTTGGTGTTTGTATGCGTTGCCGATATTCAAAAGACTTTGGCGGTCATAGATGTGTTTTGGAGTGATTTCCTTATGAATTAGCGGTAAATTTACTCTATTTGGAGATGAACAGACGACATTAAAAGACGTAAAAGCACCGTCTTTGGAACCAGGAGTAGCCGCTGCGTCTGACCGCTACGCCATCTAATGAGTTCACAGCTGAGCGCGGGCTTCAGTGTCACATTTGCATAGGCCGTACTACTTAAATTCATGATTGGTTGACAGCAAATTTCAATATTAAACGGAACGATAAAATAATGTTATTAACCGGTTAATGGCCATTTCTAATTTTTGATTCTGTTCGGAACTATAAAATTTGATTTCGGTTCTGGTTCTGTTCCTGTTCAAATTTCATTTGTTTCCTTTCAGAGCCCTGGCTCCAGACTTTGACATGATGCTCAGCTAATATAGGGGAACTCTAAAAACAAGGTTTGTTGGAATATGTTTTACAAGAAAATACTATTTCAGTCTTTCTGCTTCAAAATTTCATGTTTAATTAAATATGGTCCTTGCTGTTTCTTTGTAATTATTTGTGAAATTTACTAGCAATTTCTGAGTGAAAATGGTTTATAAATAAATCCAACTTTTTTTTTCAGTGTAATAAGCATAAAATACGCAAATATCGGTGTTTTAATTAGACTGCACACACAAACTCATTGCTAGGAAATGCATGACAATTGAAAACATTCTAAAATCAGCTCAAATTATTACTGTATTGAGTCAGAGTTTCAAGTTTAAAAAAAATATGTATATATTGTGTTCATTACACACTATGTGATTTTCTATAAAATTGGATGTCTGACTGAAAATCAGGCCAAATATCTAGGCAGAAGTCATGTTGTGTATTCCAGTTTACTTGTGAAATGTATTGCTGTAGAATAAAGTGATCAGCTGATCAGTGGTATGAAATAAACTCAATGTCAATAATGTCTGTGAATCATCTTCATGTGAGTGCTTTTCTCAGTAAATATATTTAATTTTTTTAAATGTATTCAATATTTTTTTTCAAGTGTAATAAGCATAAAACATGCAAATATTGGCGTTTTTAATTAGACTGCACACACAAACTCATTACTAGGAGACGCATGACTTTTGAAAACGTGTTCTAAAATCAGCTCAAATTATCCAAATTATTACGTTTGATTTCCTCTGACTGGATTGAGTCAGAGTTTCAAGCTAAAAAAAACTGTGTTCATTACTAAATATCAGCCCGAATATCTGAGCAAAAGTCACGTTGTGTATTCCAGCTTTAAGTTTACCCTTTGGGTGCTTTTCTCAGCAAATATTAATGAGATTATTTGCAATTTATTCTTTCTTTTATTTTCAGTGTAATAAGCATAAAATACACACACAAATATTGGTTATTTTTAATTAAACTGAACTATTTTACCTTTTCATTATTATATAAAATATATAAATAAACAAAAAAACATTGCTCACGCCTTCTCCACCATCTTGAATGGCTTTTTCACAGATCTAGAATTTAATTTTCGCCAATACTGATATCTCAGAGCTTACACAGAATTTTGGATGCAGAAAAGGTCCATTGTTTCTTGTCAGTATTGTATTGATGTATGAAGCTTTGAGCTGCTTTCTGTTGGTCAGTGTGGTGAATTGAAGTGACCAATTTGAAAATGAACAAAAACTGTGTGGGGAACATTTTCCCGATCGTGCAGGCTGCTTTTGTAATGACTTGGTTTCTCTGTGCAGTGTTGAACGTAACCACACCTTAATGCTACTGCTTGCTCTGTAAGCTTTGAATTTCAGATTTCAGTTCAGTGTGTTTCTGTGTAAAGATTGCATGTTAATATTGACCCATTGTACGTGAGCTCAGAGAGTCCGTGGATGTCAATACAACAGGAGCACGTGTAATGACGGCATGGGCGTTAACATCAGCCTTTGATAAGAAAGGAGACACCAAAAATCGACTGCAGCTACAGGGACCTTGATCCGTTTTCGCAGTATTTCTGTGAGGAGGTGTTTGGTGCATTTCTGCCCTGACAGAAGAGCGCGTTGTTTTATCTCCTCGCCGCACCTGCTGCAGGCAATCTGCCGCCTGTCCTTCAAATGAGTTTTGTCAGAGGCTTTCACATGCTCAGCCTGCGATGTGCTAATGAAAGGAGATGGTACAATTTCCAGAAAGCAGGTATTAGAGAGCGTGCCCCAGCCTGAGAGAAAGCGCGACCCTCTGTCACTGATGAACCTTATTATGCCTTTCATTAACGCATGATCTGTGTGCCGGTGTGTTAGTGTTGCTTGAGCACTTATCAAATTGTTTATGACAGAAGTAATTGGGCTAATTGAAGACAGTAAGATTACCTGTCAGCTATATGTACCCGAACTGCGCGTCCGGTTGACAGCCGGTGACAGGCGCGGGGCCCCTGGCATCATACAGGGGACGGGGCCGCTCTAATTTGATGTGGACAGGCTTCACAGGGCAGAGCGAGCGGCTAAATGGAGTGCCTGTGGGGGAGCGCCTCCGCTCCGGACCACTCTAATGGAGTCCCCTTTGGCTCCCTGACAGAGAGATGAGGCAATTTGAGGCGAAAAGTGAAAAGGGCTCCGGCCTTGATTTTTTTTCCCAAGTGTTTTAGGAACATCAGAGCAGAATAAATGTCTGCGGGCTGCTGTCGCTCCATCTGATGCATGCAGTTGAATGTGTACGTTTATGCATATGTATTGAAATATGTGACCCTGGACCACAAAACCAGTCATAAGGGTCAATTTTTTTTTTTATATATTTGAAAATCTGAAATCTAAAGGGATTCAAAAAAAATCTGAATATTGAGAAAATCGCCTTTAAAGTTGTCCAGATGAAGTTCTTAGCAATGCATATTACTAATCGAAAATTAAGTTTTGATATATATACAGTAGGAAATTTACAAAATATCTTCATGGAACATGGTCTTTACTTAATATCCTAACGATTTTTGGCATAAAAGAAAATGGATAATTTTGACCCATACAATGTATTTTTGGCTATTGCTACAAATATACCTGTGCTACCTATGACTGCTTTTGTGCTCCAGGGTCACAAATCATTTGGCTTGAAAGAACATGCAATAACTAGGGCTGTCAGTTTAACATTTATAAAAAAAAAACGCAGTTAATTGTGCACATCATCAAACACTCTTCACGTTCTCATGCACAGCACACTGAGAACTGGACACAGCGTCTTTAAAGCATCAGTCTGCATATGTTCTTAGACCAACAATGCAACACATGCTGTATATACGATGCTTATAGGCTGGAATACACAACATGACTTTTAAAATCTGGGTATCTTGCTAACTTTGTAAATACTCACTGAATGACTAAAGTACCAGTCACACTACACATTTCATTCCATTGACTTCCATTCATAAACGTGAATGCAGGAGACTAGAAACGCAAGCTCATGTGAATTCCGCAGTTTCAGAGTTTAAGTTTGGTGAACTCTGCCCTGCGAATTCATTTCACGTGTAAAAGTGTGACCAACAGAAGATCAGCAAGGTCTCTTAGTTGAATTAAAAGAACTCAAACTTTTAATGGAGCATTACAATAAAGTGAAGTAGATTACATATTTTTACATTTTGGATGTATAATATGTAGAATTCAGTTTTTTTCTGTCATATTACGTCTATTACAGTGTCCATAGAAATGTTGTGTGCGCAAAGTCTAGTGTAAGTGTGGCTTAAGGAACACTTAGTAGTCTGAATGCTACTAGACTTTAAGGTCGTTCCAAGCACAAACAATGAAACAAATGGCAAATTAAAACAATATGTGTAGTAAAATCAGCTCAAAATATATAAATTACGTGTCAGGCGGGACCCAATCTGAGTTAGAGGATGCAGGTCTCTTGAGGTCTGGTGTGGTCCCTGTCTGTCAATATTGATGAAAGAAAATGGTCAATCAGTCTGTTTTTCTGTCGGTAAGGCCTATATAACCTTTAAACTTAAACACTATTACAGTTAAATTTTGTGACTATAACATAGCATTCTCTCCGAAGTTCATTCCAGTTTAATTTCCTACTAATGTGAACTTAATTCTGCATCTTGTTTGCAACCTTAATTCAATTCAAATTAATGAACTGAATTGGAATTTAAATGCATTTTCAGCTCAGATTCATTTTCCAGCAGGACAACAGCTCAAATCCTTCTGAAAACCCTCTAAAGGGTCTGTCACGCTGGATTTACTGTTCAACTCACTTCCATTCATATGTGAATGAGGGAGAATGGCCACGCAAGTGCTTGTGTGCAATAGCTGATTTGTATTCTTACCTACATATTTGAATAGCAGAAAGACATTCAACCAATAGAGCATCTAAACACCATCGACTGAAAATCAAACATGAAGAAAACTCAATACAAGTTTAGAAGACAATAAAAATAAATTTAGTTATTTTTTATTTTATTTTATTTTATTTTATTTATTTTTTATTTTTTATTTTTTGCACATTTGGAGGTAATTTTATTTATTTGAAGTGTTGCCCATAATTTGGTAATTTCCGTGTTTTTTTATTTTTTATTTTTATTTATTTATTTTTTTTATTAAAAGCATTTAGTTTACATATGGTTATATATAAACTATATATTTATATGTTATGTATTTATATATAGCGTTTAAGCAAGGGGGGAGATGTATTTGACAGGTTTCTAATTTCTGTCCAAAAGTCTCCACCCCCCTTCCTCTTCCCGTTCCTTAAGCTCTGAAAAGGTCAGCGCTGTCATCCTCAGAGAGCCGTCTGTTTGTTTCCTTTTGAAAACAGGGTTAAACTGTCGGACTGACAAACCCCTGAGCCCACCAACCTCAACAACCTCAAAACGAGTGACAATCAGTCCAGACCGCCCGAGGGACGCGGCTTGGCTTTGCTGCGACCCCTTCTTGTCGCCGTTTGATTCCTTTATTCCATGTTTGGAGTATTTAACGTCCAGTTTGATCCTCTGGATTATTAGTTTAGCTGCGCTCTCATGTCTCGCAGGCTTCGGAGGTCCAGAGGTGGACGCTTCACCCACTTGAAATTTGTTTGCTTTGCAAATTTTTTAAAATGACAGTGAAATCTGATTTGCAGCACAGCTTGTAAGTGAAAACATGGAGCAGCTTTATCTCCAGTGCTGCTTCATCCGTCCAGCCAATCACAAGCTGACGAGATTTGTTAATTTGCATATCAAATAACACTTTTTTTTTTTTCATGCAGCGTGATCAAAATATCAGGATTCGATGGTGGATTTTGAATATTGCATATTATATATTCCACAAAACCAGTAATAAGGGTCATTTTTTGAAATTTGGATTTATACATCATCTGAAAGCTGAATAAATCAGCTTTCCATTGATGTATGGTTTGTTAGGATAGGACAATATTTGGCCAAGAACTGTTTGAAATCTGGAATCTGAGGGTGCAAAAAAAATCTAAATATTGAGAAAATCACCTTTAATGTTGTCCAAATGAAGTTCTTAGCAATGCATATTACTAGTCAAAATTAAGTTTTTATATATTTACGGTAGGATTTTACAAAATATCTTCATGGAACATGATCTTTATTTAATATCCTAATGATTTTTGGCATAAAAGTTCAATCGATAACTTTGACCAATACAGTGTATTTTTGGCTATTGCTACAAATATACCCGTACTACTTAAGACTGGTTTTGTGGTTCAGGGTCACATTTATTTATTTAATTGTATTTTGTGTATGCATGCTTTCACCCAAATAATGCCTAATTGTAGAAGATGAGATAGCTACTGGAATTAAAGCTTCCTTATTTCTGCCATTTCTAGATTAGAAGTGGTTGTATTTTAAGACTTGGTGAAAGGCTCTTGTTGCTCATCAGGTTGAGTGTTTAACTGTTGAACTGAGCTGTTTTCTTTGACTTGTGTGTGTTTATGTGTGAGGGGCCACAGTTTCCACCCAGACATTCAGGGCCCAGCACTAGTTAGTTGACCGCTGAAAAGGCCCCTGTGGGGTCCCATGAGTCTTGACCCCCAGAGCACTGAACATTGAACTTCAGCCTCTGATTGCTGCTGAGATCATTATCTGATGCTTCTCAGTGGGCAGAATTATTTATTTATTTATTTATTTATTTATTAGTGCTGTCAAAGTTAACGCAACATCATTTTAACTGCACAATTTTATTAACGCGCGATTAACATAGTGCGCATTTTCTGTTTGACCCGTGGCAAAGCCTGTAGTTGGGAAATGGAGATGCAGTGTTGCTAACTTAGCGACTTTGCAGACCCCTTTAGCGACTTTTTTCCCCCCTCTTCAAAAAAGCGCCTAGCGACAAATCTTTAGGGTTTGCCCAAATCTTATTTAGTTTCTGAGACTCGGCGGGTACTGCTGCACGAGGTCTTGCCTTCCCAGCGTGCGACTCTCTGTGCGTCTGCTCTGATCAGCGAGCGGCAGAGAGGAGCTGCGCTTTCGGTTTAACACAGATATTGTGTTGCTTCTCTAATTTTACATGCAAGTATAGCCGAAATCACAGCACAGCTATTGTCTTTATCTTATGTGTATTTGATTTCATCAGTCGATTATCAGGATTTTTGTGCAGATTAACATCTTGGAAGGGAGTGCTGGTTATGTAGTCTTAAGGCCAAAGTATACTTCGGCCGTCTGCATCCGCGGACTTTAATGGGTCGCGTTTCAGTCACTATTTCATATTCATTCCGTTGTCTGTCAACAGAAACAGTAAAATTTATCAATGAAAACAGTTTATTGAGAATTTAGCTGCATCAAAATACAGTATGTGGACACAGAGAGGAAAGCAAATGTAATAATAAATAATAAATGTAGATTTTGCATGTTCAGAAGAAGAGCTGCCCTGTAGTGCAAAAATGTAAACAGGTTTGTGTAAGTAAATTGCTCAGTGCAAAGAACGAGAAGTAATGGGAACCTGGTATTTCTTTTTTCATGTGTCTAATAGACATGAACAAGTTCTTTGAAAAACATCTATGATCTTTGAAACATGTCTAATCTTCATGCTCTATGCTGACTATGGTTTCAGTAATAATAAACATACATTTGCATAAAGCATCCATATTTGTCCATGTCCATGTTGATTAGAGTATTAAAAACTTAAAGTATTCATTTAAGGTACATTTAGAACAAAGAAAAGTGTGCAATTTAAGTTGAGATTAATCACGAGTTCACTCATGACAATCATGCGATTAATCGCGATTAAATATTTTAATCGATTGACAGCCCTAATAAATGTATATGTGTATATATATATATATATATATATATATATATATATGTGTGTATATATATATATATGTATATATGTGTATGTATGTATATATATATATATATATATATGTGTGTGTATATATATGTATATGTATATGTGTATATATACATATATATATATATATATATATATATATATATATATGTATGTATATGTGTGTATATGTGTATATATATGGCTGTGTATATATATATATATATATAAATACACACACACACACACACACGGGATCTTTCCACCCTCGCGCTCCTATTTCAGTAACGGCTCAGTATTATCAGTGTGCTGGAGTGAAGGAAGCGTTGAGATGCATGAAGGCGCTGACATGTTGATTTCGTCGCAGTTACACCAGCAGAGGTGGCGACTTGGATGAGAGCCAGGCCTGTTTTCTCATTGGACGCTCTTTGGATGGGCTTCGCTTATTTTTAGGGTCCTTTTCCTGTGTTTTTTCTCTGGATGTCTGACAGCCAGCTTGCACACCTATTCATAAGCGCTCTTCCTCCGGCTTTCAGTGGAACACCGTGATTCAGATTCACCGCTGAAATAAGCTTCTAGTGTCTCATGACTTTTTCTTATAGGATTAGAGACACAAATCCCTGTTATTTGCAGAGAGACTATTAGGCGTGAAGCAGAAGTCGTAGCTAGTTTTAAACAATGTCTGTATTATAATCTGCTGATTTCCACCTCCATACAAATCACACAACAATATCATACCAATATAAACGGCATTATTTTTCCACTTTTTTTTTTTTCAAGATTGTTATTTCTACAGATTTGAGGTCTCATTTTTACAAATATTCTGGTGTTGACTGCATTCATCAAGCTCTGTTAAAAGAAAAAAAAAAAAAGATTTTTAATGAGTTTGTTTTTAATTTATGGAAAATGCAAAGTCATTTCAACCCTGTTACTGCATTATTTTGCCCCATTACAAAAACTTGGATATTCCTTCAAATTATGATATATAGGTCATGTTATTTCAATAGCTCATTCAATCCCTCATTTTTGCAAATATTCTAGTGCATTCATCAAGCTCTGTTGCCAGTTATTGTAAAAAAAAAAAAAAAAAAAAAAGATCATTTGTCTTTCATTTATATGAAATCCATCATCTCTAATTTCAACACTTTTATCCATTCTGACTATCCAAACTGTTAAATGCTGAGGGTTTTTTATGTTTACTTCAAGTTAAACTGCATGACAATTAAACAAATCAGAGTTTAAAACTCTATTCAGACCATATTTTTTCCCCCAAATTTTGGGAAATGTTAACTGAAATGAATAGTCAATTCAGATGTATTTGCATAGCACTTTCTTACACATTTTTCAAAATAGCTTTACAGAAAATCATGATGTTAATGTTTATAATATCTTAATATCTTCATGCCTTATAGCTGCATTTAGCGGATTAGAGCTGCATGATAATATAGTTGCATTTTGCAACAAAATAATGCTATATAGTATACATCACTTTGCTTGAGTGTACTGTATGTATGCAGGTAAAATTGCATGTACTTCTACATATAACTTTATGTAAAGAGCTGTGTGACCCGTGTTGGGGGTAATGCATTACAAGTAACGTGAGTTACATAATCAGATATACATTACATTAATACATTACTTTTAAATTAACAAGAGTTACTTTTTCAAATAAGTAATGCAAGTTACATTGTTTTCCTATTCACTGATACTTTTCCTGTCTCTGTGTTGAGAGAAATTGGGAGTAAGTGCAGAGGCATTTTCTTCAGGCTGTGGACTATTAATTTCACTCTTGGTGTGAATGGACCTTTACTGTCTCCAAAAATATAACTTTTGGGTTTTCTGTTATTAAAAATAAATAAACAAGCCCGGCCCAGGTGACAAAAAGTAATGCAAAAGTAACGTAATGCATTACTTTCCATAAAAAGTAATGCAGTTAGTTACTTTTTTATGGAGTAATGCAATAGGTCCCACTTTATATTAGGTGGCCTTAACTACTATGTACTTATATCAAACATAAGTACAATGTACCTATTGTGTTCATATTGTATTGCAAAACACTTGCTGCTATTGAGGTGGGATAGAGGTAAGGTTAGAGGCAGGTTTGCTGGTATGGGTAGGTTTAAGGTGTAAGGGATGAGTCAACAGTGCAACTACAAATGTTATTACAGAAGTTAATTACAGATGTAATTACATGCAAGTATTTTTTTTAAATATAAGTACAATGTAAAAACATGTATGTACACAATAAGTGCATTGTATCAAATGATTTATTTAAATGTAAGTAGTTAAGGCCACCTAATATAAAGTGGGACCATGCAATATTGTAATGTATTACTTTTAAAAGTAACTTCCCCCAACACTGTCTGTGATAATATAGTCATGAGCAGCATAAACTTGTGTAATGTTTAGTTTGACCTCCTAAACCTGATGGAGGTTTTCTGAAGATCCAGCGCCTTCTTTCACAGATCATTAGTTGAAAAGAAGCACTTTTAGAGTCTCAGGGCTTGTTTATCTCAGAGGAGGGTCTAGAGATGCTGGACACTCCAGCTCCGAGGCGCCGGGGTTCACCGGCCAGACTGTGCTCGGGTTACACTGCAAACCGCTGCTGATTACAGCCTGAGCTGCAGAGGGGCTGCCGCAAATTGGAAACACATTATCGCGCGGGGTTAAGAGCGGGATTAGATGGTCCAATGTAAAATGGAGGCCATTTGAAGGGATTTGTTTTGATGCCCCCAGAGAGGATGGCTAATTATTCACTGGGGCTGCTGGGAGTTCAGCGTAACAGGTTACAGGAGCCGATATCCCATGATGATTCTCATCAGCGGCCCAACACTTACCTATAATTCAGCAGTTCTCAATTCCTGTCCTCATGCCCCCCCGCTCTGCATATTTCATATGTATCTCTGATCACTTTAGACGTTTGTTCTATTCGACCGTAAGTGCCCTGCGAAGTGGACACCACTGGATATTCCGCCATGATTCCAGTTCGAAGCGAAAATATGTTCTATTTAAAGGGCATTAAAGTGTGCGAGACATGAATTTAAATTGTATTTATTTACAGAGGTATATTATGTCACACTTCTCTTGTAAGTTTCGTCTGTGTGTGAAGACGCTGCAGGTGGAGGCATAGCGCAAATATGTGAATGAATGTTCCAAAGTGATGGATTTCCCGTGCTTAGGGATCATGTCAAACGCTACACAGTTCATTCATGGAGCTCTCTTCTAACAAGCTGATTATCTAAATCATGTGTGTTAAACAAGAGAGACATGCAAAAAGGCACGAGGACTGGAATTGAGAACCACTGCCCGTAATGCAGTGGCTTTTCATTATGAGGACACTAAGGTCTCATCCGGTAACGAAGAGCAGCTATTGTCCTGATGTGTTTCTTCTCATTTGTCCTGACTAATAGATTCTGCTGTTTTTAGCAGATGATTTATTTCCTGTATTCTGAAGTGGGTCTTGGTTTCATTATGGACCGTTTCATACATCATATCTGTGAAACGAAGTGCTGTAATCTTTTAATGAATTCGCAGGTCTTAATGAAAGCTTTCACCCATTTATGTGATGGAAAGCAGCGCTGAGGTCAGTGGAGAGCAGAGCGCTCCACTCCTGCTGAATCACGGGTCATATGACACTCCAGCTGAGGCCAGAGGTCAAAGGTCAGCCTCTTACGAGCCCACGGTTCGATGAGGAACCCCACAGCGGAGGGAGATCCTCTCTAGTCCGATAGCTGACCTACATGTGCTCCACGCAGGAGTTTTTTTCCTGGAGTCGGTGTGACTGCGATTTTTACTAATAAAATAAAAGATAGATACTAGATCGCTACATTATATTCCCCAGCAACGAGGTGATAAAATCGCTGTTTTTGAAATAATTTTTTTGTAGAGAGAGACGCAGCAAGCAGGTACACACAACTGTCCTCTCTCTCTCTCTCTCTCTCTCTCTCTCTCTCTCTCTCTCTCTCTCGCTCTCTCGCTCTCTCAATCGATAATTAATTCAAATAAATGCTATAATTCATTCAAATAAATGTAGTCTTACCGCACTATTTCATCTCTGTGTCTGATTTGAAGCTGGCAGAATGCTAGCGCTAACGAGCTGTAACTGACGAAAATAACTGTCATTTTTACCCATTCGGTCAAATATTGCGCTGCAAAGAGCAAGACAAGTTTTAACTTGTCTATTACTTGGCAAATGACCATGGAATAAGCAGGATAATCAACGGCTAGCCGTGCGTTAACGGATTTTAATGCACTTTGCGTCGGGCTGTTCTTTGCCTCCACGTCGTAGATTAAAATCCTTTAATGCACAGCTAGCCGTTGATTATCTCTTACATATATTGTTCTCTTCTGTCCTCCCGTCAGCTTCCCAGCTCTCCATGCTGTCATTGCAGAGGAAATGATGTGGCTAAATCTGGAAGTGCCATCTCCACAGTCATTATCACAGACAGGTCAGGCGTTTATTGGGTCTCACCTCACCGATAGCCTGGCGATCATTAATCCATAAGCACGAGATAATTACGGCCATGCGGCAGCTAGAGCGGCTCTCTTTAGCCTGACGCATTAATGAGCTTATCAATATGTGTCGCAGGTTCAGGGTTCGAGCGGCCGTTAGCCGCCCCTGATGGGACTAAATGAGACGTGAGCTGTAAGGCCCAGAGCGTCCGCTGGCTCACGGATGTTTTCCAGGCGTTTAGATAGCGCGCTTTAATCCTGCTTTAATCTCAGCCAGCGTATCGACAGGAGGTGCTTTTCACTGCCTCTGCGTCGCGTCCGGATTGAAACCTCATCAGCAGCGGGAAAACAGAAGCATAAACATGTCGTGTAGAGTAATACCTGAAGGAAGATTGCTTGCACTTTATGGCCGTCTGTTCCAGCTTAATTACAGCGATTGTGTTTTTCTTATTGGCGATCAGCAGGCTCTTCGATAACAACAACTGAGCACAGAAGGCAGAGCTGGGTAGATTACTTATCTGTCACTGATTCCAGATCACATGACACAAACTGTAGTCAGTAATGTAATCCATTACATTACACATTACTTTTAGATTACTTTTGACCTAACTCATTTGTCACATTGATTTAAATAGGATAATCTTGTACCATATTGACATAAAAATACAAAGAGTAAAAAAAAAAAAAAAAATATATATATATATATATATATATATATATATATATATATATATATATATATATATATATATATATATAAAATCCATTTGTTGTTATTAAAAACATGGTGCATTAAACATTACATTATGTCAAGGTTTCCCAAACTAGTGTTTGTGAAGGAACTGCAGGGGGTTTATGAGTTTAATGAAAATCTAATAATAAATTTAATCATAAAAAAAAATGTTGAATTAAAATAAATAATATTAAAATCAAACAAAATTAAAATGAAAATGTTTTATTTGTTTACCTTCATGTCATGTGACCATAACCAATGTCAGAGAACCAGTGAACATGCAAATTATTAAAATATTTATTTTAAAATCTCAGGGGTGCTTCAAATAAAAATATATTAGGTGAAAGCTGACAAAAAAGTTTGTGAATTTGTGCATTTTAATGTGTTTGGAAGACAAAAGCCTTCCAAAGACATAGAAAGACAGCTACAGAGTGATAATTCAAATAAAAATTAATGTGTTCATCAGTAGTTGATGCAATGTTGAAACACTTCTTAAACATGAAATGATTTTTTTGTAAATCCAGCAGTCAGATGCTGTGTAGCCACCTGACTAATGACTGATCTCTGTGTGAGTGTCTACACAACTGCAAAACTTTCTGAGTGTATATGAACAGAAGGCTGTTTTAGAAAGGACATTTTAAAAAAATGAAAAAGAGGAATTAGGGAGAATCAATGAATTATGAATAATTTATTGCTATTATGTAAATAATCCTGTAATCCATAAAAAGTAACTGTAGTCTGATTACAAGTATTTTAAAATGTAATTTAATCTAATTACAAGTGCACTCTTAAAAATAAAGGTGCTTCACGATGCCATAGAAGAACCTTTTTTTTAATCTAAATGGTTCCATAAAGAACCTTTAACATCTGAAGAACCTTTCTGTTTCACAAAAGGTGCTTTGTGGTGAAAGAAGGTTCTTCAGATCAGAAAAAGCTAAGAACGAGATGGTTCTTTGACTGAATGGTTCTTTGTGAAACCAAAAATGGTTCTTCTATGGCATCGCTGTGAAGAACCTTTTAAGCACCTTTATTTATGTAATCCAGATTCCATGTAATCAGTTACTACCCAGCTCTGGCAGAAGGAAGCCTCTCCAGCATCATCACAGTGTCACAGGGATGTCAGGATGTTCACCTTGTGATATTTATGGAGTAGGACACAGTGTTTATTTATCGTGGGCTGTGTAGCGTCCGGTCGAGGCCATGTCTCAAGCTCTCTTTAAACATCCTGTTTGTGTGAAGGCTTTTTTTTTTTTATTATCGTGACCATGCTCCTGAATGCGGGCCCCGGGGCCGTTCCAGTAAAATATGCGCGATGCAGGTTGCGTGCTGATATCGCCTCGCTCGCAGCCTTGAGTCCCTCCCGCCCGGTTCAAGCCCTATAAATAAACACCAATTAATCAGCAGCTGAGAGGAAGCCCTGACCGCAGCGCTGACGCCACCAAACCCTCTGGCTCTCCAACACTGGAGGACGACACATGCATGAGGACTGACGCCTTTCTGTTTGCTGAGTTCATGTGGTCGTCTTACAGAAGCATAAATGACGTCAAGTCAGCGTTGAGTCACTTGATGTTACGAGGGATATTCCAGGTTCTGTCAGAAGCACTAATGCTCTGTACTGTAGGTGCACCATCTCTTTACCAAGCCGGTTTCAGTACCCTAGTGAAAAATAAATATACTAAAATGTATTTTAAAGTATACTACTGCATATTTAAGTGCTTAATAAAAATACCCTGCAATTGTACTTTTGGTGTACTAAACTGGTATACTTAAAAGACTGATATTATTCAAAGATCATATAATAATCATCAATGGTGACATTAAAACACATTTTAGGTTTAATATTAAGAAATGTGCATTGTGCACAAGTAGTACTCCAAATAAAGTTTAATTGTAATTATTATATCAGTAAGTCTCGAGCGATATGTCAGTAAATATGTTAATAGATTTGAGCTGTACTTAATATGAAATAAATTTATTTTAAATATATTACATATATTGAACATGCTTCTCCAACACAGGCTACGTCTGCATTTTCATTTCAAAACGCTCTTTGTCCGCACCAGTGTTTTCTCATCCACACTGAAACATCAGAAAATGTGCAATCATCTTACTGCACAAGCATAAATTGTAATAAAAGCACTAAGATGATACCAAGAAACCAGACTGTAAGTTCTTGTGCTGTCCTTCAGACACGATCATTGTATTAGCACAGCATCTCTCCACTCACACTTATTCAGCATTCCACTGTGGTCTAAAACACATCTGCCCTCATGTTTTGCCGCAGGACAGCGATTGCGAGTAAATTTTGTTATCTTTGCAGGAATGTAATATGAAGTTTGTACAAAGTAACCAGTGCTGGGTAGTAACTGATTACAAATAATGCGGATTGCGTAATCAGATTCCAAAGTTAAGTATTCGTAATTAGAGTATATTACATTTTAAAAGCTCATAATCAGATTGCAGTTACTTTATGAATTACATTATTACATATTATTCACACAATGGCAGTAAATTATTCATAATTTTTTTTCTTTTACATTTTCCTTTCTAAAAATTTCTAAAAATCCTACTGTGTGTTATAGCATTTAGCTTGGACTATATTCACAAATGTCATTTAAATAACTTTCTGAATTTGGGGGAGAAAGCACCTGTCAAGCAATTAAAGTATTTATGAAACAAATAATTATGCTATTTATTAAATATAGCTGTGAAACACTGTCATCATCATCATATCCAGTGACCTTCAGTAACTGTTGATTCTGGACAAAATATTTCAGAGTTTGGGTGTGTAATGTCATTGCCGTTTTCATGTTTATTAATGATTGTACATGTAATACAGGGATTCCTAAACGTTTTTGTCAGCCAAACTCCTTTGACATGAAATATTAATTTGAGGTTAATATTTCAAATAATTTAACAACACATTGGCATGTTCACAGTTCTCTGATGACGGTTAATGCTCACATTGACATGCAGGTAAATAAATTAAATATTTATGTTTTTAGTCTTTAAGTGTTTAATTTTTTTTAATTTTAATTTTTTATGATTTAATCCTTTTTTTTTTTTTTAATCAACTCGCAAACTCACTGCAGTTCTTACATGAAGCCCAGTTTGGGAAACCGTGGTGTAATGGATGTAATGATTAATGCATTTTATGATGTTGATAGAAAAAAAAAGGAATATATTTTCTTTCTCTTCACCTTTTTATGTCAATATAGTATGTTTAATGGTAAATTTAAAACAATTAAGATAAAAAGTAATTTTAAAAATGAGTCAGATTACATTACCTATAATGAGTAACCTAGATTACATTACTAACAACCATTGTCATCATGCAGTCTATTCAGAAACAGACTACAAATTGTAAGTAATCTGCCCAGCACTGAAAGTAATATATATATTTAGCAACACTGTGAACGTGAACAGCACATAACAGGCACATAAACACAGATATCTCTGTCACATGATTAAACATCATAATTTTCAAATATCTCAGTTTTCACACTCCACACCAAACAGTGTTTTCAAATTGGGAGAGCGTCTTCAAAAAGCTCTATTTTAGCTAGATAAGAACATGACATCTGTGTGGACGTGAAGCCAAAATATAGGGAAAAGATGCATTTTCAAATGAATCCTGATTAGAGTAGATTATTCCAAGACTCTTGGGAAGGCCTCAGCAAACAGTGGATGAAGTGTTTTCAGGTGAAAACCTCACCAACATGTGATTTCCATGCTATAATCACCTTCTGACCTCGCCTGCGCAAAGTTATATACAATTTTTCAACTCTATGATGACATAACGCTGGAAAACTTTTTAGCAGAATGCGCACAGGCTCACCAGAAAGCTCTGTGAAGCTGTTTACATAGAGTAAACTCCATCTGCAGTGAATAGAACAGTGCAGAGCCACAATACAGACACTCAAACAACACAATCTGATGAAAACAAAGAATGAAATAAGTCTCTAGAATGTGTTACTGCTTGTTTGAATGCAGTGCGGTCGCGGATGGAGCATTACTTGTGTTCCTGTGAGGTGAAAATAGCCTCAATCGGAGGGACGTTCACGTTTAGATGTCAGCGCGCTCCCGCTCGGATGAAGAAAGGTGTCCTCTGGAAGCTGCCAAGATCCTCTGGGCAAGCAGAGATGACACCGCGGAGGGCTGTAATTAGTTATTCAATTACGGTGTGATTATGTGTGTGCATTGATGGGGAGGAGGCCACTCAAACGCCAGCTTACTCTCTCTCAGCACCTCCTTTCAGCTTTTTGTTCTTAAGTGCTGCGCTCTCATTAAAATGCCTTTTAACCAGCATGGCACCTGCTTTAAAATCAAACGCAGGGCGCTCGTTACGCCTAATGGCAGCGTGTCTGCCAGCGACGCTCTCAGCGGCATCCCACTCTCTCCGCCCGCCAAAGCCAACGCGCTCCAAATTAGCTACATTTCACAAACAATTTCACCGACTCGTTACGCAGTTAGATGTTTATTGGAAGATCACTGACTTCCCCCGAGCGATACTTGTGCCAGATTTAGGTGGCCCACATAATAGACCTCAATTATAATTGGAGCCCCGTGTCCGCTTATGCCTTTATTTATGGAACCTTTGCATTGAAGTACAGCGGCCTTTGTGTTTTTGCCTACAGAACGGAGGTTATTCGCTGTTGAAAGCTCGTTCGCTCCTGTTGGGCTTGTTTTGCACCCCTGACCTCATGATATCAAATGTGCTGATGAAGTCAACCACTTGTTTTCCCTTCCTTGTTTTCTCATCAAAGCCCAGCATTCAGTAGAAGAGCACGACTCGTCTATGTCAGTCTGTCCTAAACCCATCTGAAGTTATGATAAATCAACCAAGTGAGGCGTTTGCTATTTAATGCATGGCAATAGGGCATTTATTCCCTTCAAATACTATTAAAATAAAATGAGGCTGGTTCAAATATGGACAAATATCTCAAATATTTATGCGACGACTAGCTCAGCTTTCCTGGAGGCACAGAAACACGATTTTGGATGATGTTCCAGGAACAATTAACATGAATATATTCCCTCGGGTTTTTATTCCTTTTTCAAAATATTCCTGTTTACAATCCCCAGATTATTGTAAAATTACATATTATTAAAAAAAAATAAAAATACTGTATAAAAGAATAGTTTTCACTTTATTTTAAGGTGTCCTTGTTGTAATTATACTTTTAAGTACTAAGTTTTAAGTACTTACTATATGGTTGGGGTTAGGATTAGGGTTTGGCTTAGTGTTACTTGCATGTACTTATGCATAATTGTTATTATAGTAGTAAGTACATGTAATGTGTAACAAGGACACCTTAAAATAAAGTGTTACCCAAGAATATTATTGATATTAAAGAATATTATGTTCTGCTTGAATAATGACTAATTAGCATTCTATTTTTTTTTTTGTTGTTGTTGTTTTGAAAAATGCTTAAAATATTGACTAAATCCTAGGTCATGATTTAAAAAAATAAATATCTTTTTTTATTTTTGTAATAAATAAGATTATTTAAATTAGATATAAAATATTTAAATTAGATATAAAATGTATGATATACTGTTAAATGGCATACAGTATATATTATATCTATATCTGGTCTCAAAGTGATTCTTCATTGATGTATGGGTGCATGTAGTTCACATGAACACATTAACAAACGAGCATTTGTTCTTTCACACAGTTTGACACGCAGGCAGTGTCCAAGACTTTTCAGCAATATTTTAAGAGTTATATTTTCTTTCTTGCTCTCTTCTGATCTTGGTTTAGTTTGTTTAACCTGTTAAATCACGAAGTAGACACATCCCTCTCACAAAAGTGACTGTTATCCAGAATACTAACGCTGTTTCTGTTTGGGCTCAGTTTGACTCAGTGTGGAAAAATACAGTAAGACAAATTGAAGTAGGCAGCTGTCAGGAGTGAATGTGTGTAATGTGCACAATAATCACTCTCTGACACCTCAAAGAGCGTTGAACTCTTGATGACGTCTCGTAGGGTTACAGTATGTGATATCAGCCTGATACGTCAGTGTTAAGTATGTTTTTCAAGCTCTTAAAATGGCCTTGAGATCTCAGAGCCTTAACAGAACACGAGGGTTAATTAGTTAAAAACAACACAGTAATAACTCGCCTTGATGAAGCGTGTTTTTCCAGACGTGCGTTAGTGAGATCACAGCTCTGTCTTATCTGATCATCAGCACTTCTCAGACGGTTTCTTGGCTTCTCTCTCTGTCCAGCCTCCATACATCACCTCTCGTCTTATAGTGTGTAAATGTTTACATTGTACCTCTACAACATTTCCATAAAAAGGATTGCAATCTGGTACAAATGAAGGGAATCTTCAGCGATGAACCTGTGCTGCGTGTGTAAGGACTGTTAGTTTTGGCTGGGGATACGGGACTGTAAATCAGTGTGTGATAAAGAGAGCGTCTGATCCGAACGCCACAGAACAGACACTCGCTGGCTGAAATCTCCACTTCCAATCCGACACAGTTTCCAGTTACTGTGGTAAAACAAACTGTGATTGGTTGCTGTAGATGTCAGTCTTTCTTCACCTGTGTCAGAGGATCAGACTGTATGCTGACAGTGAGAAGGTCTATCAGCTGTTTACACACACGAGAAGCACATTTTATGACCTGATTCACTCTTCAATCATTCACAGCCATGTTTACATGAGCAGAACTGAACTGAACAGCTAGTTGAGTGTTTTACTACACTTTTCTTAGCATTTTTGTCTTGTTTTCCAGTACAAATAAAGTCTTAAATCAAGATACATTTACTGTAGAAGCAAAACTGCTAACACCTTCGTATAGAGAACAATTCTCACTATTAACTAGTTGCCTATTAGCATGCCTATTATTAACATATTGGCTGTTTATTAGTACTTATAAAGCACATATTCTGCATGACCATATTCTACATCCCTAATCACAATATTGTGATTAATCAATAGCAGCAAATTAGGAGTTTATTAAGGCAGAAGCCATAGTTAATCGTTTATTAATAGCGAGAATTGGACCTTAAAATAAAGTGACTGTAAAACTTAATTTCTGAAACAAATCTATCAAAAGTAAGTACGTTTATAATTAAAAAAAAAAAAACTAAAACTGAATTCAAACGGAAAACAAGATTATTTTTCTATTTGAAGCCCAAAGTAATAAAAAAGAAAGTTTATAGCTGAGAATTCTGAAAACAAAAATTCTGAATTGCAATTGCCTTTTTAATTTTTATCAGTAACACTTTATTTTACGGTGTCATAATACAGAGTAATTACCTAGTTAAGTACTTAGTAGTAGCTGTTGTACTTACATGAAACAAAATGTACTTACCATGTAACTAAGTTATGGAACAGCCTGTACTTACAGTTTGTAATTATGTAGATGTAATAGGCAGCTACTGTTACACATATGTAACAGACCGAGTCTGTCACACAGCTACTTGTACACTTAAGTACAATCTTGATACACTTTATTTTAAGTAGCTTATGCCTGTGTAATAGTCTGTAATTCTAATATAATTAGAAATGTATTACATGTATTTTAGCTGTGTACTGGTGGGTTAAATCAAACTAAGGTGCAGCTGGATAAGGTGTACAGTATAGATACACATGAAGTACACTAAAGTACAATCTTGATACACTTTATTTTAAGTAGCTTATGTCTGTGTACTTTTATAATTACTTCGTATAAAGTCTGCAACACATATGTAACAATCTTTTGGTTACATAAGTAGCTGTGTGACAGACTCGGTCTGTTACATATGTGTAACAGTAGCTGCCTATTACATCTACATAATTACAAACTGTAAGTACAGGCTGTTCCATAACTTAGTTACATGGTAAGTACATTTTGTTTCATGTAAGTACAACAGCTACTACTAAGTACTTAACTAGGTAATTAATCTGTATTATATAAAATAAAGTGTTACCTTTTTATCTTATGGCAGTAACAAGCTTACATATGTTTCTAATCCTCTTGACAGATATTATATATAAACTCACTACATTTAAGAAGCTGAGACTTAATATCTCAAGTTATTTTGGTTCTCAATAAAATATATTTTGATGTTTAAATATTTGAACTAGAAAACAAGACAAAAATACTGAGGAAGAACATTTTTTTTTGCAGTGTAACTATTACCTAATGTTAAAAAAATCAACACCATTTCTCTACTGGTCCACAGAAATGACTTCTTCACATTCACTGCTGATTTTAAATGTGATTTTGGTGTGCATTTTCTTCAGAAAGATGAATCTTTTCTCTCCCGTTTGCAGGTTTGGTCCTGGTCTGGTCATCTACTGGTACGGGTTCATATCTGAGCTGGACTGCCAGCGGGACTGAGGGATCCTGCTGAGAGACGGCTTCCCCTCGGACATCGTAACCCTGTGTCAGGGGCCGGCGCGGAGCTGAGCTGTTTGTTGGTGTGGATGTGAATCCGGAAGCAATTTAGCTTTCCTGCAGCGTGAGACTCCTGGCAAACATCTGCTGTGAACTCAGACTGAACTCCAGAAAACACCAGCGCCTCAAATCCTGCTGAGAGGCCAGGTAACACACGTCACTCTCATCTGCCCTCAGAGCGCCGGACGGCTGGAGATTGCACTGATGGATGAGGCTTTCTGATTGTTTGTGTTCAATAATACAGTGTAATAAAGTTGCGAGTTCTTTGTATATTCTGTGTGGAGTGTCTGTGTATCTCCTGAAGCTTTCTTAAAGTCAAGCCCAGAGTGACGCTCTCCAAAACTTCCTCTTCCTCTCTTAAGAGCTGAGGAGAGATAGCAGAGAGATCTCAAGAGATTCCTGTCTGTGCACTATTAACCCTGCGACGCCTGACGTATGACACACAGTCAGAAAACAATGAAATGCAACAGTTTATTCAACCTTCAAACCTTCAAAATTCTTTATAAAAAAGTTTGTTGAGTATCATATTTGATGCATCAGTCTCATATAGTCTGATATAGCGAGAATATGGAGCTTAGTTTTATTCAGACTCAAACTGAGCAAAGATATGCAATTTAGGAAAGCATGATGAAATTCTGATGCCTGTAATGTAAATCAATGAGATGTTTATAACAGAACAGCAGATACTGACATAAAATGATCCAAATATCAGTGGTCACTCTATATCTCCAATAATATGTCTTAGTAAGATGAGATTGAAATGATCCAAACATATAATGCAATGCAATGCAATGCTGATTGAGAGATGAAGAAATAAACGCTCCTCAGAAGATGTGAGATGAAGATCATTCCTCCGCTGAGGAACAGTGAAAGTAAAGCTTCTGGAAACAAACGCTCCTCAAAAGATCCTGATGATCAGATTTGAGACTAAAACATGATTGATGGAGAATCAAATAAAGCTGAGCTGCTTCAGTCCAGTAAGAGTTCATCTGGAAATATGACTACAGTTATTCTGACGTTTACTTGATAAAATCAGTCAAGATTTGACAGCAGAAAGACATGTGAAGCAGCAGCTGAAGCTGGACGTTTGTACAATTACACTAAAAGAGCTTTTACTGGATAAAAAACTCTAAACTATCAATCAGACGACAGAAGACATGGAGGAGATTGAGTGTGAAACCGCAAAATTTGATTTCATGTTGATCATTTGGAGGTATGTGTGTATCAAATCTGATATAGTAGGTTTTATAGGGTTAATGAGGTCCTGACCTGCGGTGACCCGTCTCTCTCTTCTGCTGTGAAATCATGGTAAAGTGTTGCTTGATTTGTGACCCTTAAACCTCTAACCCCAGAAACAGGCCTTACCCGGGCCCCATTAACCATTAGCTCTTAACGGAGAACAGAAAGAAGTAAAAACGCGGTAAACAGGCGAGTCGGTTCCTCTGGAGAGCTTCCTCTCATTGTGTTCATGATGCTGCAGTACATGAAAGAGCCTGTGAATGAGATTGTGATGTTTCCAGCTCTCACACTGGCTGTTTTCATGAGCGTCTGCTGCTACTTTTAGATTCGGAGGTTGCTGTGATTTTAACACTGGTGATCTTGAAGCTCGATGGGTTTGATGTCACGAGCTCTCATTAATGTGTCAATAAATGGTAGTAAAGGAGTAGTTCACCCTAAAATGTCATCATTGCTGTCATCATTTTCTCACCCTTATGCTTTTCTAAACCCACACTCTCAAAAAACAAGGTGCAAAAGCTGTCACTGAGGTGGGACCCTATACTGATATATGCCTTTAAGGTACAAAAATGCACCTTTTAGGGGTGAATAAGGTTCAAAGGTGTGCTTTTTGAAAGGGTCCCGCTCCAGGGATGTTTTGTATCTAAGAAGATTTTCATGAAGATGAAAATTCAGACACATTAAAATATTTTTTAATGAAAGCTGTGAGATTTTTTTGTTCTTCATTTAGAGTCCATAACTAAGATAAAAAAAAATAAATAAAATCAATACTTTTATTCATCAAAGATGCATTAAGTTGATTTAAAAAAAAAAAGATAGTAAAGACATTTATGATGTTACAGTAGATTTCTATTTCAAATAAATGCTGTACTTCTGAACTTTCTATTCATCTGTGAATCCTGAAAAATAAAATGTATCACGGTTTACACAGAAATATTGTGCAGCACAACTGTTTTCAACATTGATAATAATCAGAAATGTTTCTTGAGCAGCAAATCAGCATATTAGAATGATTTCTGAAGAATCATGTGACACTGAAGACTGGAGTAATGATGATGAAAATTCAGCTTTGATCACAGAAATAAATTACAGTTTAACAGATATTCACACAGAAAACAGCTGTTTTACATTGTAATAATATTTAACATTTTTACTGCATTTTGGTCAAATAAACGCAGCCTCGGTGAGCAGAAGAGACTTCTTTCAAACCTCATTGGATTTCATGCATCAAGCAAACATGGCTGAATGAGTTCTGGGTTTGGAACATCATGAGTGTGAGTAAATGATGAGCTTAAATAAAAGCTTTAATGCAAGAGGTTATATTTATCCCAGTCTCCCCCAGATCAACACATGAAACGGCGAGCCTCAGTGAGCGTCTCCAGCACCCAGTGCTGTTCCCTGCAGATCCCACAGAAGGTGAATGTGGAGGTCTGAGAGTGATTCGCAGCTGTTTCTGCTCAGTCATTAACATATTCATCTCTCGGCAGAGCAGCAGGTGTTATGATGTGCTGCTGGACGTTTAGTTCTGCTTCACTCACACACTTCACATGCACACTCACATTCTCTGCTGCCAATTAACTCTGGGTTTTCTGACCGTCTTTCCATCGCAGCTGAGATTTCAACTGTTTAATCCAGTTGCATCAGCGGTCAAACGCACAGCAGCGCAAAACAGCACCTCAAACTCTCACCAAACGAAAGAAATATTATTCCAGTTTAAATGAAATAGACTGAACATGATATGAATAGTTTTATTTGCATGACAGTTTGGGCCTAAAATGTTGTTTTGTAGTCATGGATAAATTTTGACTACTATAAGTAAACTATGTTTTTTTATATGACATGCATTCTAGAAAATGTCTTATTCTCATTTCAGTAACAGACAAAAAAAACTTGAATTGAATGGTTGATCTTGATGAGTAAGATGCATTTATTTGATCAAAAATACAGTAAAAATTGTGAAATATTATTACAATTTAAAATAGCTGTTTTTGTATGTGAAAATGTTAAAATATAATTGATTTCTGTGATCAAAGCTGAATTTTCATCATCATTACTCCAGTCTTCAGTGTCACATGATTCTTCAGAAATCATTCTAATATGCTGATTTGCTGCTCAAGAAACATTTCTGATTATTATCAATGTTGAAAACAGTTGTGCTGCACAATATTTTTGTGGAAACTGTGATACATTTTATCTTTCAGGATTCACAGATGAATAGAAAGTTCAAAAGAACAACATTTATTTGAAACAGAAATCTTTTGTAACATAAATGTCTTTACTTTCACTTGATCAATTTAATGCATCCTTGAAGAATAAAAGAATTAATTTAATTTCCTTTCCTATTTTTTCAGCCCAAGTTTCTAAAGTGTACATTTTTGGGTGGAGTTTCTGCTAAATGCTATTATATTCCATGTTTGCTGATCACAGCTGATTTGCAGTTGTTGGCCGTTTGTTCTTCTCAGTCCTCTTCTGTCTGGATGTTTATGTGGGAAGTGAAGGCTCTCAGATGGTTCTGCTGGGAAACTCTTCCTCAGTAAGATGATGCTGTAGTGTGGTCTGCCTGTCAGCGGATGTTCAGGCGTTTGCTCTTATTGTTCTGGATTATTGTGTTTGGCTGGAGGGATTCAGTCCGGCCCCTAAAGGTCAACGGCACGAGTGGCATTTGGGTTCTGACAGGCGACCCAGATTCACTGATATTCATGTTCTGTCCATGAGCTGCAGTCAGAGACGTGACTCCTGGAGAATGTGCTTCAGTTTCTGGTGAGGAGACGATATGCCAGCCTTCACACCACTGACACACACACACACACACACACACACACACTCTCATTCATTCAGCTCAAGTCAGGCTGTTTGTTTCACTCCTGTGTGTGTACTGGTATATATGGTTTATTAAGACACAAATGTGTATAATGACATGGGTACTACAACGTAAGCATGGTTTATGAGGATACTTCCTGTGTCCCCGTAAAACAAAAGGCTTAAAAAACATACTAAACAGTGTTTTATGAAATTCAAAAATTGCCAGTAGTTTCCTGTAAGGGTTAGGTGTGTGTGTGTGTGTGTGTGTGTGTGTGTGTTTACCTATTTTTAACCATACTTTGGGGACGATCTCATCTGTAAAAACAGCATAAAATAGAGGTTTGTTTGTCTGTTTGTAAAAATGCTGAACATTTTAGTGTTTGCTAAGATTCATCTAAGACTGCCCATGTCAACATGACACAGATATGATATAAATTATTATTAGTATATTTTTTTGGAAACAGTTTTCTTTTTCCACAATTATATATTTAATATTTTAATGTCTCTTTCTGGATGTAAGTGCACTCTCATTTGTAAGGGTTTTTTTTATTTATTATTATTATTTTTTTCCTTCAGGTTCTAATGACTAATGTGTATACACAAGTGTATTATAATACAGTTGAGTGTAGTGTATTTGCATGCACATCATTATTAATGTGGTTTATATAACTGATTGCTCTTCAGCAGAACGTGAACATTTGAAGCATTTGTTTGTGCATTATTCTCTTCAAATGTTATTTCCTAAGCTTTCAAATATGAAAAAAATATTAACATTTCTTTATGCTAAAAGAAATATAGTGTCACAATTCAACCGATTCAACATAAATTCAGACATTTTTCTGCATTGTAGGTGTGATTTTTTTTTTTTTTTTTTTGATGGGATGTGTTTGTGAATCTCCTGGTTTGTGCTCTGAGATCCAGAGATGCTTCATGTCATAGTGTTGGACTCGCTGCTATTTATTTGTGTGTGTGTGTGTGTGTGTGTGTGTGTGTGTGTGTGTGTGTGTGTGTGTGTGTGTGTCTGACAGCAGCTTTCAGCACTGATGATTGGGGCTGCTAACGGGATCTGCACTGGCACACACACACACACACACACACACACACACACACTGCTCTGTAAATGAGGACATATCATAGCCTTGTGTTTTTATATAAAGCTAGTTGAAAATAGTAAAGATTATCTCCAAACATCCACCTAAAAGAAAAGTATGCATTAAAAGAAAGAAAGAACAAAAAAAAAGAAAGAAAGAAAGAAAAACTGTATGTCTTTATAATTTTTTTTTTATCTGTTGAGAACATCTCAATGAAAGTGAGGTTTTGCCACTGTGGCCCCAAACCAGAAATAAATAAACACACTCAGCTGTATTATTATATTTAGTCACATTATTTGTTTTGTATGTTATTGCAGAAAATCCCATATGTTGTCTTAAATGTTGTTATATTATTATTATTATTATTATTATTATTATTATTATTATTACTACTACTGCTACAGTTTTATGCACCTGCGCGGTAGATTTTCTTTTTCTATAAACGGCTGTGATTAAATAGGATGCAGAAAGAAGATGCTTTTTTAAAACTCATAATTCTATGTAAATGGTGTTGACATTTGCAGATAAAGGTTTTGGAGGAAACCCACGATTGACTGACATTAATACATTTCAGCTCATTCACACGCCACAATTAATGACATTTACTATGAGATAATAAGGTCACAAAAATAGCACGGTCTCGTCATTCTGTTTCGATGCTTGTAATCTTTAATACTGGTTACCCGTGATTCACCCGGATGATCTTCAGAGATCTTCAGACTCACCTCAGGATCATGCCATCAGCCTTCATCATCTTCATCATCATCATCCTGCTGTTTTCATGAACGTGTGTGAGGAATTGTGTTCGTTTTTATCACAGATATTCCCGTTCGCTCGGATCAATTATAAAAATATAGGAACGAGACTGAGAAACATTTCTTCACTTCTATTCATTCATGCATATTTTCACCCAGAAGGGGTCGCTGTGATATTGGGCCCCGGGGTTTGTTCTCTCTCACAAACACACTCACATATACAACATTCCTCTGACTTTTGTCAAGAACACAGCCTTATTTATCTTCTAATTTTAATCCTTTTTTATTTTCAGTAAAATATATTTTATGTTCCGTAACCTCTGAAAAAAATAACTTTGTTTCAGTGATTCATATTTTTGCTCTCCCGTCTTTAAAAACTCATTATTTAATTTAAAATCCTTTAATTCGATCAAACAGTGATGTATATCCCGCAGACATGTACTGCCATTTTGTGCTTCTGTTATTATTATTATTATTATTATTATTATTATTATTGCTGCCATCTACAAGAACAATAAAAATACCCTGAGATCCAATGAGAAATTCTCTATTTTGTGCTTCTGCTGTTTGTGTGACGCCAGATCGCTATAGATTCTTCATCACTGATCAACATTAATTACGAGATTACCCGAGAATATATGTCAGTTAAATTAACCCATATAAAATAAAACCTTTTCTGTCAAGAAAAAAATAAAATAAAATAACAGTTATAATAATGAAAGGTTAAATAATAATATGAAATAGGCCTACAATAAAAAAATAATAATAATAATTATTATTATTATTCTATATAATAATAGCTAATTACAATACTCGCGTTAATAATAATAGCATTAATAATAGCTGTTATTTTTTTCCAGAAATTGTTTATCTGATACAGTAGCTAGTTACCATAAATTACGTGCATGTAATGTCGAACCCGCTCATCATATATTTTGTGTAGCCTATTTTGTCGTACTTTGTTTTAAAATCGTCGTTATCATCGGTGTGAAATTAAATACGAAAAAAACTCCTGCAAATATATATATATATATATATATATATATAATTATTATTATTATTATTATTATTATTATTTTATTTATTTATTTTTTTGCGTGCTGACGATATTAAATAAATATTGAGTTATTATTAGTGAGGTTTCTGTCAGAATCTTCGGGTGTGTGTTTGCTGAAGCTCTGCAGAGCAGATCCACTGATGCAGCTTTTGCTGTTTACTCTGCTCAGTGTTTCTAAATGAAAAACAGAAGGAACAGAAAGAGAGAGAGAGAGAGAGAGAGAGAGAGAGAGAGAGAGAGAGAGAGGCTGAGCGTCGGTATTATTTCCCTGCATGTGCTTTATTGATCAGTGACTGTGAGCTAATGTCATTATCCTCATCAATAGAGAATCACTGTGATGCTGACAGTGATTAATGATCAGGGGCCTCTGCGTGTGACCCCCGGAGCCCACAAACACACACACACACACACACACACAGAGCAGATGCCGCTTCAGCTGGAACATGTTCTCTGCTTTATATGTGATGTATGTAGAAAACAAGAGTCGTTTTCCTGAGACTGAGAGCGTGTAAATGATCGGAGTTTGTATTGCGATCTGAAGAGTTCACTTTTCTCCGGTTTAATGCGAACATTTCGTCTGTTTCTGTGTGTTCTTGCATTCCCGTGACTCTGACATGATGATGATGATGATGATGATGAAGGCTGGATCATCCATCATTCCTGTCACAGGCGCAATTCAATCCACCTCCTGTCCCCTATTAATATTAAAATCAGCTCACAATGATGCCGGCCTTCCTTTCACTTTTCTTTCTTTCTATTTCTTTCGGATCATATTCTAGAATTTCAAAAGGAATTATTTGCACGCCTATTTTCTCGAATGAACAATCATTAAAATTATAGTTGTTCGTTTGCGATTCTTGGTTAAAAAATACACTTAAATAAATACAATGAATTAAAAAAATTAAAGTGTCCATAATAACTTGGACCACGCTAATAAAAAGCGCAAAACGCACATCTTTATTCTTATAATTATTATTTTTTTTTCTTCACATAAACATAAATATCTGCAGGGGATCAGAACTCGTGTTTATTTCGTGTAGTTAGAGGATTTCACGACTGCAGCGGCCGCTCATCAATTTTAACTGCTGGATATTTAGTTACAGTGATGCATTTTTTTTTTTAATGTTATTATTTTGTAAATTAATAATTACTGTTGGTATAATTTTTAAATTATTAATAGTGTAATTCAGCTTTTCACAAATAATTAAAAACCTCCTGCTTTGGGGAAACGCGCTTGTTTTCTTTTATCCATCGATCGTTAAAAAGAGACATTCAGTGCAAACGAACCCTTCAGTAAAAATACAGAAAAACATATTAAACATTAAAGTAATGAAGAAAGACTAACTTTCACATCAAGCTCTTGAAGCATTTATTGGTCTTTTCTGGAAATGTGTTTTAATGCGTTTAGCGCGTTTCGTTCGTTGCGCTTATTGCGCACATGAGCGTCCTCATCATTGTAATCGCCATTAATAATTTTACTAGCATGAATAAATGCTGTTCGCCACAACAACAATAATAATAATAATAGTAATGTTGTGCCGTGGTGCAGCGGGTGTAGTGTGAATGAACGATGCGCCAGCAGGAGGCGCCGCAGAGACTCAAACCTCCTTCAGTCTCACAACCAGACCATCACTGCCCACTTACCCCCTCAAACCTCAAACTGCCCCTCTGTGAGTCCAGCAGCTCTAAGTCAGCGGAAGCTCTTGTGTTCGTTTGTGTCAAGAACAAACATCTTAAAAGGAGGATGGGATTAACACGCCATGATCCCTCACACAACAACAAGACTGAAAAAAAGACTCTTCACCATGCCCACATTCTTATTAAATAAGAATAATTCATTATATATTAGCTATGAATATTTATGCATTAGAGATTTGATATTATTTCTACGTGCAACACACTATACAGCACACAAGAATCTACCAAAATCAAAAATGAAATATTTATTACAGCATTTGTGACTGAACACCTTTGAAACATTACGCCACAGTCCTCATACAAGTACTGAATGTATTTCTGACAAAGCTCGAGGGAGACAGTATTTCATCTTCTAGTGAGGAGCACGTGCTGAGAAAGGAAGGGAATCATGGACATAACAATATCAATGCCACAGCAGATCTGAAACTAGCAAAAACATTCGTCTTCAATTGAGGTAAACACATAGAATATCTAACATGAAACAATTAATAGACCGAACTCTGTACGAAGTTTCTTACAATATTGTCTCAGCTTCTCGCTGAGCTTTGAGTTCATAATTTAAGTTCTTTTTTCTTTTCTTTTTTTTGTCATCCTTTTAAAGTTTTTCACCGTCGATCGCTTCTCTGCTGTATATGTGCCAAAGAATCCAGAGAATCGTATCGTCCGTATGGCAGATTTAGTGTATTGATCCCCACTGCTGCAGGATGGTGGTTTTTCTCGAGGATACACGTCCTTCATAAGGCTCTTACTCTGAGAGTCCGAGATACAAAATTAATAATAATAATATTAATATTAATAATAAAATAAAAACGTATAAAAGCAACACAATCCAGTGCTTGGGCAATTCAAACGAAGAACTTCACCTACAGGGCAACATTCATTCATGGACCAAAAAGGGAAAATGCATGAGGAAAAAAAGAGGAGGAGGGGTTTGGTGAAGAGAGCAGGCTTCAATCTGCAGAAACTCTGATGGAGGAGGAATCATCGTCATCACCGGGAACCGTGGTCCGTTTCTCCCGTTATTGCTGCGATCGGAGCTCCTCTGCTTCAGGGGTCAGCACACACAGTGTGAAAAACAGGGGACAACGTTTTACTCTAGGACTAGCTCATGAAACATAAAGTGAGTGATAAAAATGTACAAGATTTAATTTAGTTTCTATGCTTTTACACTACAGTAGTTTGAACTCTTGGAGTCTCTTTTGTCTTTTTTTTTTCTTTATCATCATGTGAGAGTGTGTGCATGTGTGTATGTTTAATAAGCTGAAACATCCTCTGTTGATTTGAACAGACACCCAAGACTTTACAAAGTCAGCTCTTGGTCCTCCAGCAACAAAAGTAACAAAATTCACAAGATAAAAAAAAACGATCACAGCTCGTCTGGAATTCCACGTGAAGCTTGTAATTCTGCATTCTCTTTTCCTTCAAAAATCTTTCATGGGGTTATTGTCCATTGGTTGGTTCCCTTCGGTCATCGGCCGGTCCAGCAGCGCTGTGGTCAGGGGGGTCAGAGGAGTCGTGGTGGTCATTTCCGCTCGAAGAGGCTCTCGGTGCATTAGCATGGCAGCACGGCTTGGAGGATGACGAGGAGTTCGGTTTGACAAACGCGAGAGACGAAGGGCTTTCGGTGGAGGGGTTGTTTGGTGATGCCATGCTCATGCCCACAGGACCACACTGAGATACGAACTCCTCCAGCTCGCCTCACAGACCTGAGAGTCAGAGAAACACACAGTCAGTGGTGCAAGACCGATGCGATCTAGATTCAGGCCACGTGTCTGCAGCTAATGCAGATATATCAAACAAAGAGCACACTTGAGCAGAGACATTTGATAACAACCTGCATCTCTGCTCAGTATATCGACTTGTGCATGTGTGTTAGGAGATACCTAGATGTAGCATTCATTTCACTTATCCAACCTCAATCACGCAGCAGAACAAGACAGTGGCATTTCACTGCAAAAAAATGATTTTCTTCCTTAGTATTTTTGTCTAGTTTTCTAGTATAAATATCTAAAAAATTATTGAATCAGGATCCATTTACTTGACAAGTAAAATGACTTAAGATAGTATGTGACCCTGGATAACAAAACCAGTCATGAGGATCAATTTTCTGAAATCGAGATTTATACATCATCTGAAAGCTGAATAAAATTCTGGAATGTGAGGGCACAAGTTGTCCAAATGAAGTTCTTAGCAATGCATATTACTAATCAAAAATTAAGTTTTGATATATTTACGGTAGGAAATTTACAAAATATATTCATGGAACATGATCTTTACTTAATATCCTCATGAATTTTGGCATAAAAGATGCCATATTTTGACCCATACAATGTATTTTTGGCTTTTGCTACAAATATACCTTTGCTACTTATGACTGCTTTTGTGCTGCAGTGTCACATATTATGTCTTGTTTTCTGAACAAAATTACCCAAATTTTGTCCGTTTTTGCTTAAAACAAGCAAAAATATCTGCCAATGGGTTAAGAAAAATAATCTTAATTCAAAGGCTAAACAAGAATATTTTTCTTGCCCCATTGGCAGATATTTTTGCTTAACTAACAAAAACTAACAAAATTTGTATGTATGTATGTATATAAATATATATATATATATATATATTTTTTTTTTTTTTAGAAAACAAGACTTAAACTCTTGTCATTTTGCTTGTCCAGTAAATGCACCTTGATACAAGAATTTTTTTGATATTTATACTAGAAAACAAGACAAAAATACTAAGGAAGAAAATCATTTTTTGCAGTGTTTACATTCTCTGGGAATCGAACCTATGACCTTGGCATCGCTGGCGCCATGCCGTGAAATGATCTTGCAGGAACAACCTAAAATTATCAGCGCTTAGAGTGGTTGAATCCCAGATGAAATAAGTGACAGAATGAGCTGTGCCGCTGTGAACTGATTTGATTCAAGTTCCTTTACAAACTCACTAAATTATTTAGGGGCTGGTTAACACCGCTCAGAGAACAGCGCAATATCTGCTTATTATACAGGACAAGATCTTACACAGGAAGCCATTAATTGAGCCATGAAGAAAACTACAAGCACAGATGCACATGTAGAATACATTTGTAGCACTCAGCTGCTGAATCAGAATCTCTAGTGTTGAGGTGCATGAGAACTGGGCGGCAGTGTTTTGTAACGTGACCCCAGGGGCATTAACAACAGTCATTTAAAGGGGGGGACGGGGTCACTGCAAGGTCATCAGGCACTCACTGCACATTCCTGTAACACGGCATGTCGCAATTAAAGAACTGCGTAGGCCAAGCATTTGAGCAGAAACTGCATGCATTCTCCATGCATTTATCAGAAATGCACGTGTTTATTACAGCGATCTGGTAAAATCTCATTCAAGTAGTAAACTGGGCGTCAATTGCAGCTCTTCCCTTTAAATTTGCAGCAGACGCATGTGACGCTGTAAACCGCTGTCATCTGCATCCTTCAGTAACAGCACACGTCTCTGAGCGCACTCCATCGCCAATCATAATTAAACAGCAAATACGGCATATTGTGTGTGTGTGTAATCGAATCAGAGATGGCTAATATTCCTCTGTATTAAGCTATTAATCTAATTGCTCATGAAGCATAAAATATGTTACGTAATTAAATAGTCTCAAAATTATCCCGCGCCGTATTAAAAATTATCCAAGCTGAGCAAATGTTGTCTCTGCGGCTGTTTTAGGGAACACGCTCGCCACGAGTCTATTAACGAGCAGGGGGCCTTCCTCGCAGCATCGCTATGGTGACCTACAAGAAACTGCCGTCTATTTACATATAAAGGGTTCTTTTAATCAAGCAAAGTGTTATTATATTGAGGCTCATTGAGCAGGAAGTAGAGGTGTTAAATAAAATCTTCTCTGGCCTGCCACCTTTGGGACGCCATACGTCTTGATTTCTCAAATGTCAGTGGCGCGGCGCCGGCGGGCAGCGTAATGGGTGTCTTAATCAGACGAGGACATCTCTGCGTTTACATGCAGCCGTTCTTTAATGCCGTTCCACGCGTTCCCATCTGCAGATATTCTGATTCCATCTCCCTCCGTTCCCAGTAAAAAAAAAGACACGCGGCTTCCCCCAGTGAAGGATGGCTGTGTCACCCGCCATCTCTATATCTCTCTCCGGGAGCGTAATGTACTGCACTGCTCCCGTCTTTGCATATAAGATAATTTGGGCATCAATCCTTCCCCTGACGGATTTATGTCACTCCGAGGACAGTTTCACTTCTCCTTTTTTATCGCTTCACTGGAGCCCGCTTAATTTCACACCGTCATATTCTACCCCAGGAGATGCCATTTTTTCCCCCAAATGTCCAACATTTGCATTGGCCACATGAGACGTGGAGCGCGGCGCCGCTGCAGCGATAAATAAATTCCACTTTAGTGCTTTTCTGCCTTGTTTTTGTTCCAGGCTGTCCAGGAAACATCACATGACCCGCATATCACCTGACTCGTTCTGCTGACCTGATATTCAGCAATCGCAGGGCAGCCGTAAAGTGGAGCGTCTGTGGTGTTATTTTGGGCTTTCAGGGGAATTCTGACAGGGAACGGACAGGAAAGACTTCTGAAAGAAAGGCAGAGGAAGAAAAGAGTCTCAGTGTACTTACTTCCCCCTTTTCTTTACTGTACAGCCGTTACATGTAGTGCCACTGGCCATCCATGCCCATATTCATGCCCATGCCACTCATAGGACCTGCAGAGACAAACACCACAGACAGTCAGTGCCCATCAGATCCCAACGTCCCACAACCAAACACACAGGAGAGGAGCAAACTGACAACTGGGGAAATTGACGACAACCTTCTTTCATTGCTCAGGTAAGGAGTTTTTGATTTTGCCTTCCTAAACATTGGTTAAAACCAATATGAAGTGTGTTTCCCAAAAGCAATTATGGTTGCAAGTTCCGTTGTTACAATTAAAACTCAATGGAACTTGCAACCATAGTTAGCTAATCATGCTTTTGTGAAACGCACCCATAGATAGCAGCTGAGATCATTTGAGCTTGGGGGAATCTGAAGAGAGATGAGTCTTTTGACTGCAGTCTGAGATATTTTCCCTCCTGAAACTCTATAGGAGACACCTGAGATTACTGGAAGAGAAACATTTGAGAACCAGGAGACCCCGGTCTTTTCTTCAATTTACGAGTTTGCCTGGCCATCCAGTCCTGATGGATAATGGTAAACGAACTTGTCTTGCTGTCCTTAATGGAGGCTCGAACCCGAGGCTCGGCTTAAGCGCAGAGTTCAACCCTCCATTTTGGTACTAACTAGAGGGAGTAAAACAGGAACAGAGGTGGAGATGGGGAGGTGGAGGGATGCCGGAAGAATTGACGCTGGGATGGTGCAATGAGAGCTGCTTATATAGGCTCGTAATGATGATTGACAGGACTGAATGATTAGGCTCCTCCCGAACCTATGTTTGGAACTTCATTTAATTGTATTACAAAGACAAGAATATCCAATCCTGCTCCTGGAGGTCAACTGTCCTGCAGAGCTCAGCTTCAGCCCTCATCAAACACACCTTAACCAGCTAGTCAAGCTCTTCAGGATGACCAGAAACCTCCAGGCAGGATGTACAGAACTAAACTCTGCAGGACATTGGCCCTTCTAGAGCAGGATTGGACACCCCTGGTCTAAAATAAACAAATGAGATATTGAAGAGATCTCAGAGGCGATCTGCATCTCACCTGCCGGCCGGATGCCCATGTGTTGCTGCCCGTCCAGCACGAAGCTGCCCATTGGCTGCCCCTCCGGACTGTACGCCGCTCCCTGGCTCACTGAAGGATCAAGAAGAAAACCTGAGTGAAGTCAAACGTGGACACCAGGGGAAGAAGAGAGAAGACACACCAGACAATCAGCGATTATCCCAGCAGCAGCCCAAACACAATGAGCTGTTCATCCACACACACACACACACACACACTCACACATCATTCTCCAACGTATGCATCAACAGGACATGAGGTTACGTCAACATAACTGTCCAGCGGCACTGAATGACCTCTATCTCTTGACTTGCTTCACTGTTCTTGGGTTCAGTAGATCATAGCGTGTCAGAGATCTAGAAACCACACATTGGTACTCATACTTTTGCTGGAACTTTGCATGAAGATCTACATCTACATTCATCAGTAAAACACCACTGCTACATGACCTGTACTTTTCACTCAGATGTTTATCCCAGTGTTCACTGCAGAGATCCTAATAAATTCATGTGTACAATCGCTTACTCAAATCATTCCAACTTCAGCGCATCAAGAAACATTATCAAGCCATCAATAACTCAAAAACTACAGAATTTCCCTCATGTTTCTGGTGTGAATTCATGAATGATCATGCAAAGCACTTTCTAATGTACCATAACACAAAGTGAAACAGTGAAACACTCCAGAATTACTTTAAAGTTCTCCTGTGGCCAATTAGCATTGAGATGTGCTAATATCCCTCTAACCAGCGAGATGGAGAAACATCCAATTAGATTCAATCTGCTCTCATTGTAGCGTATAGACACAGGAGAGAAGTGTTTATGGAGTCTAAAATGAGACAAACAGTGCTGAGGACATCAGAGAAGATGATGAGATGATGTTTACCTGCTCGATTTGACTGGTCAATCATGGGCTGCACTATTCTTCTTCTGGCATTAATGAACCTGAAAACACAGAGGAAAAACAGGACCAATTACATCACCTGCCATCACAAACCTAACACGTGGCTGATATTAAACACTTAGCAGTATTGTAGTACTTGGGTCTGGACAAGACCAGACTAAATTTTAAGTCCAAAATCATACTTTCTGGAGCATTTGGACTTGGCCTGGACTTCGATTCGAATGAGCTGGTCTTGGCTAATCATAAAAAAATATAAACTTGGACTTGTCCACCAAGTACCACGAGTCCCACCAGTCCAGATAAACCAGAAAACAACATACAACTCAGGAGTTCAGGAAGGTTTGTATTTGATGAATTTGAGTATCTAATTCTCTGAAATAATAATAATAAAAAATATTAGAATGATTTCTGAAGGATCACATTGAACACTGAAGACTGAAGTAATGATGCTGAAAATTCAGCTTTGCATCACAGCAATCAATTACATTTTACATTATATTCACTTAGAAAACAGCTATTTTAAACTGAAATAATCTTTCATAATATTAGTTTTTACTGCATTTTTGGTCAAATAAATGCAGCCTTGGTGAGCAGAGGAGACTTCTTTCAGAAACATTCAAATATGTTGCCGACCTAAACTTCAATCAGCACACCACTCAAGAGTTCAGGAAGGTTTATATTTGATGAATTTGAGAATCTAATTCTCTGATTTTAATAAATGAAAATGTTTGAGCAATTTATCAAAGCTCTGCCGGTAGAAAGACAAAACACAAATGGGACAAAGCACATCGGATAAGTGGAGATGTTATCTGAAGTCTCCTGCTTCTCAAAGCATAATCTCACATGTGTCTTAAAGGAGATCTCAACAGCATGCTCAGGTCTGCCAAGAGAGATCACAATCATTTCTCATCAAACGATCTGAGCTGTCCTCCACATTCATTTTAAAGCTCTATACTCTTCTGGAGAAACTTCTAAGATGAAAAGCAAGAACTGAGACCACATGCGTTACTGTGGCCCAAACCTCACGCATGCACAAACATTATTCTTAACGTGCAAGACGTTCAGGAGGAGCCCGAAGTTTGTGAGGGCCGCGATACAAGCGGCTCTTTGAGTGGGTCCCCTGCCCCCTGGTAAGGGCCCATGGCAGGGGTCTCTCTCCTCTCCAGCTGTCTGTAAATGAGCTCCAGGCTTTCAGCAGCTATTGTTATGTCAGTGAAACCATCAATTAGCCTGTCTGAAGTTTTATCACCAGCGCGGCGGCAAATAAGCGCAGCTCGACAAAACCTCTCCTGCAGCTTTTGAGCGCCGAGCCGCTCGGGTCATCGGGAGGTCAGTGCCAGCCCAGGGAACCGTTTTAATGCGGAATGGGCCATGTCAAAGGCAAAACGGCCGCTCCGCGCCGGGAGAGACCCTGCGCTAAAGGAGCGAGCGTTAAAGGTGCCCACATGTGTTTGATATTAGAGCGAAGGTTCGGATCATGCTGGGGCTATCCCGCATGAAAGAAGCGGGCAAGCGCGCACAGGGCGACTCTATGGGACCAGTCATTAGATACAAGCAGGACTGGAATCAATTTGAGATCTAATCCCTCCTGAAGCCGCCGTACATGCTCTTACCTTCCATTAACTTAAACGCCCGCAATCTGCTCTTGCACAATGACACGCTGGAGTTCACTGCACGTACAGCTGGGAAAAGAGGAATAACTTTGGTTTCTTTGTCTGAAAGACAGGAGCACTAGTTCTGAGCAGCAGACACTCAGATGGCAGATATAACTGAATGACAAAAGGAAAATCATTAACATGAGTGTAAATACATGTGTGGGTATTGAGATCATTTGTCACATGAACACACACCTGTACGATTCATCGCACACACTCACATTTGTTAAATAAACAGCAGTAATTTACTATTGGGCTTTATGGAACAAATGTGATTGGTCACATTACCCTGTGCTCAAATATTCGTGTATAATGACTCTAAACTGTACTGATTGTTTCCATTCAAACGTTTGAAGTCAGTAATTGTATTTATTTATTTATTTTAGAGAAAGAGAGAAATTAATATTTAATCCTGCATTTATAGTTATTATAATGTTACAAAAGATTTCTATTTCAAATAAATGCTGTTCTTTTGAACTTTCTATTTATCAAAGAATCCTGAAAACTAAAATGTATCCGTTTCCATAAAAATATGAAGCAACACAACTGTTTTCAACATTGATAATAATAAAAAAAAAATAATATTAGAATGATTTCTGAAGGATCACACTGAACACTGAAGACTGAAGTAATGATGCTCAAAATTCAGCTTTGCATCACAGCAATAAATTACATTTTACAATATATTCACATAGAAAACAGCTATTATAAACTGTAATAATCTTTCGTAATATTACTGTTTTTATTGTATTTTTGATCAGATAAATACAGCCTTGGTGAGCAGAAGAGACTTATTTCAGAAACATTAAAATATGTTGCTGACCTAAACTTAAGTAGTAGTAAGAGGCATAACGTATGGTCAGTCAGCCATTATCACAAAATAAACACCTGATCCTGATTATACATTATCACTTTTAAAATTAAAAAAAAAAAAAAAAAACTTGCCTCATCAATGAGAAATACCAGAGAGAGACAGAAGAGTGATTAATGAATTTCTTTAAGACTAGCTGTTAAGACTGACTGACCTCTTACACACACACACACGCGCGCACACACACACACACACACACACACACAGTGTCTGTTTTGCCTCTTCAAACTGTTGCCACAGTAACCCAGCAGCGCTGCGGCCCCAGAGCGCATTTTATCAGTGTGAGTAAAGCCAATTGAGATTATCAGACCTGCCTCTGATAACACTGTTTCACCTCCTCCCATGAGCTGCTAATGGGGTGTGCTTAGAACAACACCCGCCAGCGCACACACACACACACACTGCATGCTGAACACACCACACCACATCTCTCCAAACTCAGGACAAATTTCTGTCTACAAATTTTGATTTATATTTTTCACAACACAAGAAATAAAACATATATTTAATGGATACTTAAAATAATGAATTAGCTATAGAGACATAAAACTAATATAAAAACAAAAACAAATGCACCACATACTAAAGATATGCCCAAAAATAACACATAGCTTACATAATTATTGAACTAATAATGTGTTTAACAAAATCAGTAGGCATTGAGATGATTCAGTACATCTATCCATTATCTGTTTTACTGAAGCTGCATAAACTACAGCAGCGGAACTGAACACACACACACACACACCCCCGCCTGCCGCTGTGCTCCGCATGGGAACCCCATGCTGTCTTCAAACAAATAATTAAAGGAGAGGTGAAGGGTCGCGGCAGGGTCATTTCTCTGGATATGCCACAGAATGTGTCCTTTACTGCCGCTCACAACAAAGACAAACACTCCATGAGACGCAGCACAGAATATTCAATGCTCTGGAGTCCCGTACACAGACCGTGTGCTCCTGATAGAGTCCCATTGCCTTTTTAAATAATAAGCCAAAAATCTCATGTTCTTTGGAGAACTATTAATCTAAGATTAACTAGTAATTGGCATGCAGTAACACACTAGAATTAAACAAATAATGATTTTTGTCTGTCCCGTTTCAGCAGTCATAACCTTCAATGAAAATAAACTACATCATAACATAAGATGTTGAATTGATATATTAAATTCACTGTAGAAAATATTTTGATTATTAACTTATTTTAATTACCCAAAACATCATTTAAAATTAAATAATTTTATAATATATAATATTTGCAATAATCTTTAGAATATTTATAATATTTACAATTAAATAAACCTATTTTTTTTGTTAATTTTTACACAGTTTAATGTTGATTGCATTTATCAAGTTCAACCATTCAAGAAAATTATCTTTTTTTTTTTCAATCTGTGAGAATTATAAATTTATCAAAACAGCATTTGTTACCATATACTGAATGACAGCTTTATTTAGGCTATATATTCAACCCTGTACATGTGACTCTTTCACACAATGTAGTATTTTTTTATTATTATTATATGTATAATAATTAAATAATCTGTTTTTAATTATTAAAAAAAAACAATATTTAAAAATGAGCATATTAACTTGCATTTTACAAATGCATATATATATGCACATATTTGCACATATACACACACACATGTTCGTTTTTGTGAAAAGTGGGGACATCCCATAGGCGTAATGGTTTTTATACTGAACAAACTGTATGTGCTATTGCCCTACACCAACCCTACACCTAAACCTACCCCTCACAGGAAACTTTCTGCTATTTCAGATTTTAAATACACTCCATTCTATGTGATTTATAAGCGTTTTGAAAAGTGGGGACATGAGGTAATGTCTTGAAAAATCACCTTCTCCTTGTAATACCTATGTCATACCTGTGTCATTATACAAATCTATGTCCTGACTTTTCACAAAAACGCGCACACACACACACACACACACACACACACACACACACATATATCTATATATATGCATTTGTATTGAAATCAGGGTTTTAAACTGTATAACTGTAATTAGCCATCTCAAATTCAGATAATAGGATTGCAACAAAAGTAGAATTAAGCATTGTAGAAATGGAAAAATTCTATTTTTATTGCCCTTTTTTTGTACCCTGTTGGTGCAAGTTTTCTTGTCTCCTGGTTTCATAAAGCACACGTGTAATCAGACAGTGCAAACACACATGGACTCGCTGCGGCTGTGAGTTATGGACTGAACTGCAGGAGGCCACTTGACCTCGCTCTAGCGTGGAGCTGCATCAACATCACAAACCTCACTTCAAACACACCTTCAGCAGCCAAACTCTCGTGAGAGGAGCGACGGCCGACAGACCGCGAGTCTCAGGGGCTGTTCGTGGAATTCCTGACAAAGAGCAGGAGTCACGTGACCTGTGTGTGTGTGTCTCTGTGTGTATGTGTGTGTGTGTGTGTGTGTGTGTGTGTGTGTGTGTCTGTGTGTGTGTGTGTGTCTGTCTGTGTGTGTGTGTGTGTGTCTGTGTGTGTCTGTGTGTGTGTGTGTGTGTGTGTGTGTGTGTGTGTGTGTGTGTGTGTGTACCTGGTATTTATCACGTTATGGGGACCAAATGTCCCCACAAGGATAGTAAAACCAGTAAATTTTGACCTTGTAGAGATATTTTTTAGGTCCCTATGAGGAAACAAGCTTATAAATCATACAGAATTAAATTTTTCAAAAATCTAAAATGCAGAAAGTTTCCTGTAAGGGGTAGGATTGGGTTAGGGGATGGAAAATGGTGTTTGGTCAGTATAATAACAATAGAAGTCTATGGAAAGTCCCCACAATTCACAGAAACCTAACATATGTGTGTGTGAGTGTGTGTGTGTGTGCATTCCGTGGCCTCCAATGAACATGAGCCCTGCCACCACACCTGGTAACCGGCCCTGTCGTCAGCATTCCTTTCCTGAAAAACCCCAAACCAAACCGCCCTCATCTGGACACCGGCCAATCGGGAGCAGGGTCAGCGGTTTGACGGGACTCTGAAGCGGCGAGAATTCAAACGCAGAGCACCCGCATCTGCTCGTCAATAAAAGCATCCCGTCCTGCCAGAAAAACAGACCCAACCAACCAAAACTAATGAAGTTACTCTTTAATGAGGCTCAAAAACAAATAAACAGAAAATGAAATAAACAGAGAAAACAGCAACGGCTCGAGGGAAGAAGCGGACAGCGCTGCTGTCAACTTTGACCTAGGAAGTGTGCGCAGATTAACGCCGGGCGGCACAGGTTTAATCAAAGCAAACAATTCCTCAATTTACACCCACTAACAGGGTCAGACGTGTGTCCACAGGCCAAACACACACCAGAGCTGTCTGTCCATTTATCACAGAGAGACAGACTGTCTCTCTCTCTTCTTTAAGTTAAAACAGGAGTGGTGAGACGAGCATTACCTCACCCGCCGTTTGATTTACTGCAGATGGACGAGTGCAGTGTGTGTGTGTGTGTGTGTTTGTGTGTGTGTTTACAGTTTTCTGCGGCGGGAGAGGAAGAGTGTTTCTGTCTGTCTGTCTGTGTTCTCCAGCTGTCTCACTCTCTGCAGTCTTCAGTGCAGCTCTCGAGGAGGTTTCTGTCTGTCTGTCTGTCTCTGTGTTTTAGGTTCTGGGGTGCAGACCTCATTAAAACCCCGGTGGAAAACCAGACTCAGACTTATATGTTTGTTTTGCGAACTGACACGATTTAACGAGCTGCTAATTAAAATAAATCAATAGCACTGCGGCACGGACTCATCCTCGCTGACGCTCTCTCTGGATTGTGTTTTCCTCGGACGGGCGATTCCTGATCACGTCTCATACGGACACAACAGGAGGGAATCAGACATGTCATTCACGTGAATCGCAGGTTTTCTCCAATCCATTTCGATTGGTCCATGAATGCAAGAAGAAGTTCTGGGATGCAATTCCTGAACAAAGCTTGCTGCTTAACAATCATAGTGCAATGCATTGTTGGAGAAACTAACTAGCAAGTCACGAAAATGTAGGAACTTCGCCATTCCTCCATCCACCATGAACTGTCGTTAATGACATCAAACAGGTAACTTCTGCTAAGTAATCAGTTTGAGGTTAAATTAATGTCAGATTATTGCTGTAAATAATGAACATGGCATCTGAGGACTGCTATTTTTGTTCTGTTATTTTGTCACTCCAGGGTTACCCTGCACATACACACCCCCTTCTAGAGCTGTGCAATTAATCCAAATACAGTTTCGATTTCGATTACGGCCTCCAACGATTATGAAAATACAATAATCAGGATAAAATGATTATTGCATCCCATTCCACCCCCTTCTGGTGGCACGCATTCGCTCCTTCATAAAAGCCCAATTTCACGTGCAAAACAGTAAAATCATGTCATGTGACTTTTGCAAAAAGGGAAATGCTTGATTTATTAAAGTTGATTAGATTTATTGGTGTTTTTTAAAAGTGCAAAAGAGAACTTGCGCTGTTCCTTTAGGAGGATTACTGTGTATGCGCTCAGAAATGGAACAGAACATGTAAAGTCATCTTTTAGCTTAAGGTGCACGCCTAAATGGTCAAAAACATGGTCATTATTCACGTACACCCTCCTCGATTATGTCTTAAGTGACCGTAACAGTTGAGAATGAAAATAACTTTGTAGCAGTATATTGGATCCGTGCAGTTCTTAAAGTGACAGCAGGCTAATATTCCTGCTACCGACTATGTGCTTAATATTAAGCAAACAAAAGACACAGAAAATCACTCTGTTGACTGAAGGACATTTGTAGCTTTAATAAGAAACAAAGGAAGTTTAATTCATACAGTGAAGACTGTATTTGATATATAATTTGATATATATTGCTATCTTAAAATGTATGTGTTTACTCATAATCGTGTTAAATAACTGTATTGTTAAATACAATATTGGCCGAAAGAATCGTGATTATGATTTTTTCCATAATCGAGCAACCCTAATTTAACAAACTAAAAGTTGTAGAATGAAACTTGTATATGTATGCAATGCACTACATTATCTTGCTTATTTTGCTCAAGTGCATGATCTATTTAATTCCACATCTCATACTAATAAGAAACTCATACTAATAAGCTGTAAGTTCAGCCACACAATGTTGCTGTTTCAGAATGTTTGTTGCAACAAAGTTCAGGAAACACCAAATCATTGAACTATGTTGGTAATGACAGAACTTGCAACCATAGTTGCTTTTGGGAAACGCAGTGCAGATTGGCTGTATTAGGGCAGGCTCTACATGCACCCATATAAAAGCAGCGCTCGGAGACGGCGGAGAGAGTCCGGAGGGTCCGAGTCGACCCCAGCTGTCAGCTGTCCGTCAAACACCTGGGCCAGGAAGAGCCGCTTGTTGCTCCTTTGATCCTGCAAGTAGCAGCTGCTGGTTTGTACAGCGAGACTTTGTTCTGGCAGTTCTGCTGTCTCTCTGTCCTGCGGCACAACAGCAGCCAATCTACCACACGAGAAACACCTCTCCTCTTTCATTGGCTGCATCAGCAAGCTCTGACAACTGCGGCAGGTTTGTCTTGGCCCCAGTAAAGCTCACAGACATCTGACGCTGCGTCCTTAAAGACATGATAGTCAGGGCTCAAATCAGAGGTAAAGACGCCCCGGGCGTCAACACACCTGTGTGAGGAGCCTCTCTTTCTCTCTCTCTCTCTCTGGCTCACCCTCCCTTGGCACCTTTGCTCTGCACTGTTTTAAAGTTGTTTTTGATTATCACAGACGCTTGTCACTGTTCTGACCCGACACGAGGCTTTCTCTCTCTGGGGAAATGTTGCCACTTTGTTTCGGGTCTTAGGAAAATGTGCCGTCTGTGTTTTTATTTATTTGATCAGTTTTGTTTGAGTAGTTACTGCAGAATTTCAAGAAATCATTTATGCATTTGGTAAACGCTTTCATCCAAAGTGACTTATATTGCATTCAAGGTATAAATTTGATAAGTTCATGCAATCCTTGAGAATCAAATCCACAACCTTGGCTTTGCAAGCATGATCTACTATTTGAGCTACAAGAACACTGGAAGAAATCAGATTGTCCTACCTTAAATCCAAAGTACTGTAACTACTATGGACACTGGAGACGTGTCCCATCTAGTCTGCAGAGTAAATATGATTGTTTTATTTTGTTTTTTTATTCATGCATGTGGCAGACACTTTTATCCAAAGCAGCTTACATTGCATTTAAGGTATACATTTACATTTTTTCAGTTTTTGCTTTCCCTGGGAATCGAACCCGCAACCTTCGCGTTACTAAGCCCATTCTGTAATATCTGAGCATCAGGAAAGCCTGTGTTAAAATTATTACACACATTCATAAATATGAGCCTACAGCAATGCACAGTACAACAGTTATTTATCATTACAACCCCTGAACTAAATGTAATTATTAACTGAATAAAAGCTAAATTATTGTCACAGTGATTTGGATTATTATGTGGAATATATAATTACAAACTCTGCACTGTAAAAAAAGAAAAAAAAAGAAAAAGAAAACAAAAAACCAAAAAAAAAAAAAAATCAAAGTTGTAAATATAGGTTATTGGAGTATATTTTTCAGGAAAATACTGTTTCAGCTTATCTACTTCAAAATTCCATTTTTAGTTCACTGTTATCTGTTAGTAATCATTTGTGAAATTTACTTGCAATTGCTGAGTGAAAATTGTTTGAAAGTAAATCCTACAACAATTTTTTTTCAGTGTCTTGTAATAACATATTCAGCATTTTCTCAGAAGAAGTATCAGATATTTTATTGTTTTCAAATAATTGTTTGAATGTAACAGTGAACATGGACATAAAAATGACTTGAGTGATATTTTTCTCTCACACGAGAGCCGCTGTACACATGTTGGAGGGTAACGCTGGTTAATGTGGAGTGTAAGTTACAGCAAGGAGCCGCTGCAGGGCACCTACGCCCGAGATCTGCCCGTCATCAGTGAAACCTCTCAATTAACCTCCTTTCACTTACTGCCGCCTGCGAGGACTCTGTCATTACCCTCCACACCCCGTCACCCCATTCAATCTCAGAATCAGCCCTTCTCTCAGACCCTAAAGGGGCCCACGGTTCAACACCCTCTGTGTGTCTCTCGCTCTGCTCCCGTCTCACGCCGGACGGCTGCGTGGAAACTGATAATGAGAGACGAGAGCTTCGGATCTCACTGAAGCGTCCACTGAGAGCCAGTCAAAGAGACGCTTTTCTGTTTTCTGACCCGTCTGGAGTCGGCGTGTGTGAAGACGGTTTGGAGTGAGTCCAGTGTTTGTGTGTCGTGTTCTGGCATCATTTCTGCTGCTACTTCATCCAGAACATTTCGGCTCGCTGGCACGACTCGCTTCAGTAAACAAACCTGAAGAATTAATTTATGATAGCGCTGCTGGCGTGAAGCTCACAGCACGGGCCATAAATTGATTTTTAGGAAAACAGATCTCAGGTAAGAGGAGGCATTAGAGGCTTGTGTTTGAGAGAGTGAATGAGAGAGATGTGATCAGGTTTGGAGTCTCACACTCATGAACACAGGTTAATGTCTCATTACTTTTTAAAGCACAAAGTTCAAGGGTTTCCAGTGTTAGTGTAAAAATGATTAGACAAATATTTTTCTTATAGGAAATATGTTTATCAGAAGCTACAAGCTGGTGCCATACTGAGTGACAGCTTTGTTTAGGCTAAATCTGCAAATACACATCAGCACCAAAAATGTATTTACTATTTATCATTTTAAATGATTTTTGATTTGTTTGTAATTAAAATAAAATCACATTGACTGTGAACAAAATCACACACACACAAACTAACTAACTAAATAAATAAATAATCACAGTGTGAACTGTATTCAGACAATCCCCAAATTTTGGTTGCAAAAATTACAACTTTATATAACATACATATTTTTCTTATGTGGAAATATAAATTATCAAATCTACAAGCTGGTGCCAGATTCAGTGACAGCTTCATTTTGCCAAAATCTGCAACTCTGTTTCCCATCAGTGCCCTTATTTATTTTTATTTTTAATTAATGTATTGTTTATTTGTTTGCAAAGCTGCTTTGAAACAGTCTGTATTGTATAAAGCACTATAAAAAATAAAGGTGACCTGACTTGTTTATTGCAAGAAAATAACAAAATCACAGCTGAATTACAACTGTACTCAGTCATTCCCCAAATTTTGGCAGCAAAAATTACAAATAATTTTCTGTAATAATTTTTAATCTGTATTTATTTATATAATTTTAAATAATTAAAAAAAAAAATATTATAAGAAAATATCTATTGATCACAGACATGTAACAGCTGTATTCACACAGTCCAAATTTTGTTTGCAAAACTTGCAACCATATATGACATAAATAATAAATAAAACATGATCATTGTTTTCTGAAGGTTTAGCAGATAATTTTACTGGTTATTTGTTGAAAATGAAAGCCTTATTTTGTGACGAGTGAATAACACACAGAATCCCACAAACCTGTTCGGTCTGAAACCGATAAACTCGTTCCTTTAAATCCTGATTGTCAGTCGTTCTTCTCTCCAGGGCCTCCCTCTCTCTTTCTCTTTCTCTCTCTTTTTTCCTCTTAACTTCCTCCCAGCTCACGCTATGTTCATCTGCAGCGTCAGCAGAAAGACGCCCCGCTCTCTCTCTCTCTCTCAGGCTTTATTTCAGTAATGTGGGCTGTATTTCCCTCATCCTCAGCGTGAGCAGCAGCAGATCTGGCTATCTATAAATAACTGGAAAAAGCCAACTGATCCGTCTGAGAGTGAAACACAGGAAGCTCTCAGCCATACATCCTCCACAGGACCGGCCGAGCCCAACACTACCAAAACAATCCCTGAGACCAGAGCATATGAAGTCCCACTATCAGAGCAGTGAACACTAAAGCACAACGCCAGCTCATAAACACAGCCTTGGCAGTACAGACTTTATATTTCAGCTTTAAGTGGGTTTCCCTTTTACAAGCCAGAGTCTAGAGAGGATGGGAAGGGTGAGCGCGCATTTATTTTTCAGCGATATAAAAAGAGCTCAGCGCTACTCCTGTCCGTGACATCTCTCCTCGTTTGCGGCTTCTCATTAACAAACAATACTGCTGTGAAATTGCTTTAATGACAATGTAATAAAATTGCTATTCGGCTCACAGATGGCCCGAGGCGCAGCACCATCCTACAGCGTCTCTCTATGTGCCGTACCTGCAGACCGTATACATTAACCCACTTATTCACCTTCTGCTCTCAGATGCTTTCCTTTCTTCAGTCTTTCTCTATTTGTTTCCCCCTCAAAACAAAACGTGCCATCCCAGAACATGAAAGCGGTTCACCCCTGTGGCCCGGCTCACTTTCATTTGCATTCACTGCATTTACACTTACAACACTGCACGAAAAAAAAAAATTCTCTTCCGCAGTATTTTTGTCTTGTTTTCCAGTACAGATATCTCAACGTTCTTAAATCAAGATACATTTACTTGAGAAGCAAAATTACTTAAGATATTAAGTTTCTGTTTGGATTAGGTCTCTGCATTTTTTTTTAATTTAATTTTTTTTTTTTTAATTAATGCATAACACACACACAACACACATAGTAACACATATATAAAAAATAAGTTTATACATAAAATAAATACACTTTATTTTAACGTGTCCTTGTTACAGTGTAATTATACATTTAAGTACTGAGTAATATTAATTAACTACATGTACTTACTATATGCTTATAGTTAGAATTAGGGTTACTTGCAAGTAATTATTAATAATTTATTGTTATTATAATAGTAAGTACATGTAACGTGTAACAAGGACACCTTAAAATAAAGTGTTACCATTTATTTTATGTATAACTCCATTGGCAGATATTTTTAAGCAAAATGGTAACACTTTACAATAAAGCTTTTGTGGTATCATTAGTTAACTACATTAGTGAAAGAACTAACAATGAATTCTGCAGTATTTATTAATCTTAATGTTATGTTAATATTTTTTTTAAATGATAAGTTGCATCTGTAAACATTAGATAATGCACTCTGAACAAACATAAAGAAATGATGAGCAATAGTATTTTTATAAGCTAACATTAACAAAGAATAATAAATGCTGTAAAAAACATTAATTGTTGATTGTTAAATAACGCATTAGCTAATTTTAACAAATGAGACCTCATAAACACTTCTTAAGACATTTTGCTTCTCAAGTAAATGTAAATCTTGATTTCGGAATGTTTAGATATTTGCACTGGAAAACAAGACAAAAGTACTGTGGAAGAGAACTGGAAGAGCTACGCTGCAGTGCTGAATATTATGGTGTGTCCTGCTGTTTAAAGCGCAGTGTTTTCTGGTTCTCTGAATGGAAGAGAGCTGAGAGGCTTCCTGTGACGAGGATCTTTCTGATTTGGCCTAAATGTGCTGCGTCCATCGGCCAGATGTAGACTAGTATGCCAAAAGCGGATGAGAGATATCAGATCAAATGAAGCTGGAGTGGGGGGTGAGGGTGGCACATGGGAACCAACAACTGAGTTCATTCTGCTAATTAACTGCCAATTAGCGATCCCTAAATGCAAGCGATGCTGACGATGTTCTCTGCCAGCAGCTCGCGCCGCCGCCCATCTCCACTCGTCCTCTGCCGCGGTATATTTAGAAAGAACGGCTCCCGTGAGACGCCAAAAAAAGACTGGACGCTCTCATCTAGGTCAAAGTTAAATGGATAACCAGTAACTTCAGTCTTGATTCTGCCGGTGTGTATGACAGAGACAGACAGATCTGAAGGAGACGCCGTGTGCCTCCAAACTTTCCCATGCTCTGAGGAGGAAAATCAAACATCTTCACAGGCCAGTTTATACTTTTACATTTGGAAAATATTAAGCCATTATTTTGAATTTCATAACAGCTGGCCGCGCCAAATGAAAGGGTCATAAAAAACATAAAGCTGATCTGTTTGTTCGTGACTCATTTGAGTTCAGGGAGGGAGAGAGAGAGTTATGAAACCCTTTCTCCGGCCGTCTCAGTACAAGCAGACTAGGACGAATCCTTCATGATGATTATTCATATCAAGAAGAAAACAAAGCCATAGACTGGACCCCAGAAGAGACAGTTCAGTCTGAGACGTCTCAGCTTTAGATGAAACAACAACAGACGGCCAATAAAGAGACAAATACAGAAAGAGAGTGCGTGTCTGTGGGCATCAGGTAAGATCAGCTCCACACAATCACACAGATGTCAAAGGTCGTTCATAAGTCACCTATTCCACTCCATTTGTCAACTCATTAGTCAAATGAGTTTGAATGAGTGACAATACAGAGACAGACAGAAGAAACCCAACAAAACCCATCATCAGGTGCTTCCTCAAGCACTTTCAGCCCTCTGGACATTAACACAAGAACATTTCTTGTTTTGCATCATATTTCAAATCCTCATTTATTCTGTGATGGAAATGACATTTGAAACGGATTCCTTTGTCTAATGTCATATATGGCATTTTATGTGTCCAAAATACAATTAAATAATATTTTCACACTTTTTTCTTAATTTAAAGAAATTACAGGGTTTTATATATATATATATATATATATATATATATATATATATATATATATATATATATATATATATATATATATATATAATACAGTCAAACCAAAAGTTATTCAGACACCAGATATAGCTTATTTTATTTTATTTTTTATTTTTTTTGTTTGTTTTTTTGTTTACTAGTGGGTGCAGGACACTATAGTTAATTTATGTAAGTAAGGTTAGCAAAATAAGTAAACTGTGACATATTATACTCAAAATTTCTTCATACAGTGGACTACCAGTAAAATTTATAAAAATTCACGACCAAAAATTTGATTTGACACTTTGACCTGAGCATGTTTTGTTACATACCTTTCTATCAAAGTTATCTGGCATTATCAAGATGAATTTGTTCTGACACAGTTTAACTCTGAGTTCTTGTCATATTTTATTACCATTTTCTAAACTATAGCAAATAAACTGTGATAATGTGAGAAATGTTGAAGGTGTCTGAATAAATTTTGGTTTGACTGTATGTGCAATAAAAATATTCTGTAAACAAGTGCACTAACTTTTTAAAAATGCGGTGGAAATGATGTGTAAAAAAAAAATGATATCAACCAACTGAAATGGTTTACAATGATTTCACTTTTTGTTTGGATAATCTCAGTTTTACATGTAATAAATCATATTTTAATATAGCATTTTTATAGCTAACTCTTGGTCTGAGTTAAAAAAAATAATAATAATAATAAAATGATGAAGGCATGGTGAAATGATTCCAAGACAGTTTTAATAAAAATTAACCCCTGGGACATAAAAGTTCCTGAAGTTGAAGAAACACCCAGAAATGGCTACAAGAGCAAACAATGATGAGACAAACCCGCCTCTCTTTCATAATACTCTCTCTCTGTGTGTGTGTGTGTGTGTGTGTGTGTATAGCAGAGGCGTGTTGCTGTCAGCATGTGATCAGGCCTCATTTAGACAGACAGAATAACACACACACACACACACACAGCTGCATTTATGGTGTGGTGTGTAAAGCGTCTCTCTCTCTCTCTCTCTCTCTGAGGTCAAACAGGATTGCTGTGCAGTCTCAGATTTAAGGTCACACCAGTGACCGTCACACACATGCAGAGCAGAGATCAGATCCACAGCACAGAGAGAGATGGACAGGTAGATGGGCTGGTCAGAGCAGGAGACGCGCTCTCTATTGACACATTACACAAAGCGCCCTTGTGCCTCCTCCAGGTCTGATTGTGCCTCCAAACAAAGACCTGATTCAGGATTCATCCATGCAAACCTCGTCCTGCCTGACTCTCTCCCCTGTGCTCTATATCAAAGCAGAATCCACACAATGAGCATCACAGGAGGAATCCGGGACACTTCTGGCCCATCAGCAGGAATGTCAGGAGGATCTGAGAGCCACCGCAAATACAACCTCAGATAGACAGATGCCGGATAGATAGATACAGTAGTGGCCAAAATTATTAGAACACTAGTATTTTCACCAGCTAAAAAATGAAACATTAATTTTTCCAAACATTCATTTTGCCATTAATTGTAATAATCCAGTGAGATTTTTGTGTGCTCCACACAGAGATCTGATCTGATCCTCATCCAGTCTGTCTGGAATGACATGAAGAAACAGAACAAACTGAGACAGACTAAATCCAGAAGAACTGATGCTTCAAGAAAGCTACCTGCAAAGCTCCCTGAAAAACTCTGCTCAAGTGCACCGAGAGAAAAAGCTGCTTTAAACACAAAGGATGCTGACACCAAATGTTGATTTAATTTAGTTCATAGAAGTTAATTGATCAAGAAAATCTATTTATGACATTATTTTCGACAGCATCCTCATTTTACAGCATTTTTACACAAGTGCCTAAAACTTTTAACAGTACTGTAGCTTTGCAGGTAGGTTTCTTGAAGCATCAGTTCTTCTGGATTTAGTCTGTCTCAGTTTGTTCTGTTTCTTCATCTCATTCCAGACAGACTGATGATGATCAGATCAGATCTCTGTGTGGAGCAAACTAAAATCTCACTGGATTATTACAATTAATGGCAAAATGAATGTTTGGAAATGTAAACTGATATTTCTTACTGACACTACAGCAAAAGATAGAAATAACTGACATAAAACCATTTTTAGCTGCTGAAAACACTACTGTTCTAATCATTTTGGCCAACACTGTAGATAGATAGATAGATAGATAGATAGATAGATAGATAGATAGACAGACTCAAGTCTTTCAGTATCTGAAGTCTAAAACTGAAAGCATTCATCTCTTCTCGCTCACTCTTTCTCTCTTGGTGGTTCTTCGGGGGTTTGTGGGTTATTTCAGCATTAATCAGCATGAAACAGGCAAAGCAACTAAATTTTCTGCTGCCGTAGGTGTGTGACGGCACGAAAGCTCGGTTACCGCTGTAATTGAAACGCCATCCAGCCGCTGGGCGCGTGAAAGGCAGATAACAGCACTTCCTATGGCCAATTTAAGTATCTGGCCAGATCTGGCAGACAAATCGAGCTCATTCTCCAGGCATGTTGCTCATTGTGAGCCGGCACCAGAATGAGGTGTAGGGGAAAAATGAATCACAAAGGCAAAAAAATCAATTGACCCTGGGGTGTCGCGCAGGCCTGCGGGCCGATAACGCCGAGAGCTGCCGTCTGTACCCGACAGATAGAGCGCCGCGTAAATGAGTCCGCTTTGATAAATACATTAAGGGAAGCTGTGAATAAAAGGCAGGGACTTCTCATTTGTAAATAGAAGCTCCACTACACGGAATTAGACTGATAAAATAGCGCGCCGTATAATTAAGTTTGTGTAAGGCCAGAAAATCCGTGCAAATACCTTCCCGGTGTTTTGAAAAGAAGCTGTCAGCTCAATTAATCTGAACATCGGCCACAGAATGTAGCGAACGAAATTAAGCCCGCGATAAAAAAAAGAGCCCAGCCGAGTATTTTGATAAATAATTCCTGTATCATTTCTTTGGCTCTGTGATCATTTTATTTAATCCACCACCTCCAGTTATGAGCTAAGCCATCTACAAAGACGCTGCCGGTCAGAGCGGTCTAATCCGGCAGGAGCGATCGGGGAGGAGGTGCACCACTGTCCTCTTCCCCTTAATGCATCAAAGGGACACAAATGTGTGTCGAACGGCAAAGAGCCACGGCAATAATGCGCGAGTAGAGTCCGCGTGCGAGTGCTTTGCATTGGCATAAGAGATGAAAAGTGACTCGACTCACCAGTTGTTTACTTGTAAGATGGTGAGGCCCGTGTCTTGAGCGAGCTGCTTCTTCTGTTCTTCTGAAGGATACGGGTGCTGCAAGAGAACACAAGAGAACACACCCCATCAGGATCACGGGAAACAACAGAGAATCAACAAACACTGCACTGACAGTCATATTCATAGAGTAAATATTACACAAATGACTCACAGATAAACAACAGCAACTAGTCAACAAGCAGCAACAACGAATAGCTGTGCAACTTCTCTTCGCAATCATTAGAGTTCAACCCAATCATTAGAATTGGTCATGATGCTGCTTCTGCTGCGCTTCATTATGCACCACTCTGTTTGTTATTAGGATGATCAAAAGTTGAAATATTACATTTTAGCCAATCAAATCAAAGAAGGCGGGGCTTTACTTTGGGTGAGGGAATTCCATCGCAACACTTCAGTTTTAACGGTCAAAAAGTGTGAGGTAAGACATACGTAGGTAGCTAAACATTTAATATTTGCTAATTACTGTTTAACAATAGAATATCAGGTAAATGACTCAAATTGCGCCATTTTGAAAAAAAAAAAAAACTCAGACTTTGATTTTCAGGCTTCATTCATGAATGTGACAAGACAAGACAATGTATGCCAATCATATTGGGCATATGATTAAGAGTAAATGTGTGCGTATTTAAAAAAAAAAATGCAAATAGATCAAATTGATTACAATAAAATCTATTTTCCTTGTTTTGGTAACATATTTCAACAGTCCACTTTAGACATTCTGCTATCAGTAACATAGTGCATGTGCATCTACATGTCAGCTAGCAGTCATTAGAGTATTAGTGACTGTCCGCTTCATATCTGCTCACACTTTATTTTGATGGTCCTCAACAGACAGTCTACTGACTACATGTAACTTATATGTCAACTGATTTCACTAACCCTAACCTAATAATCTATTAATACTTTAATGAGAGTTAGTTGACATGTAGTTACGAGTCAACAGATTGTGATTATCTAAAGGGGACCATCAAAATAAAGTGTAACACCTTATTTATTTCCTTTAAATCTTTTAATTATTGAAAAAATTGTATTTAAAAAAAGTAAAATAAAATAAATATTTTTTTTAAATAAAATAAAATTATTTATTTTAATAAATAAAATAAAATTATTTATTTTAATAAATAATTTTATTAAAATGGCACTAGTGATGAATGAATGAATGAATGAATGAGGCATTTATATAGTGCTTTATTGTGTATTGCCATACACCCAAAGCGCTTTACAATCATGTGGTGGGGTCTCTCCTCAACCACCACCAGTGTGCAGCATCCACCTGGATGATGCGACGGCAGCCACAGGACAACAGCACCAGTGCGCTCACCACACACCAGTTACAGGTGGAGAGGAGAGAGAGAGAGACAATCAAGTGGATGGGGATTATTAGGAGGCCATGATTGATAAGGGCCAGTGGAGGGAATTTGGCCAGAACATGCATGCATCTTATATGCAGTGGTTGTGAATGCAGCCCTGCACACATCAGGTGTTTTGTTAATGTTTAGTGGAGAGATCACTCCAGTAATGAGCTGACAGCTTGAATCCACTATGCTAAATAAGACAGATGCACTGTGCTAAATAGGATGAGCCGGTCTGACGGCAGCGTGTCCACACAACAGTGTTTGCTGCATCTTTAACAATATGTCTGCAGCACAGGCAAGTCTCTTACTGTGTGTGTTCAGAGTAAAGCACTGAGGCTGGAGTCTGTGTGTAGTTACAGTGGTCAAGTGCTGCTTCTTCTGCTGCTTGTATGACGCAAACAACAGCATGACAGGAGATCAGCAGGGTGAGGGGTGCAGATGAATCAGGATCTGACCAATTTAACAGAAGCATGCGTAAAAACAGCCGCAGAAAATCCCGCACGCTAAACACACAGATCCGCACGGCACTGCGGTGAATTCTCCAGTCAGATTAAATGCATCGCTCAGAGCGGAAAGATGGAAAACATCCTCCTTTCCTCGACGGTTAGAGAAATGACTTGAGCTCGTCGTCCCTTGTGTCGCTGTTGAACGCAGGCCAAGCGCTAAAGCAAGACGTTTCTGCAAAGGTCTCTTATTGCCAGGAGTCGCACCTGCAAACACAATCCCCATGCGGGATGCAATGATACAATTTGTGTCACTGTTGATCTGCCAAATGTGACATGATAGAAATGGCAGGATTGCTGTGTGTGTCTCAAGCATGACAAACAATAATGATCCGCACTGACAGATGTCTTTAAGAGCCAGATTAAGAACCAAACACACCTCACACTCTGCTTTTATTCAGCCCTCGCCACACATGTGCGCCCACACACACACACACACACACACACACACACACACACACACACACGTGAGGATAAACCAGGCTGTCTGCAGTAGGTGTAGGTGGCACATCTCTCTTCTAGTAGGTCAATCTTACAAACTGTATAAAAGTCACCAGGAACAAAAGCATAAAATAAGCTCGACTGACACGCAGCTGAATTTTGACCCTGAGTGCTTGCGTTGAGAAACGAATGGCTGAGGTTTAATTAAAGAGCGGGAGGAGGGAACATTTTAGGAATGTGTCCAATTAATCAGAAAACAATTGTAAGATTGAACAAATAATGAAGGAAAAAGAGAGGCATGAATCAGATTTCTACTTGTGCACACTGGAGCTTTTAATATGCTAAAATCATTAACAAAGAAATATGATAATGGGCACATAGAAATACATTTTTTGATTGCAAAGTGCTGACATATGCTTGGCAAGACAAAGTCTTGTGTGTGATTCTCTCACAGACAGCAGCAGATTCTCTCTCACTGGAGTCCTGCACTGAACACACACACTGAAAGCTGGATTCAGTCTGACAGTGTGAATGCATCCCAGGCAGGTTATCATGTGCTGTTAGCTAAGATGATTCATCAGGTAAATGTATGTATGTGTGTTTATCTACCAAAATCTTATCACTAGTAAACCAAAAATGTTTGTTAATTTTGAATGCAAGTGCTCATTTAATCTCATATGCTGTCTTTAAACTGCATTATATGTTTCAGTGTTATTTCAGGCATGTGCTGGTCTCTTCTGCATCATCTCATATCGGTGATAAATAGTGCAGCGCTGCACGTCTCCTCCAGCCACCACAAACCCAGTGATTTCAACAAACCAGAGACACGTTTCAAGGAGTGAGATGACATTATATCTTTTCGTCCCCGCTAGGAAAAAAACAGAAAGCGCTTAAAACCCTTCAAACCCAGCTTAAGATATCCTGACCCCAGACACACAATATACAACAGATCCGGTTTCATTGAGCTCTGCTCCACAAATCACTGTAAATACAGACCATGGGTCTGATAAACAATGCAAACGGCCATGGAAATGCATACGTGATTTCCCATGCACATATCAGGATTTAACAAAAATAAACTTGCTGGTGGCAGGTATGTTAAACTTGGTGCTATCACATGAATGGAAACGTGCACGTGGATTATGCAGGTCATGCACAGAGAAATTATTCAGGTTGCGCATAAGAATGAAACCTATATGGAAATTATTATACATGAGGCCCTGATCCTTACCAATTAAATTGTACCTCTGACTCTCTCTCTCAGTATTTTGCAATATAGACATTGTTGTGTTCTGTAAGTACAGATGCAACCAGAGTAACGTGCATCCGAGTGACATCGCAGGTCGAGTCCAGCACTGTAAAATAAAGCATCAAATGACAAAACAAGTGAAACCTGAAGAGAGCACTACCTTAATATGAATTATTAATTTCGTCTAGCGGTGTGCATGACACGCTAACAGCATGACGAAGAGTAAACTTAGCATGAGAGATCAGAGAAAGATTGAAAGTGTTCCTGTCGCTTTAAACTCAATCAATAGAGTGAATTACTAAGAAACGGAGCAATATCCTGAGAAACGGACTGACCACAGAATGTGAAGAGGTGCAGTCTATAAATTATTAGACAGAAAAATGAGCAGCTTATTTTATTGCAGATGCCAGCGCTAGCCTGCGATCGAATCAACTGTTAATTACGCTGCAGCCTGTTAATGGCATCGGCTTTTTGCTGCTCACGCCATTCTGAGCGCACACACGCGGTTGGGGAAGGAGTCCTCTGGGATGTGTCAGTGCATCATACAGTCCGCAGCAAGTGCATGTGGGCCGATTTTATTTCCCAGAGTGCATGTGTGTGCATGTGTGTTTGCACTCTATTGGCTAAATTACAGGGTGTGATGTGCTCTTCACCGCAACTCAATGTAACGTCGAGCCTGAACCCCCAGTGCCACCGAACACACATCAACCCCCCTTCACACACACACACACACACACACACTTTCCAGCAGAGCGGCTGACCGTGCGCTTGATGAATGACTTCATCAGTACGAGGCCAGACTGCAATGAATTAAGGAGTCCTGCAGCCTAATGAAACCCAGCACATCCCCTGACTGAACTACTGAACGCCTCTCCATCGCTGCAGCCCAATTCACATGCTATCCATCCTAGATAGTAGACAAAATGAGAATTAGTGCACAGGAGTAGTATGTTGAAAACAGCAGGCTGAATGATGCAGTGCATCTATGAAGTGTGCACCAGTGCATGCTTTTTCAGCTATTGCAACCCACAATCCATTGTGCAGTGGATCAGTTTACCGTTGACTTTGCATTGGGTTTTAAATGCACAAACCTAAACATAATGCATTTAGCTAGATGCTAGCATGCTAGTGCAAACAGCTGTACTGTCATACGACACACTTTTTTGTTTTAGAGGAACCGAAATTAAGGGCACATTCTCAATACTCCATTGTCTCTTACCAACAGTTTCAATTATTCTCCAACTACTCCATCATCACTGAAGCATTTGAGTTTCCCCGTGATGCGCAGCTCAAATTGACTGTGATCGTTTCTGTATGTTTAATCAAACTGAGCGCAGCAAGATAACACAGACTCCCAATAAAATCAATCAAAGCCCAGAATGACATTTTAATATCTGCAACACAGAAATCTGCAGAAAGACTGGCACATTTTAAATTTAGAGAGGCTGTTAATAATGCATTGACATATGTGTGTTTCTGCAAAAATGATATTCCAACCAAATGAAGGCTGCGGGTTTATTTTGATAAGATTGATTTGAATATAATATATATAAATTCCATTTTACAAGGCAAATTCATGAATAATTGTAATATGGTGTGTTTGTTGTATTTGTAATAAAAAGGAACTGCATTTACTGTGAGAAAGACTTAGATTTCTTTAGAAAGTTTGATTATGAAATGACTCATGAGGCGTGTCAACGGTGCTGTGTTTGATTTCTGCTCAGCAGAACAGAAGCTAAAAGACCATTTTGTTTAAAGATGCACAAAAGGAGCTCGCTTCTATGTACTCTAGCTTGTGCGTATCTAAGGTTAAATGTGTGCGCTTAGGTAGCGTTTGATTTTCTTCAGCACTACACTGCATCCAGACAACAAGGAGGAAGCCGGCAAGAATGCAACTCAACTCACTCACACGCACAGAGAACACGTCCTCAGTTTTATGAAATGCACCATTGCAAATACACCCCCCGATGCTCGAGCGATGCGTGCATGCCAGCGCTCATTGTGTTTGTCCGCATATACACGTATGAACAAACACGTCTTCGTGCGGCTCTGGGATCGGATTCAGTCGTGACTGCCACGCTGGTTTTTTTCAGAGGTAAAACAGGTTCAATTTATGTGGCTTCAAAGGGGCACCTGGAGCCCAGCACCATGAAAAGCTATTGAGGAGAGCAGCTAGACTCCCTCTCTCTCTCTCTTTCTCTCTCTAATTCTTCCTCTCTCTGTGCCCCCACAACAATTGCTGGCTGGGCTGGGCTCGGAGCCGCTGGACTGCTGCCAGTCCCCCTGTTTGCTCTACACCAATAATTTATGTTCACTGAAGATGGTGCAAGGTTCTAGAGCGACTCTAGCTATCAATTTGCCTGCCAAGCAAACTGTTGCCCCGCAAAAACATGGATTGGCAAGGCCAGGCGGAGGGGGATGCTGGGAGGGGTGTGAGGAGGAGGTGGGCACCCCCGTGAGGCTGGCCTGGAACGTAGTTGCTGAGGGTAAACAAGCATTAGCGCTAAAAATCAATCACTCCCATTCTCAAGGCCGTCAGAGAGAACCACACAGGGGAACAAACACACACCCACTGCAGTGAGAGATACACACACAGCCCAACACACACGAAACTAAACGCACACCGAGAGATACAAACAATTAGAGAAAGTTTTGCTCTTTAGCGGCTGTTATTAGCTGTAAATGCTCCAGCAACTGACATGTGCTCTCTCGGTTATAATGCTCGCAAGAAACATTAGACAAAAAAACAATGGCTAAATGAAGCTACCAGCACTGAATGTAGGTGCCGTGCCTCTTAAGATGGAACTCTGGCACAAATGCTTGGTGTTTGGGGGTCATTTAAATCACTAACACTGACTAGGTGTTGCATTAGTAGTGATGCATGCAAACCCCTCAAATAAGAGTGAGCGTGAAGGATGTAAAGCGGCGGGGGTTTGTGTAGACCTTGTGACTTGGAAAAAAAATATATAAAAAAAAAAAACTCGTCTATGTGTGTGTGTGTCTGGATGTGGCCCACAGCCATAGTGATGAGGTTAGTTAATCATCAGATCAGGTTCATGGCTTCTCTTACAGACGCGGCCAGCCGGCTCTTTCAAGGGGAGGAACCTGATCTCCATGTCCTTGCGTAGGGAAAGGGGAACAGAAGATAGACTGAATCTCTTCTCATCCTCTTAACCCTCTGGCTTTAGGGTGTACATTTGACCAACTTAAAGTCTCACCACAACAGCCCTAGAATTTGTCTTTCCACCTGATCAGGTGAATTATTCTGGGGAAGGAGTTTAACTCTAACATTTTTACAGCAGGTTCCATCATCAAGTGGCTAATTTTTACAGCATGCACATGCAGGAATATTCCCTGCGATGCCTTAACAGCGGTTTTCATTTCAGACTGGAAGAAGTGGAATGGAAGAGTCTTGTCAGTTGACACTACTGGCTGTCATAAAGTCACGTGACCACTCATGCTCAGAGGCAAATTGGCAAATCAAGTAGATAAACATGACCTGAGTTCACACTGTAAAATGAAAGCCTGTGAAATGAAGCAAACAACCTGCTGGCCTCAGAACAGATTCACAACTGAAAAAAAGCTAAATATCTGGCCTAACAAGAATTCTCTCTTGTCGCTGCCTTCACCAGTCTGCAATGACTTGATTAGTCTAGATGGCACCCGTGAGAAACATAGCCGAGACCTCATGGGTCATGTTCATTAGGCCACTGGGCTACTACCTATGGCTTACTGCTGTCTTGCCCCCACCTTCCCACAGGGCGAGACTTACTTACGCTATTCTTTAATATATTTTGCCTGCGTGAGAGAGAAAGAAAAGAATGTTTATTGCTCGTGGGGTACATGGACTGGGCTGGAGAACAGAAATGTTGTCCAAAAGGCCACTGGGCAGCCAAAAAACAATGGGGTCGTTCTCCTTGCAGGCAACAAAGTAGTTCAGCAACCCCTCAATATTCCAGCCAAACCCTTTTATGTGAGCAGGTCTTGGCAGCACGCAGTATGGTAAGACTCCTTTTGTGCCGGCATTCGAGGCTGAAGGACAAGGCAATAGCACAGGCTAATCTAAGATATACATAGCACGTATAATTTAGCTCAGCAAGCTTTTAAAATTAGTTAGCCTATTTCTTCTTAATGAGGAGAAGGGTTGTTTACACATGCTGTCTCTGTGGCTTGGTTTGGGAGCAGCAGTCAATGGCATTTCAGCATCTTTTACCCAGCTCTGAACCCATAATGTCATGTTTCATTTGTTACACTAGAAAACTTGAGTTGTCAAATCTGCTTTAGAGTCAAAACTCACAGTAGAGGAAATCTCGATGTTTAGCCATTAGCTTGGAATGTGGAGCAACCAAGCAGCCGGCAAACAGCTGCAGGGGCAATTTCCTGTAGGTTAATGATGCTAAAAATGTAGAAGTCAAGCATGGCGCCCATTTAGCTGGCTCTCCAAGAGGACTAAACAAAGCATCAGCATGGAAAGGCCGTCACGGAGGGTTTTGGTAAACTTGCTAAAATGATCAGGCCAACTGAAGCAGGACAGTATAAGCCCAAGATCTCTCATGGTCATGATCGCAAAAATCTTACGAGACAAACTTCAAATCATACCTGTTGTGCTTACTGCTTTTGTCGTTTATGACCTTTCAGAAATACTCTTCTTTACACAGGGCTTTGTTACCTTTGAAAGAAAATCAAGACCTCCCGCCAGCACTGCACACTCAGGCAGTGGATTGCTGTGAGCCCTGGGGACTCTCCACTCTTGATGTTTTAGTCTAAGGGATCTATGAAGAGTTTTAATGGCTCTAAGAGCAGGAGAGCTAAGGAACAGAGCAAAGGGCCTCTTTTAGGTACATTCCAGCCGCCTGTGCTCTCCCAATAGTGTTCCTCTGCTCAATCCTGCCCTTAGGCCTGCTGACCTCTGACCTGACTGACCGGCTTGGCTGTAGGCTTCTCGTTTGTTACCGACTTTATCCACTGACAAAGCAAGCAGGAAACTGGCAGCTACCCAACAATCCCATGAGAGGATGACCAACAGCTTGCTCAGCTTACCGTTTATTAGTGGATGGGGGTCAACAGGCAGCACAAATAAGAAATGTAGCCTGCTTTCTTCTTTTTTTAGCTAACAGTTTCCTACCTAATGAAACCTCAACATTTGAAACCTGAAAGGTCGGTGAGAACTGCAACTTTGAATATCGGAGCAGATTAACAACTCTAATGGTAGTTGTGCAATAACTCCAGGGTTGTTCAAACCCCAAAAGGAGCGATTCATGACAGGATTGAGTTTCCCCATCGCTGTGCCTTTGAGCAAGGAACTTGACTTTGGGTGGACTGTCTCTGTCATAGATGTACTGTAGGTCTACTAAACCAGCAAATAAAAAAAAGTGCCTATCAGTTCTGGCTCTGTCTTTCTTCTTTCTGCACTTTGCATGGCGCATACTGAGGCATCAAAGGGAGCTACAGTAATCCAAACACCGTCGTTACTCTGAGAGTTTACGCGCTGCCCTAGAGGGAGAGATAAAAAGGGATTGTCAGGATCCACTTACAGCTTTTTGGACTGATCCAGGCCACAAGCAAGAACTGTGAGCTTAAACGCAGCAGAGTACTGCTGGTGCACTGGACTCCAGCAGGACGGAAGAGCAAAGGGAGGTCATTAACCTCTGCAACTAAAATGCACTCAGATGGCTCCCTGCTCTGGAGGCTGATGACAAGCGTCTGTGTTCTTTTCAACAACTTGTTGAGCTGTCTCCACCCCCACCTCTGAAACCAACACCAGCCATCCCCATCTCAGGAATGTAACCCAAGCCCCGCTCCTCTCCAATCACTTTGCAGAGAAGCTTGCTTGAGGTGTAAGACAGCTGTTGTTGTGTTCTTTCCATTGTGTTTGTGGATTTTCTATGCCACTGCTTCTTATTCTTCCTTTTTTTCCCCCTTACTTGATCCCCTGCACAATAATTCATGATCCAATGCAGAGCTGAGCACAGTACAGTCAACTTTGACTGACGGGAATCGAGCGGCGTGCCTCTGTAATGGTAAAAGTGCTTCAGTAATGGCTATGCCATTGAGGGTTGGGCTCTGTAGAGGAAGATTTAGTGCAGAAGTCATTACCACATACTAAAACCAAATGAAGCCAAGAGCATTCAAAATAAAGCTCTGAAAAACTGTTTCCCATCAGGTTTTCAATGTGGTTCCTCACCTTTAACTCCAGAGTTTAGACTCTTGGGAAGGTCTGGGCCATAAGGCTGTCTGCTGATTCACGTAATGTCTCAGGAAGTTATTTTCCTGAAAGAGCCTCACCCTTTCAGCAAGGCCATGACAGAGGAGAACAGAATGGTGGAGATGCACGATACTGAGGCATTCACATTTTTCAAATAGAAGGCAAAGCATGGACTGCCATTTGTCCAGAGACCTATAACATACTATTGAACTGGCTTTGTAGATAACTCTAATCCTGGGTGCTTCTGATGATCTTTCCAACATTTCCATCACTGTCACTGGTTGCTAAATCCAACGCAGCAATTGAGGTCTCGTTGTAAGGTTAGGAAAGCTACACAACAAAATTGCTAACATCTGCAGAGTTCCCTCCATGTGTCAGGGGCTTGTCTTTGCTTAAGTACATTTTTTTCTAGTCGCCACAGCTTGTTTCAAAGGCATATTCCACATTTGTTTACTTAATTCTGCTCAAACCATGCCTTAAAGAGATTCCTCGCTGTTAGAGTCCAGATAACGTAAAATGATGCGTGAAGTCTTGCCTTCCTTTTTTCCGTAGGCTTCATTACTTTTTAATATGTGTGTAGGAAGAGGGAAAAATGGTGTGGAGATAATCAATGGTACAGAGGCAGTAGCCCATTAATCTCCCCGTGGATTCCGTTCTAATATGCACACTTGCTTGGGCAAACATGGGCTCTGCTGTGGTGCACGTGTCTGCCTGGATGGGCCACTTAATGAAACAGCCAAGCCTTTGCTTCCTTTTGAGGAGATTTTGCTGAATGAAAAATGAACTGTCTGATGTTCGCCAGGCCAAGGAGCGTCTACATTTTATTGAATTCAGGTGGGAGTTGTACGTTCCCCATGCAAGCGAGACAAACAATGAGAGCAGAAGGCAGGAAATGGTGTGAGCACTAGAGCAGGTCCCTATGGAGATTTTATCAAAGATCCCTAATGCAAACAGCAGCACAGCTGACCGGGGGAGGCACACGAAAGCCCAACAGAAAGAAAGGTGACCTGCAGCACTGAACCAGGACAGAGGAAGAATATAAACACGGCACAGAACGAGAGCAAGAGAGCCTCTTGTGCGGAGGTGTAGATGTAGAGGAAGATGTATACAATGACCGCCAATTGGGCAGCTCTGAAACCAGAGCTAACCGCCGGGCTTGCGAGCCTTCCTCTCGATGCGCGAAGAGCCACCTGTGGACAGAATTAGCTACAGTGACTGTCTCAAAGGTAATTGAGATACACCTGCGCGTGCGTCACGTGGATATGTCGTCAGACGGGAGGAAGGGAGAGAAACAGAGAGGAGTAATCTGGAGGAGAGGGTGGGCGGCCTGGCAGCCAGAAACATAAGGACAAACAGCAGTGATTGTACCACATAAGCCAGGGTGAAGTTTGATACGTTTTCTATGACAGAGGGTTGCTGGTAGGTGAAGGCAGACAAAAAGCCATGGCTAAGAGGATTGCGAGGCAGGGATAGTGCATGCTGGAGCCCCGAGGTGGCAGAGATTTGTGCTTGTATGGAAACGTATGATTCACCCCCCAGCAGTGCGCTCCGCTGCCGTGAACACGCTATACTTCATTTGCTGGTGATTATGCGGGTTGCTGGCCCTCTAAGCCCCTTTGAACTTGTAATTGCCGCCGGTTTCAAATAATGAACATTAAGGGAGATTCAGAGGAGTGTGTGTAATTACAGGTTTTCCCTGCTTTTCCTCTGCACCCCAGTTGAAGAGGGAGAGGAGGAGGAAAAAGAAGGAGGAGGTTCTGCTTGCTGAAATCCGTAATGTCTCGCCAAGTCTCTTTATCTAAATCGCTGTAGATTTGAGCAGGGATTGTCGTGCCCCGGGGACATTACAACTACTGTGATCTGATCAATATTCACATGCATTCGCATCTGGAGCCAAAACGCTCCACTTTTATTAGGATATCTGTCTGTCTTTTATTTATCTTTGCCTTCTTTCTTTGGCATTTTGTGGATGTTTTTTTGATTCCGCTCACCGGTTTAAGTCATCATGAAATACTCCCTTATGAGCTTGAACAGAACAGTGAGGATCACACCACTGTGTGGCGGCCCAGGCGATGGAAGGCCTCAGTTTGCCAATGTCTTGGGAGGCTGAACGGAAACCACAGCAAATTGGTGCATTTTGTTTGTTCCCTTTGATGCACCGTTTGAGATATGAAATGATATCATGTAGTCACAGCGCTCGGTCGTCATTATGAGATAGAAAGGAGGTGCAGACAGAGCTCAGAGGGAGGCCCGTGAGGAGAAGTGCTGGAAAAACAAAACAGAATAAAAACAGCAGCAGAGAATGGGCGGGAAGATCATAGAGCAGAAATAGAGCTCTGGGATTCAGAGGAGCGCCAGTCCCCTGACAAACTAAACAGAGAAACAGTCTGGTTTTGATTTTTGCTCCACACACACACACACACACACACACACACGACCGTCCTTTCTTAGTTTTCTGCTTCTATGTCTGAGATGTTTCTTCGACCACACCCCTAGTTCCTCCCTCTTTTTGGCCTGAGACATACTCTACATAAGTATGTGAATGCATGCATTGCTACAGCAGGAATTAGCGTCTTCTACTATCACAGGTTTCCTCTTTTACATCAATGGGGGAGCAACAGTTTGAAGAGAATCAGGCTGACCATGTTAGTTAAACTTTCAACAAATTTATAACAGCTTTCTGAAGAACAACAAATCTGGACCACACGATTGCAATCTTCTGGATGGGCATTGGCACCTTCGCTTGTGTACTTGTCTTGGTGGAGGTCAGTTTGAGCTGTCCAGTGAGATGTAGAGCTAATAAACTGAAGTTCTTGTTCTCCTCACTGTTTATGTGTATCTTCAGGTCAGAGCAGATGCATTCCCCTCACACACACATGCATGGAACAGCGTGTTCCAGCCTGTTCAAGCCATCTTTATTAATACTGACTCAGTCTGGGTATGTAGGAACATTCCAAGTGTCAGCAAGGTCATCCCTCAGCTGAAAGATTTCGCTCTGTCTCTAAGGTTCAGAGAGACTCATTTATCTCTCAAAAGCATCAAAACATGATAAACATGCCATAACTTACACAACATACAGGATGATGCTCAAAGACAAGATCGAGACAGAAGATTGCCTTTAGGTTAAAAATGTTATTACACACTGCCATATTTTAAGCATAATTGAGCTACAACAATTCAAAACAGGGACACAGTGATCTGAAAGCAAATCCCATTAAAGAAAGTGCCTAAAATCAGAGAACAATCAAATGTTGATGCTGAACAACTTACTGCCAAATGCTAGCTGATGCCAAAGCCTCTTCCCAGGCACATTGATAACCAGGGTTGCCAACTTCAGAAAAGGAAAAATAAGAGACAACTGTGATTCTTTAAAGGAAAATAAGAGACAGAATAAGGGACGCTCAAAATATTTGTACAGTACCACACAGTGTATGTCATTTCAGTGTGTTTGCAGTTAAGTATATGTATAAAAGGTATACAAATGGTTCTCAGAAATAATTACGTTTGCTTAACCTATATACGTCCAATTATTCTAAAAGGAATTACGTCATATAAAAAATATCACACGTTACATAGAAACCATCAGTAAATTGTACCACTATTGAATTGTGACTGCACGAGTGGTGTTGTAATTTCATACATACAAATGGCATAAAATATGAAAGCATAACAACTGCATGTCTATAAAACGTCAGTCAATAAAGCATTTTTTTAAACAATGGCACTTCAAATTCTGAAATAAAATGTTATTGATAATAAAGCAATGATTTGTCATTGGTCATAAGGCATATGCCCAAAAATACGGGATAAACTGAGTTCCGTATAGCTTTCATACAGAATGTTTCTTTGATGCCTTAAATACGGGATGATTCCATATTATACGGAACGGTTACCCTACTGATAACCAAGAATTGCAAACACTGCAAACACACACAAAAAGTAAATATTTTTAACTCCTTGCATATGACAGATGGATGTGGCTTCTCATTTAATTCCACAACCTGTGAAAGAGTCACTCGATATGGCCATCTGAACTTTCTGAGACAGCCTCTGGACAGCCTCTCTGGTTCTGAGGTTCTGACAAACATGCACTTACAGCTGATGCAGCAGTGTGCCATCTACAGTAACAAACTTGATTTCTAGATTTACAACACAGTGAGATGAGAAGGAATCAACAGAACAAATGGCACACAGCAGCCTGAGTGTGTCCTTACTGTAGGGTCACTATCCAACACACAGCTTCACCAAAACGGTGTCTCATTCTCAGCGTTGCCACAAGGGGTGCAAAAACACACATTAGTGTAAAATAGCTTCTTCTATGGCCAGTTTTCACTTTCAGATATGATAATAATGTAGTTGATCAGCACAGTTAAAGTTGTAATGTTAATAGTTAGTTACTTGATCAACAACACATCATATATAATAGAACGCACATTTGAAGGTTCAGCAGGGTAAATTATGTTTCTGGTATTCAGGTTTCCTTATGCATGCAGACACACACACACTGAACAGAACTGTTATATAGGCTGCACTGGTGACAGAGGGCAAACAAGCCCATGATAGATTAGTGTTGCCCCACTGCAACCCCTGGAGCATCACAAAACAACCTCGCTGGGCCTTAAAGCGATAGTTTACCCAAAAATGAAAATTCTGTCATTAATTACTCACCCTCATGTCATTCCAAACCCATAAGACCTCCATTCATCTTTGGAACACAAATTAAGATATTTTTAATGGAATCTGAGAGCTCTGTCTCCATGTGACATCAGTTTGTCAACTGTAATTTTACGAAGCCACGAGAATACTTTTTGCGCAAAGAAAACAAAAATAACAATTTTATTCCACATTTTCATCTCTACTGTTTCTCTTGTGGACGCGCGTTCACGACAGTACATGCGCTGTGAAAATAGCGCTGATCCAGATCCAGCGTGATGATGTTGAACACATGCCGTGTGTTCAACGTCAACGGGTTTGGAATGACATGAGGGTGAGTAATTAATGACAGAATTTTCATTTTTGGGTGAACTATCCCTTTAAATGAAACCGCTGCTTTAAGAATACCCTGCATTACAGCACACAACGAGGTAGGAAACCTCTCCTGAGAAAACCCCGAGTTTACACGTGGCGGGGGCCAAGAGAACTTACTGACCACATTTTATATTTGAGTGAGAGAGAGTGAGGAAGAATTTGACTGAAGTATTTAACTGTGCTTTTTGTGTTTGTGAGCGCATGTCCCTTGTTTGAAACTATTGTCAGATGTGCTGCAGTGGAAATGAACGCTGACGTGAATCAGATATGCAAACAGCTGCAGTCAGAGCAGATCAGCCCAAATATTTAGTCTGAGACGAGCCTCAAGAATGGGTCTGTTTGCTTTACTGCATGATTCTACAGGGTGATCACTGGCTGATCCTGTTTATTTGTTTACACAATTATCTGATGAGGCTTTTAACTCGTGAATCAAAGACGGCAGATGAGAATGAACTTGTGACTTTTGCTGCTGTGTCTCTGATTAAGGATGTTTCCATCAGCTGCCTGTATTTGATTGATTCACTAAAAGTCGACACTCTTTTTTAAATGCCCCTACATTTAATATGTGTTATTCTGTAGAAAACATTATGTAATAACTTTCTCCACTTTTCAGCTGATGCAAAGGCTTTGCTATTGGGTAAAAATAACATTAGCCAATACACATTCACAGCTCACTTTTCATGACCCAATCAAATCCAGATGGATAAAAAGATAAAGATTGGCTGGATTTATGGATTAGCCCTGCCCTACATTATTTTTTTTCCCACTGAATATTCAGTTTTCCCCAGACGGTCCAGCCCCAAATTCATGCCACCAGTTTTCAGTCGCATTTCAGGCCGTCCTGCTGAAACGAGCCTATTTATTTTCACAGCTTTCTGAAGGTTTACCGAAGTGAAAGGACAGCACAGGCCTGGAGTGCTATCTTTGTATCTGAGTGCTTCCTGTTTTCTTTGCAGGCTGACCCTCGTCTTAGCAGGAGACACGCTGAGGGCGCCAACCGACTAATTGAGAGGATTCAAAGTTTGTCTCCATTAAACTGTTGGGTGACCCCGCAGCGATGTCTGTACAAACTACACTTCACTGCTGCCCCGCTTCTCTCTCTGAAAGCTGTGTAAAAGGTTCTTCTCTTTCTTGCACATTAAATATGAAGCCTAATAGAGCAATACACCCCACAGTGGAGTTTATCTTTCCGATAACATAAGCTCTGTGCCGTATGGGAAAGCTTACAGCAGCCAGCTGGGATTTCCTCCCGCTAATGGCACTGGAAGAGATCCAGAGAGCTCCAGGAGGAAGAGCACATCTCTGGGGCTTCGACTGCAGCACATTCTGACCCAAACTCTCGGGTTCTGCGGAAGCACTTCGCTCAGGTGCTGAATGTGCCACATGCATCTCCTCTGGGTCCATTCTTTGCACCCCTGTGGGACTGGCTGTTGGTTCAGAGAGTCTTATAAGAGCGGACTCAGAGACCGTTCCTCGGAAGAGGAGGCCATCGATTTCAGCCCACAATTGTAACTGTTAGCCGGTGCGTTTTTTGTGAGTGCGGGGGATGGAAATGGGGGGAGGGAAGGGGTTACGTCCTTTTGAGCCCCTCAGAATAGGTGACAATGGCCCAATGTTGAGAACATATGTAAAAGGACCCCCACCGCTCATGGAAGAGCAGCTCCGCTTTGGCCCCGCGGTTGAGAAAATACAACCTCGCAGCTTTTCTTTTGCCCCCTCCAATGAATGGTTGAATGGAGAGCTGCCGCTACGGGCCATTCAGGGCCAAAGTCCCCATGAATTCACCCGCACACAAATGCATCCTGAACTGGAAAATACATTTGCTTAACAAATTAAAATAAAAGGCCTGATGTGTTAGTGTGTGACACAGCCGCGCGGTGTAAAGGATTGCGCGGGGGGCTGCGGTCAGTACTTCGGGATAATTCAATTAAGTCTCTTTGGTCGGAAGAGTAAATAGAAAGGTGGGTTAAAAAGGATGGATTTTTGCTCGCTCTCATAAAAGAGAGAAACGTCTAAAAGGACGACGGAAACTTCTGCGTTTCCACTAATGAAAATTCTCCCTACATTTTCACATCATTTAAAACGATTCTAAAAGAATAGGAGTGAATGTCGTGAATAGGGATCTCCTGAGCTGCCAGTAAAGACGCCTAATGATCTTTGAAAAAAGCACGAAATTCCTGCATGATATGGAGCTGAGTCAATGAAGCGAGAGGGGTTTGTGGGTAAAAGCGGCGAGGTAGGTGGTGGGTTGATGCCTCCCTCTTCACTGCTTTACACACAAGCCGAGCGCCAAGCAGTTCTGGGAGTGTGAAGGGGACGACAAATGAAAAGAGCGCAAGAATAAAGCCGAGAAAAGCGAAGGGTCTTTATCTGTCTGTCAAATTGGGCTGCGGTGGAGTCGTTCTGATGATGAGGAGAGTTATAAGCGCATGGCAGAGTTCAGTTTCTAATGGATTTACAGCCCTTTTAATTAGCTGTATTTAGGGAGCGTTATTATTTTGGCTCGGGTTCGATCGCTGGACCGCAGTTGGGCATCTGGGCCATTTCAGGGCATGTCTCTCACACAAGGGCTGTTCTCAGTTTCCTGTGGAGCACACACTGCGTTCATGTGCTCAGAGATGGCAGCTCCTCCCTCAGAAACCTGACCCTTCCTGTCCTGATCAATATATCCTGAGCCGCGGATGATGTCGTGACATCAGAGAGGCCGATGGAACATGACCCTGCATGCCACCTCTCCAAACCCACACACACGCTCTCCTTGAGCCACAAAAGCTAGTGTTTGGACCGGCAGAGAGTTACACTGAACCCTACAAATGTTCTGATGAAAACAGCATTATCAGAACTAGACTGGTCAATCAATGCCCGTTAATTAGTAGTAGCACACTCGCATTTGTTGTGAGTATCACTACAGCTGTGATTTAGCTGTATACACAAGGCAGCACTTAAGGCCCGTTCACACCAAAAATGATAAGTGTAAAAATAACTATAAAGATCTATATCGTTATATAAATATTCTCAAGCTCGTTACAGCAGGATTGATTCTGACTGGCTGTCAGTGTTTTTATCGTTCATCAGCTGGAAAAGAATCAGCTTGAAAGTGATTCCAATGATATCGTTTCTCTGTGCCTTTATCATTATAGCTGTGGTGTGGACTGATTTTTAGAACTATATCTTTATTGTTATCTTTATAGTTCTCGTCCTTGGTGTGAACAGGTCTTTACTGCAAGTGTGAAAATGTTGATATTCTGATACTGAAATTAATATTGAATGACATTACACACAATATATAGCTAAATAATTTATTTCTGCAACACAGTCAAGTGGAGTGATACAAACAGTGAAAAGTCCCACTGCTTTTGGCATTCTTTAAATATCCAATCAGATTTGAAGGCCGGATCTGTTGTATTTATGCAAATGACTGCTTATTAATTCTAGTTTGTAAGAGTTACAGTAAGAGTTCAGTGTGAGATCTCAGCATTTATACTCATAAAAGAGCTCACAAACAGAAAAAGAGACTTACTGTGAGATGCTGGAAGAGCCATGCCCTCATGATGTTGGTGGCGACTTTGGGGAAGATGCCCCGTTTTTTCTGCCGCTTTTTGTCCTTGTCTGGATCGTCATCATCGCCGGTTCCGGGTGAGGCCACGCTGTTGTCTAAACCATCTCCTGGAAGAAAGGAGAGCTTTTTAGAAATGTGGCACACAATCTTACACATCAACATTACACAAACTTACAGAAACCCTAAAAGACAGAAACACTCAAGTTCTTATTTTGCAGGACTAATACAAAGACAAAAGCTACAATTTGATAAACACAAAATGCATGACCCTGCAGCCCCTCCACTTCCTACACCGCATTTGCATTTCACTCCTATGCCAATGTCCATCAGCGTCCGTCTTGTGTATGTGTGAGTGCAGCTCATGTCTCTTCATAACCTACTTCCCAGACTTACTTTATTTCTCCTCTGCCATTAATTGTGCATTAACAAAAATGATTTACTTTTAAAAGTCAGTTATTTTTTCTTGGCCTTGGGCGAAAATGCCTTGAAAGCCTTCCTTCAGGGCATCTAAATTATGTATCTGAAAAACTCCTGCACTACGCTGCGATATTCTACAAATTTACACTTGCACGTCTCTCTGTTTTTGGAGAGACATCAATCACGCGCACCTATATAAGCAATAATCACGCATTAATATTTCAACTAATCACTTTAAAAGGAGAAAAGAACAGATCCGATGGGTGGCGTGATCAAATGCAAAATACATGAAGAATACAAGGACAGTTGAAAGCCTTTCCTTCCCCTCTCTGTTTTATTCTATTATTTTTCTCTCTAGTGCTGTTTTATCGCCCTCATTGGCGTGGATCCGTGCTAATGATGTGGAAGTGACCTCGCAGATGCATACCGGACGTGAAGGGGTTCGTACTCTTGTAAGCAGCAAATGCCCAAAATCCTCACTCATTCAGAGACGCTCAGAACAACACCAGACCTGCGGTGTGGTGGTCAAACGCAGGCCAAACGAAGCGCCAGTTCACGTGTTTGCTGTAATGACATCACCGGAGGAGTGTGTTTGGTGTTTGGGAGTGTAAACTTGTCTTTTTGTGGTGTGTTATGAGTGGACCACAGTGAGCAGTCCAGGCCAAAAGGTGGCCAGATTAATTTTATTGACGTTTCCATTTTCACTGCAACACGATAAGCCTACTGCTCACAGCGGCCGGAGCAACCTGCGTGTATTTACAGACTGACCCGTCGCTTCATTACCCTATGGCCCCTGACCGCTCCGGGTGAAACCAGATGCCCCTCACACACACACACACACACACACACACACTCACTGATAACCGAGTCTGTATGTACACAAATTAAACACACACTCATGTCTGGAGATCAGTGTGTGTTCAGCAGATCAGAGTAAATCAAGTACATAATGCAATTTAATGACAGAGAATGAAATGTACACAAAATTGCTGAAATGCGCAAAAATAAATGCAGTTATCCTGCTGGTACATTTGAGCATTGATAAAAGGGTGTGCTTTTAGCTGATACCAATAATCTATCCAAAAATCAGCCAGTATATGTGACCCTGGACCACAAAACCAGTCGTAAAGGTCAATTTTCTGCTGAATAAATCAGCTTTCCATTGATGTATGGTTTGTTATGATAGGACAATATTTGGCCGAGATACAATTATTTGAAAATCTGGAATCTGAGGCTGCAAAAAAATCTAAATATTGAAAAAAAATCACCTTTAAATTTGTCCAAATTAAGTTTTTAGCAATTCATATTACTAATCAAAAATTAAGTTTTGAGGAAATTTACAAAATATCTTCATGGAACATGATCTTTACTTAATATCCTAATTATTTTTGGCATACAAGAAAAATCAATAATTTTGACCCATACAATGCATTTTTGGCTATTGCTACAAATATACCTGTGCTACTTAAAGACAGGTTTAGTGGTCCAGGGTCACATATGTCACGCTATCACTAGTGAAAATGTGCTCACACACAGATGACAGTGAGTCAAAAGAGTGGAAATAATCAAAAAAATGATGCGACGGGATTAGTGCTGTGAAACAGAGACAGACAGAGAGAGCGAGAGAGAGACAGAGGCAGAAGAAGAAAGAAAAGAAAAGAAAAGAAAAGAGAAAAGAAATGAAATGAAAAGAAAAGAAAGGGCAAACTTGCTCATTACATGTGAAGCTGCTAATCTACATGGCCCCCCCGCTCACTGGTTAGCGCTGCAGCGCCGCAGGGCGAATCGTCCCAAACGCTAATGGCCTCTGACTGTTCCCTGGCAACTCTGCCATTTGAACCTGTGCGGATGTGAACTCCAGCACAAAACATGAGGACAGCACGAGGAGAAGAGGAGAGGGGGAAGGGGAAGTATCCCATCATGCACCTCTGAGATGGGGGCAGATGAGGAGGGGGTGGCTATTAGGAGACGCCCAAAGGCCTCCGGGAGACGAGGTGCTGCAGTCTCGCCCCAGGCACTTTTGGAAAAGCAGTACCCTTGGAGAAGGAAAAAAACATGCCCTCTCTCTCTCTCTCTCTCTTTCTCTGCCTCTTTCCAGCTCAAACGTGACCACTATGTACACTATGTACACTTTTGAGTCTGTAGAGAGACAGACAGTGTGTGTCCACATTAAACTGGATCCCACTGACCCACATAAAATAGACAACAGCAAAAATGACTGTAAAACTCAGACTAAAGTTCAGTTTCTCACATTAAAGGCTAATTATTAAATGTGGATCTGCATATCAGCCTGTGTTCCTGGCAACTGGTAAATCGAGTGTTCCAGTGCATCATGTAAAAATTATATGTATATTATATATATACTAACCAAGCCTGCATTTATTTGATCCAAAGTACAGCAAAAACAGTACAATTTTGAAATATTTTTACTATTTAAAATAACTGTTTTCTATTTGTATACATTTTAAAATGTAATTCATTCCTGTGATTTCAAAGCTGAATTTTCAGCATCATTACTCCAGTCTTCAGTGTCACATGATCCTTCAGAAATCATTCTAATATTCTGATTTGCTAATCAAAAAACATTTATTATTATTATTATTATTATTATTATTATTATTATTATTATGTTGAAAACAGCTGAGTAGAAATTTTTCAGGTTTCTATGATGAATAAAAAGTTCATATATATAGAAACACATATATATATATATATATACATGCATGCATACATATATACATATATACTGAAGTCATTTCTATTTATACAGCTTTTCACAATACACACTGTTTCAAAGTAGGTTTATAGAAATGTATAATGTCAATGTTTAAAATATCTTATAGTCACTTAAAGAGCTAAATGATGGGATAATGTGCAACACCCTGCAGCTGTGACTATATTTGCTATATAACATGACCTCAAGAGTCTTATTGCTAAATTATCACAACAGAAACTTACATAACTGCTTTGCTTTAATCACACTGAAAAAAAAACAAACATCTAAACTGTTTTTTGTTTAATATAGCTGAATTAACCTAAATACATAAATTTGTATCAACAAAATATTTTTATGGACTAAATTGGGTAGAAATAGCTCATCAATGGCAAGACGTCATGTGCTGTAGACACTGAAGCAGAACCGTTAGTTGAGAGTTGAGCAATAGATTGAAGCTGTGCTTACGATTATATAACACGTAATCACAACAACTGCAATGGGAAAAGAGTAAAAAGGCAAATCAAGTGGGCTGAAGCGCTCCACATTTTCCACCCTTTGTCTCGAAGAGAGTCGCAGTCACCGATTAGTTTGGCTCGGACATTTGTTTCAGGCTAATGGGGCATGAACGTGGAGGCAGTGCCGTCAGAGGCAGAGCTTAAAGACACTAATTACAGCCTCCTGCTGAGACGCCATCCACAGGACCGTTTCTGCTCCTCAAAGAGTGAGCTGAGGGTCTTCAGGGTGGAGAGCAGTGATCCAGACCACTGCACTCACCCGCAAACAGAGAGACCGCACACCTCAGCCCTCTCCCAACATGACTACTCATGCCCTCTCATCCAGAGAAGTGTTTACCTCATGTTTGTCACTCACCCACTCACGTTTTCATCATATTTTGAGGTTCAGCTTGATTTTCATCATCAATAATTAAGTTTAAATTCTTCACTTTTTTATGTTGTAAATTTTTACAGTATAAACTCTTAAAAATAAAGGTGCTTAAAAGGTTTTTCACAGCGATGCCATAAAGGAACCATTTTGGGTTCCACAAAGAACCATTCAGTCAAAGTTTCTTTAAAGAACCATCTCTTTCTTACCTTGTTATAATCTGAAGAACCTTCTTTCACCACAAAGAACCTTTTGTGAAACAGAAAGTTTCTTCAGATTTTAGGTTCTTTATGGAACCATTTAGACAAAAAAGGTTCTTCTATGGCATCGTGAAGCACCTTTATTTTTAAGAGTATAGTCAACACAGACTATCAGCAGAATTAATCAATTAGTCAACCACTACTCCAAAAACACACACAAGCAACAGTTCATTTAGTTCTGAATAACCTTCACACACACATCTGCATAAACACTCACATTCTCGGACAGCTGCGCTCTCACAGTCATTCTCGCCATGATGTTTTCCTGCAGATATAATGTGCGGTTGCTTGCACAGAAGAACTAAAGCTTCTCTTTTGGTTGTAAATGAAGTGGAATAAAACACTTTAATTAGACGTCTGTATGAGGAAGCAGCTTAATAACACACACACACACACACACACACACACACAGTCATGTCAGTGTCATCCCGGGAATGCTGCAGATTTCTGAATCACCTCACCCTGTGCCGAACAAATGAAAATGGGGCAATGCTGTTTGGCTCATGCATGGAAAGCATCATGGGAAAAAATGTTTGAAAAGCTTTAACAAAATGACCTCGCTAATGACAGGAGAAGTAAAAGGAGCATCAGCGTTCAAAGGTTGAAGATGATAATCATATGCCAATAGTGTTTCAGAAGAGCCAGCGTGAAGTGTTTGAGTAATTACACGTGTAATTAACCTGCTACCTGTAACGGCAATTATCTCATTACATCATAAACAGGGCCTTGGAGGGACAGCGTCTGATCGTAGTGCTGCATTCCCGCCGCCCCTCATCTCGTCTCTTCATTAGTCTGCTAATCACTCTGATGAGTTTATGAGACATTAAGTGCTGCGGCTGTTTCCTGCATCTCTGAGCTTCTGGCCCGCGTGAAAGACAATCACAGGGAAACAACATCCCGAGAGACGGTTTAAGGAAGCTGCGCATGAACCTCTGCTGTAAGGACAACTAATTCAACACTAATGCAAAAACAAGCACGGATGCAGGGCATATAGTTCCCGAATGCGCTCCTGGAGTACCACCAACACTGCGCATTTTGCATGTCTCCATAATCAGTCACAACTGATTCAACTCATCAGCTCATTAGTAGAGACTCCAAGAGGGTTAAGGCTAGAAGGGATATATATGGCGCTACTGGGCATGCGCACATCAATACAGTGTATTTTTGTGACTACACATGCCCTCTCATCCAGAGAAGTGTTTACCTCATGTTAGTCACTCACCCACTCATGTTTTCATCATATTTTGAGGTTCAGCTTGATTTTCATCATCAATAATTAAGTTTAAATTCTTCACTTTTTTATGTTGTGCATTTTTACAGTATACACTCTTAAAAATAAAGGTCCTTAAAAGGTTTTTCACAGCGATGCCATAAAGGAACCATTTTCGGTTCCACAAAGAACCATTCAGTCAGAGTTTCTTTAAAGAACCATCTCTTTCTTACCTTTTTATAATCTGAAGAACCTTCTTTCACCACAAAGAACCTTTTGTGAACCTTCATGCGCACATCAATACAGTGTATTTTTGTCATACTGTACAACAGTAATTACTAGTTTTGCATTATTATAAGAGGTAAGTTTAGGGTTGGGGTAGGTGTAGACGTTAATAAAACACAATCTAATAGGTAGAAAATGAAATTTCATTGCTAGTTTCTGGTCGGAGCTGTATCCCTTCTAGCCACAACCCTCCAAGAGCTGAAATGGGTGTGCGAGAGAAAGAAGATGTGCAAAATGTGCAATGTTGGGGGGCCTCCAGGAACTTGGGTGGGAACCACTGGTGTATGATATGTTTACTTATAAACTTTTTTTATATATAATCTTATACTTTAATATTGTTGACTTGATTGCAGAGATACTACATTTGAACTGAACTAAGCTGGATGGTGACATCACTGAATCAATGATTAATGGACTTTAACTGGAAAATTGAGTGTTTTATATCGTCCTCTTGCATTACGACACACTATTTTCCTGTTTAATACTGCTACTTTGACACAATCTGTATTGTATAACGCGCTATATAAATAAAGGTAATGACTTGACTTGACTGTCGCTGCGAGCAGGACTGATACCGGTGAATGTGTGATGTCTATGAGTGTCCATTCAGTCTGGTGAAAGGACTGAAAGTCTAGAGACTGCACACACCCACTACAGCCCAAGCACACTCCAACTGGCCTTAAACACAATCACAATAAAAACGTCCAAATCAAATTACAATAATTGGCCCCAGAGGTTACTGAGGTGTATCCAAGTCTATTCTCTCTCTCTCTCTCTCTCTCTCTCTCTCTCTCTCTCTCTCCAGTCAGTATCAGCACACTTTGAAGCTTGTATTACGATGGAGAGCAAATAATGACTGCGCACATGGAGGAGCCGCAGCACTTTCACACCGCAGTCATTAGAGAGTTAATTACTAAGATAATTACTACAGCAAATTACATAAATTTTCACCAAAACAGGATTTCTACGGCCTGTGAATGCAACATAAACCACATAAACCACATGAGCAGAGAGAAGGACTGAAACAAAGCTCCGCTGGGTTTGACTAAACTCACCTCAAGAGAGGGGATCAAAGTCCTGCCCCGAACCGATTCTGCACATCACCAAACCTGCATTTATGGAGATTCTCCACCCTCAATTGCACTTTAGACTAACACAGCCTCAGCAGACACCTTGGAGTTATTACACACAGATCTGGGCATCAGCGACGGGCTTACAAGGGCCGTTAGGACACAAGACATGAAGAGGCCGAAGAATGAAGGTTCTACACCAACAAGTCAACCATCGGATCACGGGCTCCAATCGGCAGGCCTCTCTCATCAGCGATCTGCCCTGAACTTTCACTCACAAATGTCCTGGAGGCACGGAACAAAGCAAGCAGAACTGATTGCTGCACCGCGGCCCCACTCCGTTCTGCTGCGTCTCGACTCTGTTTGGCTTCCTAATGAGCTCACTAAAAACCCAATTCATCACCCATAACCCCTTCTCAACCCTACTTGAAATGCAGTTTGGAGGAGTGCTCAAGGATGAGGTGGGGGTGTCTGTGATGGGGCGTGCCGCGGATGGGCGACAGTTCACTCCCTTTCACTTTAGGAATGCGTGCTTCTCTCCGGCGGCCCTACAGCGGAGATTTCCACATTAATACCCTTCCTCATCCCTGGGAAGACTGGAATTTGGTGGGAAGGGAATGCGGCAGAGGGGACGCTGGATTCTGCGCAGATGGAGATACAGTTTAGGAAGGCAGATGTGTGTGTGAGAGAGAGAGAGAAAGGGGTGTGTAGGGCGTAAAGTCCCTGAGTTCCTCATTACATGCGGTCAGAGCGATTCCTCAGGGCACCTGAGCTGAAAGCAGGAGATTAAAGCATTGATGAAGCCTCCGTTTAAAATGCAGCTGTTTTATTCTGCTTTGGTAATTAATTCTTTTTCCAATAGTGTATTGATTAAGCGCAGCCCCTGATGAAGTTCAAACTGTGAAGAGCCCCCCCATGGGCCTCGGCTACCTCATCGCAGAGTCAATGAAAACTTCCTCTGATTCTCTGATGCACATATGCAGTTTGCGTTCATAAATTAGTCAGCGTTCTGTTGGCTGCAGCTGTCCAGTGCTGCTGCGCTGTTATCGCCAACTATCGCCGCGATATGATACACGCCGCGTTCTGAAAACTGGATTGTGATTAAAAAAAATGTGCATGATCTTATTTATGTTGTTATCTATCCGGATAATAGCGAGAAAATGTATCACGATACGTCGACGCATCTTCATGTAGTTCAGAGACGCTGTTCACCATTGGGAACACCTCTAGAGTTCACGTGTGCGTTCTTCTCTGCAGCAGCTGTGAGCTCCCATCAGCCCAGCGGCCCCTCTGGGGACCCAACTAGCAGAGAAATCAGATACCGCTTTACAAGAGCAGGAGAAGCTCGCGTCTTATCCAGACACTTCTACCGGCTCCTTTACAAGTCAATAACCGCGGCCCGCTGTCCTTCCCACAGTCGTTCCCAGTGTTCAAGCACTCTTCCACAAATGTAAAAATAATGAGCAGAACTGCATTAAAGGAGGGAGAGAGACTTCTGTTAAACAGTCGGTGATGAGTTTTCTATCGACTGTCTCTTGTGTTTTAGGTAAACTCAGAAACTCATTCCATTCGGGCAGGGTGCATTCAGGTGAATACCAAAAAAGTGGCCCAGCTAAGCTGAATTTACCTTACTTATACTCATTCAAGAGGCTGCATTTGAAGCAAACAGGAAGATTCTTATTCCTAACCAGTGTTTCCTGGCTGCAGGTTCAGATTACATCCACTCCAGCATCTGTGGAGTTTCAAACGTTTCGAGTCCACCATCGGTCCTTATAAAACAAAGGCATTTCGGAAAACAGTTGCCTGGCGCGGGTGTGGTATACGCACGCGGCGCAATATACGCTACGGTGTTTAAATGAATTCATCGCACCCCTGAATTAGTCCAAAAATACGTCTCAAATCTACAAGCAGCTTTATGTCTGTCTGCTTCTTCAAAGCTGTTATCTGCTTTGCTTTTCGCCCTCTGTGTATTTTTTTTCTGTCTCACTCTTTTTTGGCTTTTTATTGATTTTTCAATTTTCTCTTCCTGTAAAATCTCAACAGCAGATGCAGCCGTTCCCCTAAAGCTCCCGAGCGGAGGCAACGACTTCAACTATCAGGAAAATCAAAGGCGGAGAGAAAGAGAGAGAAACAACAGCTTCTCTTCTGTGTAATGCACGTGTTGCATCGAAGAAAGAGGCGAATTGAGTGGAAGCGGACCGCGCTCTGACCCGGTGACCCAAGCGAGGCGTAAGCGGCCCGACGGAGCAGGAGACGAACCGAGACGATATGCCAAAGATCTCCAGTCAAAGGTCGCTCTAGTCGCAGCCACCGCCTCCGGAACTGCGGGGAACGCGACTCATTTACCGCGCAACGATGCGCTTGGACGCCGGCCCACCCAACAGCAGGTGCTGTGAACAGCGGCTCCTCATCAGGCCAGCGTAACCTCTGCAGCACCGAGCTGCTCTTTACTCATAAAGAAGGAAAATGATCTCATGGGCATCTGAGGAACACAGACCGCCAGGCCTTTGAGGAAGAAACAAAACTGTTCTGACGCGCTTCGGCCAGCTCTGCCTGTCTCCCTCTCATTCTGTCTCTCTCTCTGTTTCTTAATAGCGCTGGAGTTTGTCCTGCGGGCCGTGTGAGGGCTAAAGGCAGCATTCCCTCACTTCAGAGCGCTTCTGAGGGTCGGCGGGTCGGATTCGCAGATGTCTCCTGCAGACAGTCGGTTGTCTGAGGACCGCGGCCCAGCGAGAAACACACAATGCAGGCCTGACCCCGCAACACCGCTAAACACAATATGTTTTTTTTTTGTCTTGTTTGGTTTTGTGCTTTGTCTACACTTGTGTTTTCCCTCATGACTAGTAAAGCTTTTCCACTGGAGGATGTCGAATGCGGAAAATCGGTTGCTATCGCGAGATGCCATTGTTTGGTATTACATTTCAGACGGTCTCTCCTTGAACTTCCTCCAATTGTTTCAAGAGATTAAGCCATTCTAGTTCTGAGGGGACAAGGAAAGATGCTTTCAAGAGGGAAAGAGTGGACAGAATAACTTCACCAGGAGAAAGATGAGCATTGCTGTGCCGCTGCAATTAAAACCAAGAACTGGAACGAAGAATGGTCCTCATGGGAACAGGCGTCTCAGGAGTGAGAAAATCAAATTAACTCTAGCTTCTTAATTCATGCTTCTGGAAAGATTGTGAACGATTCACCAGCGCACAAAGAAAAAACACCAAGCGATCACCCAAATCAGTCAAGTTTCACAACTGAGTCCTCCACAATTTGCTGTAAACTCTGATACAAAACGCCCACTCTGTTGCCGAAGAATAAAATCCTGTCTTACATTTTGTGTTTCTCTATGAAATACATTTTAAGATCAGAGGAAATGAAGAGAAGAGGCAGCATTTAGCATTCAACAGCCTTAAAACATGGGGAGTGTGTAATTGGAGCTACCTGAACAGACCAGGAGGCAGTGTTTGAAAAGCAACCTCATTTCCTCATCCTTTTTTAATGGTTTATGTGTGTTTGTGTGTGCGTGCACGGGCCTCTATTCTGAAATTGATAACATTCTAAATGAATTATCATGATGCATAATGAGCGTTATCTCAGCCTCCTCCCTGAAGCCCGCAGCCCTGCGTGGCACGTTGATTTGTTTTGTTGCACATTAGCCTCCGTTCTTCTAGAGAGCTCACTGCTCCAGGCGTGCAAATAAGAAATTATCCTTGCTGACTAACACTCCTAATACCTCCTTAGGGTAATTAGAAATTATTAGACGGCTGCCTCCAATAACGAGAGCTAATAGCACTAACCGGCGTCAAACCCCTCCATCCCTGTCTCCTCAAACGGAACGTCAGGACGGTGCGCTCTGCACGCGGACGGATGGATGGACTGGCGCTCTTCCCCGACACGCTCCCCCGTGCTCGACGACTCATTATGGCACACGAGGGAGCGGAAATCAGACTATAAAATGAGCTTATCTGCAATAATGCCCAAAAAGATTTACATAAATACGTTAGTGGTGCTCGGGAAGGCAGCATCTCTTTCTCATCCACCCACTCGTTCGAGAGATACCTGCAGGGCATCGGCGCGTGACGCGCTTCAGAGACCACACCGCGGAACGCAAGCCCTTCACGAGCATTCTGGGTGTTTGGAGGGAGGAGGCGGGTGGGATTATGGAGCGGAGGGGCGTAAGGCCCGTTGGACAAACACAATAGGGGCGAGGGGTGGATACTGCAAGAGAAGAGGTTAATGTCCAAATAAGTACACCTTCAATAGGCAGAATGAGCAGGTGGGCCTGGCAGTGAAGCTCCCACAGGAGTGCTTCTCAACAATGAGAGTCAATAGTCAGACATAAACAAAAACATCCTGAAGATCAAGCATTGGAATTTATGCGAAATGCATGAACCCAATAATAATATGAATTAACATGTTATAACAATAGTAATTATTAACATATCATTGGCTTTTAGTTTTAAGCTTTATTTATTATCTGGGTTGTATTTTTTTTTTTGACCTTGTGTAGTTTTCTTGATGGTTTTTGAGGATGAGGGTGTCACACAACCTGTCCATGTTCATCTGTGTGATGTTTTCTTCCGAATGACAGATGAATGTGATGTGTCTATGGAGTCTGATCAACAGTTAAAGAGTAGTGGGTAACACTTTATTTTAAGGTGTCCTTGTTAAGGTGTCCTTGTACATGTACTTACTACTATAATAACACTTAATTATGCATAATTACATGCAAGTAAGCCAAACCCTAAGCATATAGTAAGTACATGTAGTTCATTAATATTACTCAGTACTTAAATGTATAATCACACTGTAACAAAGACACCTTAAAATAAAGTGTAACCGAGAAGTGTTTTCTCCTCCCTTTTAAGTCTGTTTGTTTTGCAATTGTAACCACAGTATGCATGTTCATTAACAGTAAAACTATGTATGTCTATAATTGTTTTATTCCTACTGTCTGAGACCCATCAGAACAGACCTGAGACACATTTTTGGGTCAAACCCAACGGTTGAGAAGTACTGCTTTAGACAGCGCTGGCCTCAGTAACCCCTCGCTGCCACAGAAACACGGGTCGGACTCTCATGAGAACAGAACTGCTCATGCCATCCAGGGAAAACAGTGCTGGAGACTAGTGTGATGGGATTATCACCTCTTAAGGGTGACTTCTTGGCTGACCCCCTCAGGCACAGTGTGCTAAAACAAGAGCTCGAAAAAAACACTCAGCGCAGCAGCGGCGTCGTTTAAAGGGCCAGCACAGTGCAAATAAAGCTGCTAGAATTGAGTAGGCATGTAAGGTATTCCCTTGCCTTCACTAATCTCATTACTCTTCTGTCTGTGGAGTTTACTACGCTTGTTATTTGTCTGCAAGCAGTGTTTAATCATGAGCACGTCCATCTGCAGTCATACTGTGCTGCAATACAGATGATACAGATGTGACTGTACTGCGGGGACCAGGGGTCTGGAGGTCATGAACATCAACGGCTGTTTCACAGATTGAATGCTTCTCACGAACAAGCATGCTAACAGGAAAGATGTGATTGTTGTTGATGTTTTCTAACATGACATGGACAACTTTAAAGCTTTTAAAGCACAGAAACTATTAAAGATCAATATTTCTATTGCAAAGAATCCATAGTTACGCAGATCTGCCTCAGATCAACCCATGAGATATCCCTGCTTCCCATCGGTCTGTCTGTGAAGCAAGACAGTTTGTGGGTGAGTACTGAGTTTAGTAAGAGCTCATCTAGAGATCCAGCAAACTCCAAAAAAAAAACCTTTTTACACATACATATGTGCAAGAAACACACAACGAGGGTTCTAGTGAAATTCTGTCTGTGTGTCTCTGAACTTTTTTGTCTTTCTGTCTATGGCATAAACTTTAACATTATAGAAAATAATAATGTCCAAAGAGAAGAAAGTCTGAGGCCAGACTTGCCATAACAACTCGACACACAAAACCCCAAACCATGTGTGTGTGAGTGTGTGTGTGTGTGTGTGTGTGTGTGTGTGTGGAGGGTCTCAGAGCCTGAGGGGCACAACTGATAATTCACTTTCCTAAAAATCTACTCTGTAAAAGGGCAGAAGATTTCTGCTCATCGCAGCCAGTGAAATGAAATCTCTCAGCCTCTTCCAGCACAGTGAACTGATGTTGAACAGAAAGAGTGTGTTTGACCGGATGACACTGAACACACTCATGTGTGTGAAGATATATGATGGTCTGATGGCTTCATTAACTCATTCACACTGGACAGACACGATGATGTTGTCAGTTAGCAGTGATTGCACACAGACAGAGACGGATGGATCCTTCTGTAATGACTGATATTTAGTCAGGTCAAATGTATTTGTATAGCGCTTTTCACAATACGCTTGGTTTCAAAGCAGCTTTACAGAAAATCATGGTGTTGTGTGTATAATACCTGAGTGCACAGAGCAAGTTTTAGGGCTGGGCAATATGACCAGATATAATGATTTTTATTATTAGTTTTTGCTGTTTTAAAATATGTCTATATAGTTGTTTTTAAGTTTTAATTTACTTTAATCATTTTAGTACTTCAATGTAAAATAAACAAAAGTGTGAAATGTTGCCTTGGGAACTAGTTGCAATAAAATAATTTGTATGTAAATATAAATTTTATTTTATTTCATTTAATGTTTATTACTATTAATGTTATTACAAACAGACTAACACACTGATCAAACTGATGAAATCACAATAAGACATTTCACAATTAATGTTTTAAATGTTATTGTGAATTTAGAATACACTTATCAGATAAAACAGAACGTAACTGGACTAATCTATGAGTCTTCAGACAGTGAGAAGCTCTTCAAATGTCCTCAGTGCACTACATCTGTGAGGACATTTCAAAAGTACAGACAATCACACACTCGTATGTATATTAAAATGATTCTGTGTAAGCGTATTTACAAACAGCACAAGAATCCAGAGGTGTCCGAGAATTTGTTACTTGTCTGTGTCTCTCACACACTTTCCAGCACTGTCCCAATAACTTTCTTTTAGTTACTCACGCTTGTCCTGTCTTGTGTGTATGTGTGGACTGGGTGCTGAGAGTGAACGAGCGCTTCAAGCGTGAACATAATTGCAAGAATGTGAGAAATGAGGCGTCTGTTCTGCTGACCGGGGTGAAAGGTCACAGTGCGCTGCTGGACGGCATTACTGCATTACTGCACCAGAGCACCACGTCTCTGCCTCCTCACGATTGCTGTCCTGTTCCTCTCTCTCTATTCCGTCTCTGTCCATCCTCTCTCTCATTCTGTCATGTCTCTCTCTCTGTCCTCGTCCCTGTCTTGTGTCTCACTCTCTGTCCTGCCTCTTTCTGTCCTGTCTCCTGTCTCACTCTCTGCCCAGTCTTTCCCTGTCCGGTATCTCTCTGTCAAGTCTGTCTCACTCTCTGTCCTGTAATTCTCTGTCCGTTCTCTCTCTGTCTCCTGTCTCACTCTCTGTCCTGTCTCTTTCTGTCCAGTCTCACTATCTTTTCTGTCTCCTGTCTCAATATCTTTTATGTCTTTCTCTGTCCTGTCTCTTTCTGTCCAGTCTTCTGTCTCACTATCTTTTCTGTCTCCTGTCTCACTCTCTGTCCTGTCTCTCTATATCAAGTCTTTCTTTCTGTCTCTCTGTTTGTCCTGTCTCTCTGTGCCTTTCTCTGTCCTGTCTCCTGTCTCACTATCTGTCCAGTCTTTCTCCCTCTCCCTCTCTGTGTCCGGTCTCACTCTCTGTTTGGTTTAGTTTGGGCCAAGGCTTGACCGGATCACTTGGAGGCAGTTCTGCGAGCCGTACCGTAAGTGTGTTAGCCCATATCGACCAGCCGTTACTGGATCCAGTGTGAGAGAGTCGATAACTGCAGTGAGGAGAACAGCTCACTGGTACTTACGACTTCAGCGTGATCAATAACACTCTCCTTTGCTTCATCACACACAGCTGCTCAATGGATCATACACTATATTATATTTCTATTATATGTTATATATTGCTATATCATTAGTAGACTATACAATTTTTATACTGAGCTAATGATATTTTTTATCCCCTAACCCTGAAGGGCCTGTTCACACCAAGAATGATAGCTACAATGATACGTTTTAATAATCGCTCTAACTCGAAAAGAATAGGGAGTCCATACCACAACCACAACGATAATGACACAGGGGGAATGACATTATTGGAATCACTTTCAAAACAATTTTTTCCTGCTAATGAATGATAAAAAAACATTGACAGGATATAAAGCTACAGAAAGCTTAGAATAAATAGAACGTCATTGTATGTTGGTGTGGATGCAAATATAGTTATCATTATAGTTATTGTTCTTGGCGTGGAATGGGCCCCAAATTTACCCCTAACATGACCCTCACAGAAAACATTTTGCAGTTTTACATTTTAGTTAAAACTTTATTAATCTGTTTTCCTCATGGGGATGGTATTATACAGTGTAGCTGACGTGAGGTTTTACTATCCTAATTGAGGTCATATACACATTCATGTTCACACTGTCAGGGCTGCGTGTGCAGTAAACAGTGTTTTTACGTCATATCTGATATGGTTCAGTAGCATGATGAACGTACAGGTACATCACAGGACTCACCTTGTTCGCTGCTGTTGTCTCCGCTCTGCGACGCGTGTCCTCCGCTGGAGGGTCCCGGCGTGCCGGCCGAGTGTGTGGATGTGGCATCATCATGATCTCTCCAGGACGCTGGGTTCTGGAGACGGTCAGAGCGGATCCATCCGTCCATGTTCCCCATCCACAGCACAAAGAGAAAGAGAGGACTCATGAATGATGGACAGTGGGGCAGTAAACACAGACCAACAAACCCTTTATCATCCAAAAGATTCAGACGCACATCTAAACACTTATTTGTATTTCACATTTCATGATACTCATTATTTCAAAACAGCTTTACAGAATATCAGTTAATGTTTATAATATCTTCATGTCTTGTTGTCGCATTTAGAAGAACTGGATGATAATATAGTTACATTTTACAACAATATAAACAATCATGCCATTGAGATTTGTTTTTATTTGATGTATGGTTTGTTAGGATAGGACAATATCTGGCTGAGATACAACTATTTGAAAATCTGGAATCTGAGGGTGCAAAAAAATCTAAATATTGAGAAAATTGTCTTTAAAGTTGTCCAAATGAAGTTCTTAGCAATGCCTATTACTAATCAAAAATTATGTTTTGATATATTCATGGTAGGAAATTTACAAAATATCTTCATGAACATGATCTTTACTTAATATCCTAATGATTTTTGGCATAAAAGAAAAATCAGTAATTTTGACCCATACAATGTATTTTAGGCTATTGCTACAAATATACCTGTGCTACTTAAGACTGGTTTTGGGCTCCAGGGTCACATATATATTGTTTGCATATATTTATGTATCTGACTTTATGTATAGACCTGTGTGATAATACAGTATACATTTTGTGATGATATAAACAACACAACACAAGCTGTCCAACAGTGTCATAACCACCTCAGCATCCTTAATGCAACAAAAACAACAACATTAACACTTGTTATAATTTATTCACCGTCACATTAAATTGGCATAACTTTCTTCTTTGAAACACAAACAGATGTTTAACAGAATGTCTGAATGAAACCACAGCTGTCAAGGAATGAAGTGTTTGGATGTTCCTCATACAATGCAGAACATGACTTTAGAAGATTTTAAATATAGTGCATTAAGTCATATGGATGACTGTTATGATGCTTTTGTCATTTTTGGACTTGACAGCATCCTCCCTCATTATAAGGGAAAGAGCAACTTGGACATTCTGCATAACATGTTCTGTTGTGTTCCTCAGAAGAAAGAAAGTCACACAAATTTGGAATGACAAAAACTTGGCCGAATTCTATCACTCAACTTAAACGTCTGTGTTTTGAGCAGCAATTCATCATTTCCACTGTCACAAACAACAAACAGAGTATCTAATCTGACACACACACACCGGTCCGTGAGGGCCGTTTGTCATGAGTAAGAGGGCATCTCCTCCTCACCCTTCCTGAGGTTTCTCAGGGTCTGATCGGGCTGCGGGGGAAACAGGATTTGTACTGTACAGGAAGAACTTTATCTGTGTTACACATAGATGAGCAAGAGGAGGAATTTCCTTTGCCACTCCAGCGAGAAAAAGACTTTACAATCCCCCCTCTCTCACACACTCAGTGAGTCACCTGCATGCACTGTGAAAAACTGTAACCTAAAAATGGCAACAATGAAATTAGCTAGTTTTACTTAAGTCAGAAATATTATTTTCGTCACCAAAATTTATACCAGCAAAGTTCATTTTTACAGGTCAAATCAGGCAGAAATAGCTCCTTGTCTGTCACTCACGAGTGTGAAGTGTGCGTCTGATGCAACAGAGTCCTGTCCAAACAAACACATTAGACTCACACACACACCAGAGACACAAATATCTGCAGAAAAACAGCGAGCATTTGCTGTAAGCTCATTAGAGACAAAGCTCAAGTCTTAATCTGAGAGCAATCGAGTATGCGCAGCAACACACACACACACACACACACACACACACAGACTTAAGTGTTCTTATGAGTCTCAGTGGTGTATGTCTGCTGTTAATGCTGTTAGTTCACTACGCTAGAACCGAGTCAATCCACACAATCACACTCACAAAGCTCTACCACAGACATGTCACTGTTATTTTATTTAATATAAGCTATAATTATAATAAATTATATTATTATAAATGATTTAGTATTATGCTAGTCCAGTCTTTGCATATGAAATAAGTGATAATGCTTACTCTCAATCTAGTTCTATCTACACTATCCTTCAATAACGGCCTGTTCACACCAAGAACGTTAACTATAATGATAACTATAAAGCTTTAATTATCATTCCAATTCTATGAGAACAGGAAAGTCCACACCACAACTACAACACTAATGATTATCATTGGAAACACTATCAGAACAACTGTTTTTCCAGCTGATGAAAGACAAAAACACTAATGGCCAATCAGAATTAAAAAAAGATTGAGCATTTAAGGTGGCAGATGACAAAACTGCAGTGTCACTTACAATAAACAGAAAGATATTGTTTGTTAGTGTGGACGCTAATATAATTATTGTAATAGTTATAGTTATCGTTCTTGGTGTGAAGCAGCATCTGTTCAGATCAGTGATCTTGTTAAAAAAAAATAGACTTGAGCTGCTGGGATTCATCAGAAATATCTGCAGTATGTTTTCATATTACATCAAACTATTTTATTCCAAAAGAACACAGAGGGTATGATTTATGCCATTTTTAATAACATTTCCCAAACTGTGTGTGGATTGGGCCATGTTTTTCTGAGATGAATATCATCTGTGGTCCATGTAATTGTTTCGCATGACCGCAGCAAAAATGACGTTGGCTCCGTCAGAACATTCACAGCACGTCTTTAGAGAAGAGTGGAAGGAAAAACAGCCATCTGTGTAATGCAGCTCATCTGAAGCTGTGTACGCTGAGAGCAAGCTCGTGTTGTTCCAAGCCATGAAAATGACTGGGTTCTGTTTCCTAGCTGAGACGCCCACCGCCGCAATACAGGCCTAAAAACACACGCGCGCACTCCTGTAGTTCCTCTCGAACACGGCCGCAAGTCCGTATGTGCTGACGGCTACATGTTTCACCAGCAGCTTCCCAGAGTTCTGCAGCTGATATCCAGTTTCCTCAAGCCACTCGGCAGCAAAAAAGCAACAGCCCTTTTCCCACTTATGAATAATGCAGCCGCTCCTCTCTCTCTCTCTCAGGCCTCACATCACAACAAAACAGTTGTCAGGGCTCCCAAGAGTCCATTAAAGTTCAAACAAGCTGTAAAGAAAGCGAGTGAGAGACATCGTGTGACCCAAACGGCTGAGAGAGCCTCCACCCCACCCAGGAAAGAAAGCAGCGAGCATGTGACTATTCCCCATCGCTGCGGATAATTAGGAGTCAAACGCAGCCGCTGCATGCTCTCCTCTAATTGTGTTAAAGAGCGCCGTTACCAGGCCGCAAACACAGCGTCGGCACAATAGAGCAGATAAAGAATAAGATAGAGGGTCGCCGTGTCTCTGGGGTCCGGTCGCATGGGGTCACGGACTCGACGCTGATAATGTGAGATGTAATTAATATAAAAGCCAGAGACAATGGTGGAAGGAGAGCGGATGATCCTTGCTGACCCGCACCTGCCCTGTCCGTCAAAGAGTTCGCTTAACTCTCAATCACAGTCGTCACTAGATACCATGCACTTACAGAAAAATGTATGTCGGATCGGGAATGGCTGCGAACACGTAAAGAGGATCCCGCTGACACATGCGAAACGCAGGCGAGCGCATCTTCGGCCTCTGACCTTTCGCTGTGCCTCCTGCGCGTCAGATCCACATGCAGCTCTGTTGCATTTAACATGTAATTACAGCAGTGCTCCCAAAACATGTTAAAGGGACGGGCTGAAGCATCTCAGAATGACTATTCAAAGCGAAACTGCCAATTATCTGACAAGAATGAGAAAGGAGCCTTCGCTGAGCTGGAGTAATTGACAGCCCAGAATTTTAAGAGACGTGACTGATTGTTTTTAATGCTCTTCTATTTGACATAGAATGGCAAAAACACACCTCATTTGAAAACACTTGAAACACACTGAAAATTTAAATATTATTTAACATCTCCAAATCCAGCTACATGCATCAATTTACACCAACAAAACTAATTTTTATGGGTTGAAATAGTTAACAGTTGCAGGTCACCAATGTCTACTTTCTGCAAGTCAGTAAGTTCCTGTTCTGAAATCCATATATTTATTAAACTGGAAAACCAATTCAAATCATTGTAGAGAGTAAACCCCAAACACACAGTTGCGTCTGAAGCACTAAGCAGAAGCCCGCAGCAATGAAGCACAGCAACAAGTGAGTGTGTGTCCAGACAAGAGCAGTCGAACCCTGATCACACAGATCAGATCAGTGCACCATCTCACAGCACATGCTGCTTCATTAAGACAGGCTGATATATGATATATTCTGCAAATATGAGAGAATTTACAAAAACAAATTTCACATCAAATTTGCATTTGTATCTATATTATTAGCTGGTTATTATTAACTAAACAAAGCCAACAGAGAAGGCAGATGTCACATCAATTATTTAAAAAGAATTAAATGAATTGTGCAAATCTCTATCATACAGCTGTGTTAAATAACATGGATACTTTGATTTAATTTCTAATCTTATTATTTGATAACTGCAGGATGAATGTTTGGCTGGACAGTAACAGGAGGCAAATCAAAAATATAATGGCATCCTGACAAAGGCTTTGTATACTCTGACAGCACTATAAACCACACTCAAAGACAATGTAGCATTCAATAGTAAATAAAAGTGCCTATATTCACAGCCTACAGCAGGCAGAGAGAGAGAGAGAGAGCGAGAGAGAGAGAGGGAGGGAGAGCACAAGGCATGTCCTTCATCCCTAGCAAGGCAACTTTCACCAAATGATGTAGCCCCAGGCAAAATATATTAAAAATGCATATCAAAGCAGGAAAAAAAAAAAAAAAAAAATGGATGAGATAGGTACAGCCTAAATAAATCTGCATATCCAACTATCAAACTGATGTCCTCAAACATACAAAAAAGGGTAGAAACACAATATAATAAATTGCAAAGTCCAAATGAAATGAACAAACCTAAAGCCCATGATTTAGATGTGTAATAAATCGGAGCAGTTGTCTGCTTTGTGTTTTGTGCTGAGCTGAACATCAGGCCAGTGTGTCGCTTATGAAGCTGTGCGTTTCTCAGTATGTGGAGCAGCAACAGGCCTGCGATCATTTATTCTCATTAACATACACAGCCGCACATGCACACTATGCAAATGTGACGTTTGGACCTCAAAACACACAATATACAAAGCACTCTGCAGCACATAAAAAGAAGAAAAAAAAACTAATATATAACACATTTAGATATTTATACACACAGCAAACTAACAAAAAAAAATTATCCTTCGCTAGCTATGAAAGCTCACAGTGTACATTCAGCTACAAAATCATGGCATTTGCAGCGTTAATCGTGTAAGATAATGGCGATGCAACATGACCAGAATATACCACCATGTTTTAAATGATGAAATCTTAGGCTACAAACCGCTCGAAAAAAACGACGTAAAGGGAATCTGAATCCACATAATACTAAATGCAATTTCGACTCGCGGTCAGTGTTCAAATGTCCAGTCGAATGATGAACCGAACTAACATTTCTCATTTTGTCATTATCAAAATTAGCTAGCCCAAATTGCAATCAGCAGAGAAACACTGTGTCTTAATTACAAACACATAGTATTTTACACAACGTGAGAGTTGTTAAATATATATATGTTGTTTAAATGTTTTAATGTCTCCCAGTTTTTAATAGTCAGTTGATTCACTTTAATGCCGTATAGTTTGAGACGAACCTAACAGATGCTCAGAAGCCTCAAATCTGCTTTAATTCTTAGCAGGCTTGATCTGCTGCTGTGCACTCCATATATAGCGCTCCTCGACTCGATATGAGCTACACGACGCGGAAAACTTTCTTTCCCCCAACAATTCATTTACAACACCGAAATCAACACGTTTAAACACAGCCGCTGTCATTTAAATGTACAGCTTCTGAGTCGCCACTGAATTGAATATAATGGAGCACCGGGCCTGTAAACCGGACTCAACAAAAATCAATAAGAGACAATTAAACACATTAACAACATCATCATCATCATCTTGGCAAACTATGGAGAAGCACATTATAAACTTGACTCACCAATACTTTAAACAAAATAGTGTGCATGCTCGCATAATACTGAGGCATATAAAATATGTAATAACGCCGTCACATATCCTTCTCTATTATTAATTTGTTTTAAAGTAGTCTTGTGCAATGCGCGATTGCAACATCGCAAGATACAGACATACTAAAATACAAAACACAAAATCTACATCAACTACCAGCACTAAATGAAAAAAAGAGATATTTCCATACACACCGTGTTTGCTCACAAGCCACAAGTTCAGAAAAATCGCATGAAACTTTCAGCCAAGAGTCCATTCTACCATTCAATCTGAATTAAGAACATCATATCTTATTTTATATATTATCAGCCATTTTGGATCATTCGCGTTACTATTTTATGGCATGCTACATATAATATCCAGCGCAGACAGAAACAATGAAACCATCCTGTTACTTACATGATCGGCTAAGTTAGTTGAAGATCCCGAGATGTCCTCGTGGTCTGATTTTGAGCTGCCATCCCGTTCATCAATCACTAAATCTATGGGCATTTTTCCTTTCAAACAACTGATGTACCGATGGCAGAAATTGTCGCAGAGTTCGTGCACCTTTGAGCAAGAAAAGAAAAGCTCTGTCAACAGCCGCTCCAGAAAGAAGCACAATTAAAGGCCATTATGAGCAAAGGCAGGGAAACAATAGAGAAATTCTAGCGATGTATATTATTCTCTAGAGACTCATGCAACAAGTTAATCGACAAAAAATAAACGCTAGAGACGAACATTACCATTCCGCAGAAACTATAACTTGTCCGTGAAAATATTTATTTATGTCTAATAAATAAGCATATTTCTATGTCACATTCCGTTTAAACCAGTATCTACGGAATGTGGAAATAAATTAGTAACATGATTTTAATATCAAATTATGTTCGGCGTAATTTTGTCATATAATATTTTTTTTTCTTCTCCTTATTACACCAAGTAATACAAAATTATTAATTAAAAAATAATTACCCCCACAAAAATATTCACAAATTGGTGATGAGAAGCAAATCCATCTAAATTATTTCTAAAATTAAAACAATACAAATCAATAAAAGATTACCTTTTCTAACTCCAAAAGATGAAACCGTAATACTTGTATGGCTTGTATCATCTGTCAAGAGAAACGGACGTCGTTAGCTGTGTGCTTTCTTTGCAATTTATTTTTAATATTCGTTGCATTATATTTTGAACAAAAACCTTTTATTTCAATTGAAAAAAAGATGTCATTCAATAATAAGAAGCAATTCAATAATGTGCTTGAGAAATAAAAAGCAATTAGGCTATTTTTTGCACGTGGAATGATTGGCCTGTGTGAAGTGTTAAGGGGGTTGATGGTGATATCAGCCCTATAATGAGTGACTTATTTCACACTAATACCCTCCACTCCAGACCGCTGTGAGCGGCTCTCCTGCTCACTTCAAACAGTCCTGTCACCCATCAGACCCCCTCGTATTTACTTTCACTATCTCCAGATCCAATGCAAAAAAAAAAAAAAAGTCTTGAAAAAATGAGTCGCACTCATTTCAGAGAAGTCAAGTGCGCGGCTATTCTGAAGACAATCAGTGCTGAAGTGTGATCTTACCAAATTATCCAATTCTGGATTTGAAGAAAATAAAGGTTTTTCTGCGCGGACCTAAAACACACCAGAATGAGGGTTAATCGCAATCGATGCAGCAATTCAATCGTTAATGAAATTGCAAAAAAAAAAAAAAAAACATTAAAATTGCAATAGTCGCTAATCTGGTTAAAGTAGAAAAATAGTCGCTTAATGTAGCTACTTACAACATCCAAGTGCATTCATGGAAATATAATTAGCGCTCTTAAATTAAAAAGGATCGGCTATTTTTGTCTTTGTTTGAATGCTTTAAATGCGTCTGGAAAGGCTGGAGGTGTTAGATGTGAGAGTCGTGAGTGACCTGTTTGGCGAAGACAGCGATGTCCTCGTTGAAGGAGTCTGAGGAGCACACGTCTCCTCCAGCAACCCCAGGCTCGCGGGGAGTGCATGTGGCCAGCTCACACTTCTCAAAGACCAGAGCCAGCAGAGGAAACAGAGGGTGACTGCAGAAACAACAGCAACACGCTAACCTTCAGATCAAGCGACGAATAAAACGAGCAAGAATGTGTAATAAAAACGCCGCGTCCCGACATTCCAAATACTACAGGTTCACAAATTACTTATAAATCAAATGCATTTTGCACCCGACGAGAATCGGGTTTCGGAACTTTGTTTTGAGCTGCAGCGATTTTGGACTTAAATGGAATTTATAATTTAGCGTGAAATTATTTAAGTAGGTTGACGTTTACAATCCAATTTGTCAAGCAAATAAAAATAAGTTAAAAATAAATAAATAAATAATGTGCAAAACAAAGTGAAGTGTACTATAGCAATGCTTGTACAAAGTTACAAAGGAAAAAAAAAACGATTACGCGAAAGAGAAGCCCGACTTCGCGGATCCGATGTGAATATAGAACTCACCCGTAAATTTGATCTTTATCCCTCTTTAACACGTCGTTGACAGCTGAGCCCATGCTGGTGGGCATGACATTGGGATGGGGGGCATGTGTGCCGTAGTGCTGGCTGGCGTGGAGCGGCGGTCCGTGATTCAGATGATGGACCTGCGGCAGCGGCCGAGGCGCGTGAGGATCCCCGTACATCCCGACCCCGTCCATGCCGCCGTAATGAGCCAACTCATCGTACTGCAAGAGAAGCAGAGAGTCAGCACAAAGAGCTCAAAAAGACAAGGCTGCTAGCGCTAGGGGAAAGAGAGGAAAAAGTCTGGCGCGGAGCTAAAGTTCGCTGGCGCGTTTGCTCGTAATTACCAAAAACATGGTCAAATCGTGCGTCCCGAAGTGAGCAAAGCGTGTCTGTAAAAGCGGCTGCTGGAGCTCAGGCGCTCGGACGCGGCGAGTGTTCCCAGTCAAGTGCGTCAGACTGAAGGAGTTTGGCGAGTGCGCCGACGCTCGAGGCCTGTGATAGATAGTGTATTAGTGGAGGTGAGTGCTGGAGATTTTAAACCTACCCTTTGCGCCATCAGCCTGCGCTCCAATAAACCTCTGGATCTGTGTCGTAGATTTAATTTCCCAGTCCGCTCACAAACTCACGCGCCGCGAAAGATCCCCTTTTCGAGCAAACTTGGCGAATTCCTCCTATTCTCCAGGAACGAGCGCAGGCATCGGGAAGAGTTTTGCAATTATTCTTCTTTTCCTCTTTGCCTCCCAGAAAAGAAAGAAAAAAAGTCAAGCACCAAAACTGAAGGTTACAGCCGGCCCATCAACAACCTGCATGTAACTAAACTGTCGCGTCTCATGGCTTTTTGCCACTCCAGCTGTCAATCAAAGCCAGAGGTTGTCAAGGTAATGAATGAATGATGGCTGCTGATGATGTTCAAGAGAGAATGAATCTTTTTAGCCCCGTTTTCATCCCACAAGTCCCTGTCTCCTTTATGCCTCCGGTCCGCTTTCTTGTTTTATTACTAGAGTAAAAAAAGGAAAAGAGGAGAGTTTGTGGAAAGCGCGGCGATCTCTGGCGCGGTCTGAGATGAGTGAGTGTCAGTGAGTGTTGGCAGGTCGGCCGCTCGCTCGCTTATAGAACGCAGAGAGTTGAGCTGCGCGCATCGGCGGGAGAATGAAATGACGGAAGCCGGAAGTGGCGCTGAGCGCAGCCAGTCCTGCGCGAGCTCCACGCCAAACCCTGCGCGCGAGGCGAGCGTCCAGTGCGCGAGGGGGGAGCCACGCAACTCTGCGCACCGCAGATCCTGAGGAGAGGCGTCGATCGCGGCGCGTTGGGCAGGCGTCCAAACGCTAAAATAGCGCTGTTAGTATCTTTATTGGACAAAGGAAAGTCATTGCAGCCCGACTTTGCTTAATGCATAACTGAGCGACGCGATACAGCCGATATCGAGTGTCACGTCTCCCCCCCCTGTTTTTTTTTTTCTCTTTTTTTTTTTTTTCTCTTGTGCGAGGTTTTAAAAAAATGGATTAGACTTAGACGGGCCCCTCTTAGAACAAAGTGAACTTTTCCACACTCGAGAAGGCAAAAAAGCGAGGTTTATGTTTGGAAACTGTCTCTAGTCCAATAGCATTCGAAGATTGAAATGTGAGCCGTGCATCGCGCAGCTCAATTATCAAAGAGCCCCGAGATCATCAATCATTAGGAAGGCCTGAAGTTTCAGAGGAGGAGCAATGATATTGATTGTGCTACAGATGGCCCCTAATACCACAAACAGACCCTTAAAATACTACTCCTCATCAATGATCATATAGCCCGCATCGCGGCACATGTGACATCATCGTCCCATCGATCGCTTTTTACATAAATGTCTACATTTAGAGCGCCCTGACTTGTTTTGTTGTTGAAATTAACAATTCACGGGTTAGTGGAGCCGAACTCGTGCGGGATCTCAACAAACAAGGTCAATAAAGTGCTCCGCAGACGCCAGAACCGAGTTCTAATGAAGCAAGCAATTAAAACGGATTTCATAAATGCAACAACTGCTCTGTTTATGACAGAGGGGAGGGAAGACCACGAGGAGAGAGTAGAAGTGAAGGGTTCACTGTGCAATAGCGACTGCAGTGGACACAGAGCGCGCGCTGTCTGACCACTGCTTCATCGCGAGGAAGATGATGACCATTTCTATAGAAACACGAGATCGGAGAAACGCGGTAAGTCCATCGCATCCTTATAGAACTGATCCTGCCGCGGCGCAGAGACTGCGACCACTGATCTACACCATCACAGCAACATAAAACACAAGATTTGATTTCATTTGGAACAACTACAACTTTACAAATAACGCGTAAGAATCTACTGAAACATATCCATAAAGTCATAAAATAGGCTAAATTAATGCCGCAAAAAAAAAAAAAAAAAAAAAAATGCTCTGTTAGTTTTCGGTCGATTAAATAAAAATGCTCTTTTTTTTGTGACGCGTTAGAGCAGCCTATGATGAGCACTGGTTTACTTTTCAGTTTGTTAATCCACTGCATCACTCGCATAATCACAGCGGCTTTAACTGCAGTTTTCAAATAGTCTCACTGAAAACAAACACGGAAAAACGCGCTTTCGGTTTCAAAAATGTTTGAAACACCATACCCGCTTCATCTTTACAAAAATATAGGCTACATGAAATAAAATATTTCGTTTTAAAAAAAGAACATACCCAGTGAATAACTTATGCGTTGATACTTAAAAAAAAAAAAAAAGGCTCAAATGTTGTGAAGGGTGATCCGGCAGAAGATGGCATTAACAGGCAGTAAGATTTCATCTGCTGGTATCAAATTGAGGTCATTTTAGGGTTAAAGCTCTCGATGTCTCTGCCCAGCTGCGGCTGAGAATCCATTTCAACACAAATACTTTTACATAACCTCTCACAATTTTAAACTCATCTCCTTTCAACATTTTTTTATGAAAAACATAATATAAAATAAACATAAAATGCAAAGTGCAAACCACCAGTCAGAGACATATCTAGTTCCAGTTTTGTGAAATAACTTTATGTAAACAGCTTTATCCTGGCAACAAAAACGTTTATCTAAATCTTATTTTTTTAAGGCTTCAGGACATTGTAAATGTCTAACTATTTGATCCTATTTAATTCTAATGGTTTTTTTGTAAATATTGTAATTATTGTTTCATAGCCGACCTATAAACAGATTTCTACAGAACAACAGGTCTCCAGAGCGAGAGAGTTCACATACGCGCCCAACGAAACACGCTTTGTGCTGTTCACTCCTATATTTACTATAAACAATTCATTATCTATATTAATAATTATGATTTCTAGATTAATCTTCTCTATTTGTAAATGTTCCATCATTTTAGTTTTGATACGTGTGGAGGTCTCGCTCTTTGGTGAATATTTATGTTAGGATAATCATTTCTCTGTTTACTGCTTTAGCTGCATTAAACTCTCTCTGACCTCAGGGAACGTCATTCTAGTCCCTGAAGGAAAGCTGTGCAACTACAATGTTTGTAGAAGTTTCGTGAGTAACTGTAAATTCGTGTGTGTGAAAGGCGTATTTTCCTTCAGTGGCATTATTCTCACGGCACTGTGAGACTTTCAGTGTGTGTGTGTGTGTGTGTGTGTGTGTGTGTGTGTGTGTGTGTGTGTGTGTGTGTGTGTCCTCAACGCGAGTCTGCAGCTCTTTAGCGACACCTGCCGGATCAATGATGCGCCCCACTGCATCCACTGTAAGCTCTAGCTAAATTAAAATAAAGAAACACTGATATCACGAGAGAGAGAGAAAATACAGATATCATCGAAATTTGTTTAGAATAAATTATATTTATTTGAACAAACCTTGCTATAGGCCAATTAACAAGAACGAAATAAACAGACTACCAAGAGTTTGCGCATACGATGCATGTTTGTGTGTATTTTTATTCGTTTTTGTTTCGTAAATTATGATTAAAGTGTCTTTTGTTGTTGTTGTTGTTGAGTGCTTCACACCATTTTCGTCATTTTTGTCATTGTAGAATTACGCGATTGTTTTTCACGTGTCAGTTTTCCCTCGGGTTAAATCCATAAATGTTAAATGTAGAAAAATATATGTTTTCATCACTGATAGGTCAAAAACATCTAGAATTATTTTCTTAAAAATAAATGCATTAAAATGTATCACACACTGCAAAATGAGTACGAACCCTTTACGCTTTGTTATTCTCCATAGTTTAGAAGTGCAAACATATCTGATGATATCTAAGATTTAAAAAGGGGGTGGTGATATATAATCCTTACAATACTAAATAAAATAGTAGCGTATATTAATCGAATGTAATATCACTAATAAAAAAAATAATAAAATAAAAAACATGCATTAAAAAAAGAAATAAAGAAACAATACATTAATAAAACTCATTACAGCGCCCGATCAACTCTTGTAAAATATCTACTTTGACATGTATCTTGATATAGGCCTATATATGTCAAAAGCTTTCAGTGTCCACGAGAAGAATATTAAAAGAAAGAAAGAAATGCTCGATTATTAATGATCTTGGGATAATAGGCTAATGTGTTATTTGTGTCGCTCGTCTCGTGTGAATTAAGAGGCTTAAAGCTCTGACACCTTTACATTAAATTCACCCAACACCTTTAATTTACACTCATATCCCGCAAAAACGAGAAAGACATTATGGCATATAGTTTAAGTAATTTCTCTGATTAGATAAAATTTGCTTTTTCCTTTCCTTTCCTTTTTTTTTTCTTTTTCTTTTTTTCATTGCATTTTTATTATTATTATTATTATATACAGGCAAATATGCGGCGAGAATATGTGTATTTATGTAAAACGGCCTAAATTTAAAGTATGCATCAGCCAAGAATTCTTTTCTTTTTAGAGAAAAAATATAAGCTAATTAATATTTTTGAAGAAATGCGGTTAACGGTACAAGGGGTTAAAGTTTTGCACATAGATTAGAGTTTTAGTGTCTGCGTGTCAAAACAGTAATGAAAAACGAGCCACGCCCACTTACGTCACTGACAACTCATTAGCGCAAATCATTTGCTCCTAGGCTAGAGGACAAAATCATATCGTTAATGGCTACTTGGTAATTCGTTACAGTGCATGTATTCCAAATATACCGTACACAAAACTATAACAAGCCAACACTTTCCACAGGCTCACTCATTATGCAGCTCCAGGAATCACGGGCCCCCTCAGGACTCCTGATTTCCTGCTATTTAAACAAATACTCGACATGTTAGGAAGAATTGTTTTCCATCTCCACTGTTCAAATTAAAGGTGTAAAATCCACATAGCTGTTCGCAATGTGTTCAAATAGCTAAATGCCGTTGCCATCTTTGTTGTTGTTTTGTTTTTCTTACATCTTCCCATTTGACTGAATCTCCCTTGGTTCTGGAAGAGTTTACACGATCAAGCAGGGGAGCCAGGTAATTACCACACACTGTCAAACACAGGGACCATGATTCAAATTCAGAGTGAAGTATCAAAGAGGAGCGTTCCCTTTGCAGGCGGCCCCAGATCTACACAGGAGACGCTGGCGAGACGCCTGCCGCCGGGACACCGCGAGGATGTGACAGCACTTACGTTACTTTTGCCTCTGCCCTCCAATCCCGCAGTCTCACAAAAGTCCAACTATTCCTGGTGTGCAATACAACCATACAAAACATTTAGACTCGGGTTAAAAATGCGAGCTTTAGAGGAACGTTAATTCTAATACTGTTTACACTGAAACAGTAACCATGCAGTTGCTACCCTAAAATGCAATTTGTGCCTTATTTAACCTATAGCTTATTTAGTTGGTATACATTCGAGGCTGATTCAGCGATATTAAAGAGTATTTTGTGACTAAAACTGCGCTAGTAAAAAAAAAAAAAAAAAAAAAATATATATATATATATATATATATATATATATATATATATATATTTAAAATACATTTATTTCATACTAAGTATAGTTCAGATCTATTAACATATTTACTGGCATATCGCTGGGGACTTAGTGATATAAAAATAATAATTAAACTGTATTTGGAGTACTACTTGTGCAGTGTGCACAATGCACATATCTTAATATTAAACCTAAAATGTGTTTTAATGTCACTGTTGATGAAGATTGTACGATCTTTGAATAATATCGGTATATCAGATATTTAGTGTACCTGAAGTATACTTTCAGTAGTTCCACTTTAGCACAATCAAATATACTTCAGCATATCTTTAGTTGGACTTCAGCACAATTAAAGTGCATTAAGCACGTTGTTCCAGTTTAGCAGACTTTAAAAATACCAGTTTAGTATACCAAAAGTACAATTGCAGGGTATATGTATTTAGTACATAAATATGTTAATATATTTGTAGTATACTTAGCATGAAATAAATGTATTTCAAACACATTTTAGTTGATTTATTTTTCACTTTTTTAGTGTAGATCGTAACAAATAATATAAAGATGACGTAGTTCCGCTCATATTACAGCTACAGCTGCTGTTTTATTCGTAAGCATCCAAAGATTTGACATATTACACCAAAAATAAACGCTTGTAAATTTTATTGCATGCATTTGCCTCAAATGCATCATGAAATAATCTCACTTGGCTGCATCTCAAGGAATTTGTTTAGTCAAAATTAAATGATGAGGCAAAAATGCAATGTCCCAGTTGGTGTGCAAAACTGTTGGAATCTAAATCCAGTCTAGAGGGACATTTGAGTGTTTAACATTATAAACATGCCCCTCTCCTCCAGCTCCAAGGGATACTTTACATGTAAATATTCACACAACCAAAGAGCAGCCTATGAATTATTGAGCGCTGTAAAGAAGTAAAATGGTTCTGTGTTCAAGCTCAAGAATGGACAGGGAGAGAGAATTATCCAAAAGAAAAGGCAATCAGAGGATGATGAAATAAAGCCTACTGGTTATTTCAAATCATGCGTGCGCGCACACACACACACACACACACACACACACACACACACACACACACACACATCTATAGGTGTGTGTGTGTGTGTGTGTGTGTGTGTGTACAGGCCTATATGTGAATCTACACAGACAAAAATCACACGTCAAAACTTGTCAAAGTTTCCCGGTGAAGTGAGTTGAGCTGAATTCTGGCTGTTCTTGTCTTTGTTGTGTTCTGGCCTGTGGCTGAACACTTTGACAGACTGTCAGGAGCTGATGGGATATGAGTGCAGGCACTAGAAAGCCGCTCATTTCTGTGGTTGATTCACCAATCCATTCTTTATTATCAAACAGGTAACAGCTGGAGAAACACACAACTAATGGGACGCATGGGTGGAGATCTGTGATTATTGTGTTTGTGAACACACTCAAATGTGATGCGTGAGGTTTAGACAGAATGCTTTTGTACAGTGGAATTATGGTCTTACAATAACTGTGCATTGCTGACATAAAGCAGAATTAAAGATTTAGTGTATAGTCATTCTCAAAACATGTAAACATTAAGACTGCATGACCTTGCCATTGAAAATGCAGAAATGCACGACTCTAATGAAATATCCCAGTGCAGGGGCTTCCTAATCCCCATACTACTATTAAGTAATTACTGTACTATAATTGTACTATAACACACACACACACACACACACACAGACACAGACACACATACACACTTGTTTCGCTATCCTTGTGGGGACATTCATAGGTGTAATGGTTTTCTACTGTACAGACCGTATATTCTATTGCCCTACACCAACCCTACATGCTTGTGTTTTTGTGCATCAAGCTCATTTTCTCTGATAAACTCTGAAGATACATCATGTGTCATTTTCTAGGAGAAGATCATTATGAATTGGTTTTGTGTGTGATTTGTAATAAAAACCCTTGAAGAGATACTGCAACTAAATAAATGAAACCACTGATGATGTCCTATTCAGACACTCGCCATGTTTCTTTTTTATACCACATTCTTTCATTAGTTTCACATTTTTATGGGTCATTTAAAGGTGAATAAAAATCTCCTGATGCGAGTACAATAACAGAGCAGCCTTTTCTACAACATTAGCGTGAGTGCGCTATAACCAAAGCATACAGTGCTGAATTAAATTCAAAGAAGAAAGTATGTTTCATTATGAGCTCTGGTGCCAGATTTATGAATATCATTCGCTTTCTAAATGTGTCTCTTGAAAATCGCTCAGATATCCTGCGATGTTTACTTTTATTCCATTTTAACATTTTATTAGGAGCATTACAGATGTTATACTGTATGCATATATCAAAACTGAAAGAAATGACCAATATTCACAGTGTAACTCGAGGAGCCTTTTAATGAACTGCTTGTGGTTAATTGATTGCTTATGACAGATGAGCTGACCAATGATCTTTTGGTGTGTAGTTTCATTTGATAGACATATATAGATATAACTGTGAAAGCTCATATCATTCTAGGGGCAGCCTAATATTATATGTGACTCAGGGCCACAAAACCAGTCATAAGGGACAATTTTTTGAAACTGAGATTTATACATCATCTGAAAGCTGAAAGCTGTTTGTTAGGATAGGACAATATTTGGCCGAGATACAACTATTTGAAAATCTGGAATCTGAGGCTGCAAAAAATCTAAATACTGAGAAAATCGCCTTTAAATATGTCCAAATGAAGTTCTTAGCAATGCATATTACTAATCAAAAATTAAGTTCTGATATATTTACGTAGGGAATTTACAAAATATCTTCATGGAACATGATCTTAATATCCTAATGATTTTTGACATAAAAGAAAAATGGATAATTTTGACCCATGCAATGTATTTTTGGCTATTGCTACAAATATACCTGTGCTACTTATGACTGGTTTTGTGGTTCAGGGTCACATATAATAAGCCACCAATATAATAACAAATATTAGTATGAGGTCAGATGACCTCTTTTGAAGACTAGCGCCATTCACACATCATGAGGGTTAGTGAGATCTCTTCTTAATAAGAGTCTGTCTTTTGGGTATTGGAATACATTGTAGAGAACAGTCTGTCAGTGATTTTTATCTTTGAAATAAACCAAACTACCGATTGCACACATGGGTTGATTGAGCCACAAGCGTGATACGGGCAACAATCCGTCAAGCCGTGTTCAGCTGACGGTTTGCCGAGTCGCTGTCATCGGTCCAGCAGGACTGACGGAATCATCCTTTTGTTCCTTGACGCAGCCGCGTCTCTTTGCCGAATCTTGTATTCTCCTTTAATAGTCAGTGGTAGTTAATTATTAAAGGTATGTATTTGAATTATAAATATACTAGTTATACAGAAGTAGGCAAAGCAGGCATAGCGCCTCAGGCTAAATTCCTCCATTAGCCATTATTTTCCAGTCTCCTGCCTCCATTTCCCTGCCTCCTAGTTTTATGTCATCTCCAAAAACAGCCAGGCATTCCTTTGTACTTGCCATCTCCTCCCCGCTATGGCCACAAAAACCCTCCCCTCCATACATAGAGCTGCTGCCGCCGCCTTGAAGTGGGATGTCATACCTGTCTTACATTTAATGAATTTCTTTCTTCAGCGTGTCCCAGAATTCCAGACACTCTCTTCGGAAAGCTGATGGCGGCCTCCCGCGTGTCAGCAGTCACATTAGCGTTCATCATTAGCCGTGTCAGAAGCAGGCCACGCAGACCCAGCCAAAACAAAGAACTTCTGCGCTCTTCTCCGGGCCGACTCCCTCTCCTCCGCTCGACCATCATCTCTTCCACCTCTGGATTTATGAATAAAATACGACATGCTCAGAATAAGAAGATGGCACTGCAGTAACTGTCAAATGCCAAGATGAAATAATAAATTCAGGTGCCTTTTTCTGCACTGTTGAAGGAAACTTTGTTCTCTCCAAAGCTACCTTTTTCGTCTTGGTTTCTCTCGCTTGCTGCTTACTCGTTTTTTTTTTTTTTTTTTTTCCATATTTCTGCAAGTTTTTTCTCACCTCCTTCAAGCAGTTTACATTCCCTTTCCATTTGCTCGATGCTTCTCTTTCAAAGCTTTCATGGAGTGATTGATGACATCTGAAGTAAAAGCAGTGAGATACCGTTTGTAACCTCCATCAGAACATCCGTCTGCTTTATGTCTTTAAATGTAATAAGAGCACCAGTGAATAAGTCATTAATGTTGGGCTTGGCTGATTGAAGACTCTGATTGTTCTGCTGGCCAGATGGGTTCAAACTGGGTCAAAATCATAGCAATGTGTGTCCTGCCATGAGCCTACCTTTTATTTGCATGAAACACATTTTTCTTAAGTTTTTATAGCTACATATCTGACAGGCGCTTTTATCCAAATTAGCTAAGAGTCTATTTATTTTTATCAGATTCTCTGTGAATCAAACCCAGTTTCAGGATTTGCTGATGGAGAATGCAGACAAAATGAACTTTCCTTGTTGCTTCCTTTCTACACTTTCCTGTGCTGGTTTGTGCAGATTCACCCCTGTAATACACCAGGATCAGAACAGGGTGTGATCCTCCTCATCACGCTTTTAGAAATGAGACAGGACATTAACTATGGCATGGCAAAAGCAATGTAAAACAAAAGTTAAAAATTTACATTTATGCATTTAACAGACGATTTTATTTAAAGGAATTTACAAAAGTAGAACAAAAGCAATTTGTCAAAAAGCCACCAATATTTGTATTACACAATGCTAAATTTTTTAGACTAGGTAACTAGGTTTGGAAAAACACAACTATTTTACAGCCGGCTGGTTTAGATATAGAATTTTTACAATTTGACCAATATGGAAATGTATTGTTTCTAATAATAATAATAAAAAAAGCATGTACGTCCACCCCGTAAGCAAGAAAAAAAAAAAAAAAAAAAAAAAGGTAGAGTAGAGTAGAAAAATACACAAATTAGATTGTACAAATATGCCACCAAGTTATAAAATAGTTATCAATTGCCATGAGAGTGTGTTCCTGCTGAGAAGAACACTCAACCTGTATTTACACCTGATGGAAACGTGACATTTTGTATTTAAACTCCTGAATGTTTGAATGTGTTCTCTTTGTGATAGATGATTGATGATTCCTGACAGCACACTCAATGTTTCCTCGAGGTTCATCAAAAATACACACAGTAACACCTCAAAGATCTTCCTCCCTGCCATTTCCTGTCTCTCTCACACATACACGCTTGTGTCTTCCTCTGAGATCAAGGTAAGAATCTTAATGAGAAATATCCATGATGTAAACACATCAGATCTCTCTACAGCACAAAGAGCGATCAGATGATTTAAGTCAAACAGATGGCCTAAAATGCTGGAAGATTATTTAGCAGTTTATGGGTGAAGTGTGTCATTGCTGCATTTCCTGAACACTCTCCTCCTCTCTGTCATTGGTTGAGTCAGAAGGTAAGATGTCAGGCCACTTAAACCAACCAACATGGTACGTTTTTTTCAGTTTTGCAGAAATGTATGTAGAGGCATATATTTCTAATGAGCTTAGGTTGGATGAACGATTCCCAAAACCATAGTTCCAATGAATTAGATCATGTCCTTGGGCACAATAAGCAAGATGACATGCAGTGCATTCTATATCCTTAATTCCACTTGAAAATAAATACACATTTCAATCTGAGGCCAGATGCATACCTCTATGTTAAAGCAGTGTCTTAAGAACTAATTTGACCAACTAGCAGTTAACCAAGAGGTAATCAGGCTTATATTTTGGATTCAACTTAGAATAATCTTTTTTTTTTTTTCATTTTCTTTTTTTTAATCTTTTTTTTTTTAAATCTAGTTTTTATGCAACCAAATTGTAAATATTTAGACCAGTCAAAAAAAAATAAAAAAATAGATGACTATACTTTTTTTTTTTCTTTTGAAGAATGTGCATGTAAATTCCATGCATAAGTGAACCTGAGAACATGACATAACAGGGAATCCTGAAATTAAACATTAGATAAAGCAAAATTATGGGGAACAAAAAATATTACAGTAGTCCTCAGATGCTATGTTTGTTACAGTAACATTGCAGAAAAATTACATTGTGGAGAAAGCTGCATGTATACAGGAACACAGTGTGCACCTTGTTAGTGTACAAACATGTTAACATGATAAAAAAAAAAAAAATGAAGGGCTTTCTGTTGTCTGAGTATATAAACTATAAGTATCTGACATTAATTGTGATGTTGAATTGATTAATTAGCAGAAGTTATTACTCCTCCTCCCATACAATGCGTCATTAATGACAGTCAAACCAACCGGCCATGTTACTACGGATTTGAGAAACAGTCATGACTAACGAGTTCATTTCTCCAGCAATGTGTCATACTATGGTGGTTAAGCAGTGAGTTATATTGTTGTACTGGAAGAGCATTCAGATCTCAAAGAGGGTGTGAAGTGTCACAGAGTCAGTGTTTCACTCTTCAACTATCAAGGATGTCAAACAACCAGTGACTGACTGACAGTGACTCTGAACAGGGAACTGCAGCATGATCTCACTCAAGCTCATCACATATGGACACTCGGTCAGAACCCTCGGCATCACTTTTTAACACACTTCAGATCCAGACCCAATTCCTTGCATGCATTTGTAAAAGTAGAAATTATTTATATATGATCACTTTCATTGATATTTTTGAGCACCGAACACCACCCCTACCCTAAACCTCACAAATTCTCAACAATATAAAACACGCCAGATAATAGTACAATCACAGGTATTTGTTGCTAAAACTGCCCAGGAAATGGTATAAAAGTATTATCAACAATTAATGTTGTATTCCAAGTCTTCTGAAGTAGTACAATATCTTTATGTGAGGAACAGAGTGAAACTTTAGCTTTTAATGGCTAAAAATGATCCCGTTCCACAATTATATCTCATGCAAAAGATAAATTCAAACTTCAGCATGACACAATCGGTCATGAGACACATGAGCACCAATGGCATTTCACAATCACAATCAGGTGGAGATTTTTGAATGTGTTTGTGATTTGAGCGTTACGGTGGATGGAGACAGTCAAAGCTTTTGAATCTGTTCCTCACATAAATCAAGTTTTTGGCCTCAGAAGACTTGAAATATTTGTCATTTTTTAATAAATTGTGACAGCAGCTATATCTGCTTGTTAAATTCTGATTTTTATACAGTTTTATGTTGAGAAATGGTTAGGTTTTCGGGATAGGGGCTCAGAAATGTCTAAATAGTGTAAAGTAAATAAAATGATTGCAATGTTTAAACTGAAACCATACCCCAACGTAATAATGACTGTATTAATTTCTTGCCTATTAATTTGCCATGCAGTTTCTGTCTGTGTATTGATGCCAAAGCGTTCTCATTGAAAGCAATGGGGTCCCCTGCACAATGAAAAATTACTCTAAAGGTGAACCCAGTTTGTTAAAACATGACTCTGATGGGTCCGAGGGGTCCTGAGTCCATATGTGACGAGCTGGGATTGAGAACGTGTTGGGAAATAACACAAAACAACATTTAATATTTCGCCATACACGAACGCCACGAGGAAAGTAGCATTAAAGCAAGGCAAACTGCGTTCTTTTCACTAAGAATAAAGTGTGACACATCACAGACAGTCACATCAGACCGGCTTCCTTCGCTGTGAGTCATTTACAAGAACAGAATAATTTAAGAAAGAAGAAAGTTGGAGCCCTACTGTCAGACGTGTGCTTGATGGCCTCTTTGTCTCAACACTGACTCTAATTGTGTGTGACGTTTATAAAGAGTTCCAACTCCATTTCTTTTCATTTCCGTGAGTAAGATAGCTGTACATCCTCCCGCCATCTGCCGAGCAGCGTGAGGAAGACGATCTGTTTGAGAACGCTCCATTCCGCTATGAAGATATAATTGTTCCCCCTTAGCTGCAAAACAAAGAGCAATCAAACTATGTGTTTATTTTTAATTTCCCATGCATGTTTTATCGCAGCATATGCCAGCGCGTGCTGCAGCGGGAGGACTCTATCTACACGCGCCGAGAAATGACTTCTGCCATGCATATATGTGTGCGAGATAAAGACGGCAGAACATTATCACATTCCTACATTTCCACCTATTATCGTCACTCACACACTCCGAATGTCCAGGGAGGATGGCTGGAGTCCGTCGGCCCCAAACCCATATCGCAGCCCCTGTACAGCGTGAAAAATCAGCCTGTCTGAGGTGGCCGGATTCGCCCTGTCACTGCCTAATACAGGGATTGATTCATGGCAAGAATGGATCAGGAATATGTCCTTCTGTCGAGACTATTACCCATCTCAGCCCATCTCTCAGGCTGTAATGATGACGGCTGATGGGCCCTCTAATTTTTGTTCTTGCTGAGCAAAAGCTATTTCTATTGGTCAGGCCCTTCGGCCACCTGAGCGGCAACGGCTCGTGAAGCGACCCGTGACACGCTTTACTGAGAGATTCCAGCAATAACCACCAGCACGGAGCTGCTCTTTGAAGGTATTTCATTTTATTCAGGAATAGAGTCTTTTGATTTAGAATTGATTGATGATAAGCTGAATTTCTCAGATCACATTGCTAAAACTGCCCGGACCTGCAGATTTGCTTTTAAACAATATTAGGAAGATCAGGCCCTTTCTTTGGGAACATGCAACACAACTCCTTGTTCAAGCTCTTGTTCTGTCCAGACTTGACTATTGCAATGCTCTCTTGGCAGGTCTTCCGGCCAATTCCATCAAACCTCTACAATTAATCCAAAATGCCACTGCAAGATTAATCTTTAATGAGCCAAAAAAAACGCACATCACACCTCTGTTCATCAATTTGCACTGGCTACCAATAGCTGCTCGCATAAAATTCAAGGCATTAATGTTTGCCTACAAAACCACCTCTGGCTCTGCACCCCTTTACCTGAATTCAGTACTTCAGACCTATGTGCCCTCTAGAAACTTGTGTTCTGCAACAACACAGTCTCACTCCCAACTCGTCACATATTGACGCTTGGTCAGGACACTTTGGCGTCGCTTTTTGATGCACAGGGTACCCCTTTAGCATTATTTTTCGACGTGCAGGGTCCTCCATTGCTTTAAATAAGAAACCCTTAGCGTCAATATGCCGACGCAAAAGGCTTATGGTCATGATTAAACTATATATTGGGCAATAATATTGCCATTATTGCATATATGTTGGGGTGTGATTTTTCAATGTAAACAGTCACAACAGTTTTATTTATTTTACACATTTATGAGCAGGTAACCCAACCCATGCCCCTAAACCTACCATTTGTCAATGAAACACAAGATATAACAGGCAGATACAACTACCGTCATAATTTATTCAAAAAAAAAAAAAATTAATATTCCAAGTCTTTTGAGGCAAAACGATTGATTTGTGAGAGGAATAGATGCGATCACCGTCTCCGTCCACCGTAAAGTTATACCTGTGTGCTGTCTCTGTGCGCGAATTCAAAAAAATGCTGCCAGAATAAGCCTTACGTCAGCCATTGGCTCTTGTGTGTCTCGTGACCGATTGCGTCATGCTATGGGAGTATCTTTTTGAATGAGATGTGATGTGAGCGCGTTAACGGAGCAGGATCATTTTAAGCGATTAAAACGTTATGTTTTACTCTCTTCTTCGCATAAAGATATCGTATGGCTTCAGAAGACTTGGAATGCAAAACGACATGTTTGTAATGCTTTTATACTGCTTGTTTATGGTTGGTTTTTGCAATAAATACCTGTGGCTGTTCTTTTATTTGCCTGTTATGTGTTTTATATTGTTCAGAAATGGGTATGTTTAGGGTAGGGGTGGGATTACATGCTCCAATGAAAGTATACATGTATACAAATGCATGAATGCATGAAAACCATACAAATGCATGAAAACCATTAAATTAAGACAAACAACTGAAAACAATGGAGGACCCTGTGCTTTGAAAAATGACGCTAAAGGGGTACCTTGAGAATCAAAAAGCGACGCCAAGGGGTCATGACCAAGCGTCAATATATGACGAGTTGGGAGTGAGACTGTGTTGCCTGCAAGTGAACGACGCATTATTGTGCCATCCCAAACAGACACAAAATCACTTTCATTGACTTTTTCATTAACTGTTCCCATCTGGTGGAATGACCTGCCCAACTCAATCCGAGCAGCTGAATCCTTAGCCATCTTCAATAAACGGCTAAAAACACATCTCTTCCATCTTTATTTGACCCTCTAACTCTATCACTCTCTGTTCTAATTCTGTTTGATCTATCTGTCTTCTTTTTATTTAAAAAAATAACCACACACACTTGACCCTCTACCAATTGCATATTTATTCTCTAATTGCTAGTTTTTCTTGAAAAACTAACACTAGCTTTCTTTTTTCTATTCTATCTATTTGTTTCTTTAAAACAAACAAACAAACAAACAAAAAAACACTAGGTTTCTTTTTTTATATTCTACCTACTTTTTTTCTTTAAAAAAAAAAAACAAAAAACAAAAAAACCTTGCTACATATACTGCATTAGGCTAACCGAGACTTGTCATAGCGCTTGCATGTTGTTCTTTTGTTGGTTTTTATTGCTTCTATTGTCCTCATGTGTAAGTCACTTTGGATAAAAGCGTCTGCTAAATGACTAAATGTAAATGTAAATGTAGAGTCATAGAAAATATGCACATGCATTTATTGCAAATATTGGCTTTATCATAGACATTCCACTAATTAGAAGTAACTTTACAACTACGTGTCAACTAACTCTCATTAGAGTATTAGTAGATTGTTAGGTTAGGGTTAGTAGAATAGGTTGACATGCAAAGTGACTTATAGTCAGTAGAATGTCCATCAAAATAAAATGTGAGCAGATGTGAAGCAGACAGTCACTAATACTCTAATGACTGCAAGTTGACATGTAGATGGACAATTACTGATGGTCAGCAGAATGTCTAAAGTGGAATGTCAGAATAAAGTGTTACCACATTTAATATTAGATGGATATGTTTTCTAGAAGGCATGCATTACTGATATTTTTCTCTCTTGATTTGCAGATATACCTTTTGACATATCAAAAGGTATATCTGCAAATCAAGAGAGAAAAATATCAGTAATGCATGCCTTCTAGAAAACATATCGAGACAAAACTATATGTGGTGATCTTGAGAAAATAAGACTGAATGATTTTTTTTTTTATTATTGTTCATTTGGAATAATTACTCTTGTTTAAAGGATAAAAAATTAATAAAATAAATAAAAATGTTATTGTGACTTTTTTATCTCACAATTCAGTTTATATCTTGTAATTCTGACATGAGTTTATGAGAATTGTGAGAAAAAAGTCTGAATTGTGAGAGAAAATGTCAGAATTAACATTTTTATCCCATGGCAAAAACGGGCTTCAATGCTTTACTTTTGCCATTAATGCTGTTTAACTGAATATATATGAAGCAAAGTGTTTGCTGAAATATCAACCACATTATCAACAACACTGAAATAAATTGTGATAAATGGTGATACTCATGAATTAAGATGGACAAACGTGTGAAAAAGATGTTAATTCATGATACCTACTTTACAATGTAATGCATGTAACGTGCATATGGTAATGTAAATATGGAAACTTTGCTGTCCTGTGTTGTATCTTTGTATCTTTGGCACTCCCTGAGTCACTGTGTACCCTGTGTTCAGCCCCTACTGGCTGCTAACTACACCATCTTGCTGTAAAAAGCATCTTTATTCATTGAAGCCCATGTAAAAGTATGTATTCTGAGCATTTTGTGCATGCAGCAGCATTATATCACTAGTGAAGCTCTGTGTTCTTGTCTCATGACGTCAGTCTCCTCTTTAGTCACGTGACATCCACAACTCAGGTGATCATTGGTTAAGTTTGAGGCCTCTCTGTCACCCCTGAATGATGCCCTCAAACTCACCCCATTCACCCTCTTCACCGCAGGCCAGCGCCGAACGCTAATGCATGTGGATTTCACTTCTGATGGCTGTTCATTTTACTGCTCATTTGAGCAGATTTACAGCGCACGTTCTATCTCTTGACCGCAGCGCCACTCTTATCTGTAATGAAAGCGAGCCGAGCATTAATCAACAGCCCCGACCATCACATTAAATGTATTGTATGTGGGGAGTAAATACACTCCACGACTCCTCAGTATCAGGCCAGCAGAGAGAGAACACGGCAGAAAAAACCCTCATTATATTTGTCACAATTTCACATCTGCTGTTTTTGAAGCAATGTACCGTGAGGCCATAAACCGCATTACAACCGCGCATAAATTTGTCTGATTTGTGGCTGGAGTAACTAATTCCTTGAGTACATTTTAGAAAAACAAGCAGCCAGCCCTGAAATTGCAATTCTATAAAGGCTTTAAATTACTGAGTAAGGTATGGAGGACCGGCCTGATGTGCGCGTTATGGAAAGCGACGTTGCTTCCCGAGATTGAGTCAATAAAAGGCAAGATGACTGAGGCATGTACTCAAACAGAATTAAAAGAAGACGAGACACTGGGCTGCAGGAGAGCCATGCATCTCATTTAGAGAGAGAGAGAGAGAGAGCTGCAGGCCATGCGTTTCATTCACATGTCTGCAGCGCTCTGACAAACCGCACACGTCTTCACAAAACCATGCACGCGCTTCCAAACAGGTGTTATGTTTGTTCAGCACAGTCCTGCAGATTAGTCTGAAATTTCAGGACTTTCCCCACTCTTTCTTCTCGCAACTGTTGTCCAGATACTCCCAGAATCGCATGTAATTAAACCCTGTTTATGAAATTGAATGCAAAACAACGATATAAGTTACTGCTTAACTACCATAGCACGATGCACTGTTGGAGAAACTAACTAGTCATGACTGTTTCCCAAAAGCATAGGAACTTCTTCGCACCTCCGTCATTCGAACCACACTGGAAAGAACTGTCGTTAATAACGCCAAGCAGGTAAGTTCAGCTAATTGATCAGTTCGAGATCAAATTAATGTCAGATTTTTTTTTTTTTTCTTTCTGTAAACAATATCTTCTGAGGACAGGTGTTTTGGTTTGTTCAGCACAGTCCTGCATCATCATCCTAGCATTTAGGACTTCCCCCCTTCATGCAGTTGTTGTCCAGATACTCCCAGAATTGCATTAATTAGTCTGTTTATGAAACTGAATGCAAAACATTTATGATAATATAAACAGACAGTGATATTTTCTGATGTAGGGCTGCACCACTTTTCTGCAAAGTATTATAGTTCAGTGTCTAAATCATGAATGGTTATCCAGATCATGTGTGTTGATGAGGAGAGTGTGATCAGATGCACCATTTTCACCTGCTGGACCACAAATGTGCATTGAAGATGTGAACTGAAGGAGGAACTCGAGTCACATCTACAGACTGAGGATACAGGACTCCTGAACTCCAGCAAGGAAGAACACACCTAACAACCATGCATACAGTAATACCTTAGCAACACCCTAGAAACCTGTATCAACCTCTCCTGTGCAATGGAGTGAAGAGCAGTCATATTTTTATTTTTTTTTTGGAAATGGAAAGTTTTGTTTATTTGTTCTGAAGCAATCTCATTCCTGTACAGGTGTCTATGGAAAAGGATTTTAGCACATCGCTGAGCTTCAGATGACAAACGACATTCTGAAGTTTACTGCTCGAGCGGAGCCTGCAAGAACAGAGTCATCAATTATTTCTAGACTCGAATCTCTCTAATTCTGCTGAAGCATATTAACACCGTAGTTCAGATCAAAACAATTCTTCTTCGGAGTTCGGAAGAGGAATTCGGCGGAACGGAAGCGCAAAATTAAAATAATTCCTCTTGCAGCGTGTAAAACAATAGCACTCGGTTAGCTTTATTAAAATGCCCAATAATAACTGATTTAAAGGCTATAAAATAGTATTCATTAGAGGGTCATAGTTAAAGAATTATTGGAAGTATACCCAAATGTGTCACTTTTATAGCGAGCGAGTGAGATCGTATAATTTGAAAAGAGTGTGATTATATTTGAGATTTGTCCTGAAGCATTAGCGGGGAGCTCGTAAAGAGTTGAAATTTAATATGATGCTTTCAGTCAGTTTAATTGAATTTTAATTGCCACTTTGGGCAGAAGGTTTAGATCGGATCGATAAAATATTAAAGATTCAGTGCTTTGGTGTGGAACCGTCTCCGGTTTCGCGCGGCAGAGGATCTGGCTTGAGGAAGAGCTGCTTGTTTATGATGTGTTCTGCAGTGTCCAGTGCCGTTCTGGACATGTCCGACTCTACGGAGTGGATAAATTAGACAGCAGCGCGAGCAGTGGATTGCATTAATTAAAGGGCTGAGGGAAGAGTGTTCGGTCACCTTCAGAGGGAAGCCCTTAATGTGCCAGAGCTATAAATATTTTGAAATGTCACACCTCGCTGAGATAGCATCAGAGCCCAATCAGCCCCATAAATCAGCAGCGCCACACGGCTGGGCCTGAAAAGATGACTCTTTGGTATTTTAGAAATAATTACTAACACAAAAAGGGTAATGAATGAAGCTATAAATTCCATTAAAAACAGACTAGCAGAGGATTATTTGTTAAAAGTATGCATTGCTCCAGGAAAACGGTCCTATTGAATCGCTCCTTCCAGCCGTAACTGACGCAAATACAGAAACGTTTACATGATGTCATCGCAGCGGCTGATTAACGGCTGGTTAATTGATCGAGCTCAATGATGAGTTACACAGAAACGGCGATAAAAATGATGTGACACCTGATTTAAAAAACTACATTAGAGAATATAGAGTGCTGCAGGGATGATGTATTTTTGTAGGCCAAAACTTCCTGCAGTCAATGCTTTTTTGTTTGTTTGTTTGTTTGTTTTTTTTTTTGTTTTTTTTTTTGGTTAAACGCTGAAATAAGGTCTGGGTTTAACACAAGCTCAAGATATGAGCTATGAGATATGAGTCATTCTGCTCAAGAAAAAAGAGGTGCAATACTCACTCCAAAAAATAAAATAAAAACAAAGATATTTTGGCCAACTTCAAGGCCTTCATCTGATCTGTTGGCTGAAAAGCCACTGTTTTTAAAGAATTAAAGATAAAAAAAAAAAAAATGTTACATTTATTTCTGTAGAGTGAGTGTTTCACTTTTTTCTAGAGTTGAGTTTTTTATTTATTTATTTATTTATTTTAATTATTTATTTATTTTTTTACGTCATACCACCTGTACAGTTGGTTGAGCACCTGCTATTCAATTTTGGTGCCCATTTATTCTAAGACATTAAATACATCAGTAATACACCCTAGTGTTTTTTTAAAGCTTTTTCTTGTCTTGATGAAGGAGTTTGCTAATGAACGTCTAAATGAGACAACTGAGGTTAAACAGGTAAACTCATCTACTCACTAGTCTCTTTCATTGTGGTATAATTATGCTCTTGCAAACACACAGAATTTGTGGTTTACTTCTAGTAATTGTATTTAGGCTTCAAAATTCATAAGAGTTGTGTTCATTCGTGAAGATTATCATGATGGACAAAACATGTAAGTATCAGAAACTTTTGTGGGTCACAGCTTATCTTCTGCAATAACCCAAAAGCCAATGGGAAAAAAAAAAAAAAAATCCTATTGGGTTTTTGTGGATGAAACCAGGGTGATGCAAACTTACAGGTTGGCCTATAAAATACATCATTACTGCAGCACTATATTATACAAATATTTTAGCTTGGAAAAACATTTAAGAGAGAACAGAATATGATACAAGATCATTGGGAATGTGCAAAAACAGTTTTAAATTTGAATATGCAAACATGGTACATTGTACATCACGGTGCATTGTACATGTGTAAATGTACAAATACAGTGAATGCAGGTAAACCTACTGTTTTATTGTACTTCCATATCAGAGTGAATGAGACTTACACATTCTGCTTTAGACTGAGATGCAACAATATGCATCAAATTCAGAATGAAATAGCACATTAAGTCCAGTCTGAATCCTAGACAGCTGCATCTGCCCTGACTGTAAAGAAAGCACTGTGTATCTCCACTCACAGTAAACACACAGACACAAAATCACTCTGTTAGTATTATCAGCTGCATTAGTCCATCTCTTCTGTCTGCTGAAGGGTTACGACATTGGAAACACATGATTTGCAGCAATTACAGAACCCGCCCATGATGAGTGCTCTGTGCTTCTTACAGAGATGTTGTGTGAATATGTATAAGCGGAGGACGGCTCTCCTCAGAGACACGCTGAGACAATAGCTGCTGTCATGTATGGAGCCCATAGTGTGGAATTGCTTTAATACTGTTCCTTGTACAACAGCGGAAATTACTGAGTCAAAACTATACATTATGAATCATTTATTGTCCCCAGTTTATGTATTACCGCCCAAGTAAATCCCGGCGAGGGCCCAAGATCCTCTCTGACGGACATGCTATTATTCACAGGGCAGCGTTTGCACAGGCTGAGAGACAGTAAAACACTCCCTCAAGATCAATCCTCTCGCTCCACGTGCCGCTTCTGCCTCCGAGTCAAACTCAACATCCTTGCTTTAATCAAGAACTTTTTATCATCCGCAATGTAAAAAATGTTCTCTTTACTGCATGAAGGAAGGAATATGCTCTGTTATGAAGTAAAAATTTTTTTGGTGAGCACTAAATCCAGTAGAAATCCAGTAAATCTTGAAACGTCACTACCTGCACATCACAGTGACAAAATGTGTTATGCCACAGATTCCCACAGACTTTTTTGAGGCAGCATAAATGCGATTCTATAATCCAATATATTGAACAACCATAGACTAAACAAAAACTCTGGTAACAAAGGTGAACAGCACAATCTGTGTAACAAGTACAGGTTTAGCATGGGGTGTTTACAAACTAAACCTTGCCTGAGAATATAATCCCAAGCATTTTTGTTTTTTGTTTTTTGTCATTGCACTTGACTACTTGTCCACTTACATGGCATATTTCCTGTATTTGACCGATGTGTGCAAGTGGACGTAAAGTATGTAGAACTCTTATCTGATGGGACACACAACATAGTGTTGTAAAAATGCAAGTAAAGTTTTTACAGAGCTTAATTACACATTTAATACTTTGCACTTTTAAATGTCTGTTCAGTAGTCCCTATGTAGGACACAATTTAATCGGACTTCTAAATAAGTGATAACAAGCATTTGCAAACGTTTTACAAAACACACGCACACTGCATAAATAAAATGTGCAACGCTTAACATTTTACACAAATTATATTTATATCTACTGTAATTAAATTAACTTACACTGCCAAGTGTGCATTAAGGAATAGTCTTGCACAGTTTCTTCCTGTTATGTTCTCAAGTGGCCGAGACTGGAAATGTGGGTAATGGAACTGCTGCTGTCATTCACAAATCCTCTCGTGGGCCTCATGGGATAAAGTGTCATCAGATGCACACTTCACAATCTCACCAGAGGTAGTATGTCATCCGGGTAGTTTTGCCTACTGTTTTACTCTGAATTTGTACATACTAATCTCTTCACCGACTTCATATCTGCATGTAATGTCACAGCAGATTGAACTTAATTCACAACAACTGCAATGTGTGATATATGATTTATTTTGAGATTTAATCACATCACTCTTATACCTACCTTAAAATGAATGTTTTTTTTTTGTTTTGTTTTTTTTTACCCAGTCATAGTTAATTGTATTGTTATTATTTTCATTGGTGCAGTTGATCAAGTTTTCTCCAACAGCCTAAGCATATAGAATGCTGCTTGAAACAATTCATACATTGCTGACAAAATTTCTCACCAAAAACTGAAGGTTTATGGGTTTGTAATGACAGAATGTTCATTTTTGTGTGAAGTGAAAGCAGTTCATGATGTCGCTCATTGATCCCGATATAGAGGTAAACTTTATTTCTTAGTAGTTGAGTCTACATTAGGAGCACTTCAATTCAACACCCAACCAAACAGTCTGTCTGTATAAACAGTACAGTATATAGTGTGATAGTGGTTCAAATGGTTTTAGGGTGCAGTTTATCCCACGCAGACCACTGGCCAACGTTCAAGAGATTTTTGCTGTCGGTTTTTGAATCTTGCTAATTGTGAAAACTTTGTGCTGGAGTCTGCGCTGACAGATGAGATGAAAAGTTGCTGCTAAATTCGCAGCTGGCAGGCAAATGAATGCAGTGTGAAGCGCGCCAGCAGAAGCGCAGGTTCCCGCTGCTCTGGCAACAAAGAGCCTCCGTTCAAGACATCTGCTGCTTAGTTATCAGGGATGTTGAGTCGCTCGCTCCAGCTGAACCGCTGCACTTCCATTAGCATTGCTCAGAGCTAGCGCTCGACCTACTCAATCTTTCCCTCCGCTTCGGAGGAGTCTCTCATTTGCAGTGGAGCTGGTGTTGTGTGTGAAGCCTGTGCGATGCTCACTAGTGCTGTTTAGAATCCTAATGAGGAGGCCTCATGGAAGCAAAAGTAAATTGAGCTCACGAGCATGATAAATGATCCTAATGAACGCTATTGTTCTCGTCTGTGACCGCTAGCTTGGGTGGGAGCCAGATGGTCGGTAGTTAGCGCTCACTTTTTGTGTTCATATCTGATAACAAGCACTAATATGTGTCCTTTCTTATAAAATTAAGTTTGATTAGTGTTGATGTGGAGGCATTTAGGATTTGATGTACATGCGTTTTAATTGTTCTCCACTGGAATTAGTTTGTAAAAATGTTTTGTATGGTTCCTGTGATGTGTTTAGGGCCCTAAATACCCTAGTAAAAAGTAATATATTTAAAATGCATTTATTTCATACTAAGCATAGTTCATATCTATTAAAATATTTACTGAGATATCGCTTGAGACTTCCTGATATAAAAATTATAATTACACTTCATTTGGAGTACTACTCGTGCACAATGCACATTTCTTAATATTAAGCCTAAAATGTGTTTTAATGTCCCTATTGATGAGGATTATATGATCTTTGAATAATATTAGTCTTTAAATGCAAGCTATTTAAAGTGTACCTGAAGTATACTTACAATAGTTCCACTTTAGCACAATCAGATCAAAATCAGAATCAGAATCAGAATGAGCTTTATTGCCAGGTGTGTTTACACATACGAGGAATTTGTTATAGTGAAGCTCCACATTGCAACAGAATGACAGCGACAGGACACAGATAATAAAAAGAATAATATACAAATATATAAAATAGACAATGTACAAATAGCAAAAACACAACATATAATATAGACAATTATGTATGTACAGGTATGATATGTGCAAATTTGAAATGTAAATAAGTATGTGTGGTGAATAAATAATTTATAATAGTGTTGTGTGTTCCACGTTTAATGTCAAGTGTTCATGAGATGGATTGCCTGAGGGAAGAAACTGTTCCTGTGTCTGGTCGTTCTGGTGCTCAGAGCTCTGTAGCGTCGACCAGACGGTAACAGTTCAAAGAGGGAGTGTGCTGGATGTGAGGGGTCCAGAGTGATTTTGCCAGCCCTTTTACTCACTCTGGATGAGTACAGTTCTTGGAGAGTGGGGAGGGTTGTACCAATGATTCGCTCAGCAGACCGGACTACTGTAGTCTTCTGAGGTCAGATTTGGTAGCTGAGCTGAACCAGACAGATATTGAAGTGCAGAGGACTGATTCAATGATGGCGGAGTAGAACTGTTTCAGCAGCTCCTGTGGCAGGTTGAACTTCCTCAGCTGGCGAAGGAAGTACAGCCTCTGCTGGGCCTTTTTAACAATGGACTCAATGTGATTGTCCCACTTCAGGTCCTGAGAGATGATGGTGCCCAGGAACCTGAATGACTCCACTGCAGTCACAGTGCTGTCTATGATGGTGAGTGGGGGGAGTGCAAGGGGGTTTCTCCTGAAGTCCACGGTCATCTCCACTGTTTTGAGCGTGTTCAGCTCTGTTAAGACTGCACCAGACAGCCAGCTCTTTAACCTCCTGTCTGTAAGCAGCGTCCTGGATGAGGCCAATAAGTGTGGTGTCGTCTGCAAACTTCAGGAGCTTGATAGAGGGGTCTTTAGATGTGCAGTTGTTGGTGTACAGGGAGAAGAGCAGTGGGGAGAGAACGCAGCCCTGAGGAGCTCCAGTGCTGATCGTACAGGTGCTGGATGTGTATTTTCCCAGCCTCACTAGCTGCTGCCTGTCTCTCAGGAAGCTGGTGATCCACTGACAGACAGAGATGGGCACGGAGAGCTGAGTTAGTTTGTTCTGAAGGGTGTCCGGGATGATGGTGTTAAAAGCGAAGCTGAAGTCTACGAACAGGATCCTCACATAAGTCCCTGGTCTGTCCAGATGCTGCAGGATGAAGTGCAGTCCCATGTTGACTGCATCATCCACAGACCTGTTTGCTCTGTAGGCAAACTGCAGGGGGTCCAGTAATGATCCAGTGATGTCCTTCAGATAAGTCAAAACCAGTCTTTCAAATGATTTCATGGCCACAGACGTTAGAGCCACAGGTCTGTAGTCATTAAGTCCAGTAATTTTGGGTTTCTTTGGGACGGGGATGATGGTGGAGTGTTTGAAGCAGGAATGGACTTCACACAGCTCCAGTGATCTGTATATCTGTATATCCATATATACTTCAGTATATCTTTAGTTGTACTTCTTCTGCACAATTAAAGTGCATTAAGTACAAAATTATTTGTTCCAATTTAGCAGATTTTAAGTATACATTATATACCAAAAGTACAACTGCAGGGTATTTGTATTAAGTACATAAATATGTATATGTATTTGTATTTGTAGTATTATGTATATGTAGTATTATGTATATTTATTTGTAAATAAACATATTTCAAATACATTTTAGTATATTTATTTTTTGCTAGGGTAGATGATATTTCCTCAAGCTTTTTTTTTTTTTTGATGAAAAGAATAATCCCAATAATATGTCACAGATATAAACATCTACATGCTGCTTCTTCTCATTGTCAGCTTGTCTTCACTGTGGATGAGTGTCTGTGGATGAGGCCACGTTTGTTCTCTTTTTTTTTTTACCAAAGTGCTTCATCTCAGCAGAGCTCACACTTCTGTTCGGATAGCTGTGGCTCGGGATGGCCCACGTCAGGAGACAGACAGAGACCCATCCAGATATTCTTCTCTCAGTGTCTTCATCAGACTCATGACGCCTCGGGCTTTACGCACATCTGTGACTCTCTCCTCCTGCTTCATCTGTCCATATCCCTCTCTCTGTTCCCGCTGCCATATTCCCATGATGCACATTCAGAAACATCACCGCTAGACAGGACTCCACAGTGAGGACTTTTAATTTCTACTGGCCTGATCATTATGATAGTTTTATTTCATAGATAAAACTTTTATAAAATAATTCTAAAATGTTATATAAAATCATAAAAAGATTATGAAACATATTTTTCATTATTACACAGATTTTTGCAATTACAGCCAACACTTAATTATTTTTTTTATTTTTTTATTATTATTATTATTTTTTTTTTTGCAATTGCAGCATAAATACATACATGCATACATACATACATACATACATACATTCATACATACATAAAAAGAATACAAATAAAAAGAAGTTCCTCCTCAGTATTTTTGTTTTGTTTTCCAGTGTAAATATCTAAACATCCTCAAACAAAGATACATTTTATGCAGAAGCAAAATGACAAAAATTGTTTAGTAGCATGAGATACTATTAGTTTTTATTACTATGTGGAATTAGTTTTTCTATTTTCTGTTTTTATTTTAATATTTGTTAGTTTTAGTATGTTTTTTTTGACATTTTTATTAGGTTATATATTGTTTTTATTAATTCTTATTTTAGTTTTAGTTTTAGTTATTTTTGTACATTGTTAAACTAAATGGAAATGTTTCCTTGTGAACTAGCTGGAAAAAAAGTTTTATATATATATATATATATATATATATATATATATATATATATATATATATATATATATATATATATATATATATAATAAATTAAGTTATATACTGTATTTATATAATTTTGGTCTCAGTTAACATTTATTTTATTTCAAGTAGCAAATGTTTTTATGGTTTTAGTTTTTGTAAACTAATAAGCTTGAGTTTATGCAAGAAACAACAAGAAATTTTCCAATAGAGTAAGAAAAATAATCTAGATTTCCCTTTGAATTAAGTTTATTTTTAGGATGCCACTGACAGTTATTTTTCTTGTTGTAAGCAAAAACTTTATTAATTTTGGTACAGTTTTGTTCATTCTGCATCTCCAGTAAATGTATCTTGATTTAAGAATGTTGAGATGTTTGTACTGGAAAACAAGATAAAGGTACTGAGGAAGAGCAGTGAATTAAGATAACTTAATGTCAGTAAGATCATGTAGCAATGATATAATGTAACTCCATGACAGCTGTACATTCATAAAGACTTGCATATGGTTTGAAAAATGACTGATTTGCTAAAATTTTCAACCCATTCTAAAGAATGCATCCCATACAAATAATTTGAAAAAAGAACAACTAATATTCATTAATGTTATTGATTTAACTGCACTGACACGATTGGATAAGAATAACTGAATTAGTTTCATAATTGATTAATTTTAACAATAACACTGTTATTTTCCTGTTTATTCATGTGAAGCTGCTTTGGAGTGATCTGTATTGTATAAAGCACTATAGAATGCAGGAGTGTTGTTATATCACCCCAATCTCTCTCTCTCTCTCGATGACCCCGGCCCGTCCATATTGTGGAGCTCTTCCAGACAGATCCGGCCAGAGCGCTGTGATACGGGTCTAATAAAGACCAGCAGCGCTGCCAGACGTTCTGAAACACAGTGCTCCCGTTTGCACAGGGAAACATCAGCAGAAGCAGGAGAATATCTGGATGAAGCGCTCACACACACACAGAGTCACCCCCAGTCTTGTTTTCAGGATCATTATGCCCCAGCGCTCCACAGTTTGCCTGACAGGATGAGAAACAGCAGCGTGCTCTCACCCCGCAGGTATCTGCAGCCATTATTACTGCAAAAAACACTCTCGTTAGGGCCCTTGTTACAGCTCAAGGGGGAGCGGCTAATTAGGGGGACAAACACGGCTTGAAAATGAGTCGATTACACCTGTGGACTCTTGAGTTTCTGCAAAGTCTCCGCTCTGCCGCTTCATTTGTGTCCTGTGAACGAGGGGAAGCGAGAAGAAGTGAAGGACAGACGCTGTCAGCCGTTCTTTATGAAAATCACCTCCAATTAGCAAAAATGCCAGCCTCTCCAGACCGGCTTGTTTCAGCTGCTTTTCTCATTAATGCTGCATCGCTGAAGCCGTTTCTGTTTGCAGTCCTGCAGACACAAAATAGCGTTTTCTCAGAACTTAGAAAGAAAAAATTAGCTCTGCGTAGTCAAATGGGAGACGATTCATTGAAAACCATCCAACAGCAAAATATGATTCATTTTCCAATGAGCAAAAATGCAACCGGACTCGTGATGAAAAAGACAAAATAAGAGCAAAAGCAGAGGCTCGAGGCCCGTGAAATCAAGATGGATCTGATGGTTTTATGGCCGGCTGTAATGGCTGGCCTTTTGTTGAAACACGAGTTAGTTCCAGCGTTTAACCCCGGCGCATTAATTTCTGCTCTGTGCTGGCGACGTCTCCATCAGTGGCCCCTGTGGGGAGACGCGCTCATGTCATTAGGCAGGAGTTAATGAAATACAAGGATACACTTCCTCATTCCACAGATTACTGCAAGAACAACCGGGTGTAAATTTCAGCCGCCCGTTTGCACATAAATTGTAATCTTGGTGAGGAGAGGAGCTGCTGTAACGTATAACTCCACTCCGACACCAGCTTTCTGTATTACACGTGATCTTAACGGCAGGACTGACCTGTCATATTTATATTTCATTAATGTCTGTTTCACCTCTTACATCAAATCAAATCTATGCCTTTCTTTGGAGATTATTGCTGGCAAAACAAGACACTACAGACAAAACCAGTGTTTTAATGCAACGGTAAATTTGGGGATTTTGGTCTATTTTGCTCACAGTGTTTCAGATTAGTGGAAAGAAAACACCCAAAATCCACAGTGAATTATATTTCATTCACACTGATTTATACAATATTTAACGCCTAAAAATATGGTGAAATGTTTGTTTTCTGTCTGTTTACAGTATTTTCTGATTTATGGCGTGATAAAAAGAGAAAACCTTTAATATGTCAACAACAACACACAAGAATTTTGAACATGACTTTATCCAGTGTATGCAGATTATTGCATATTTAATTTGACAATGCCTTATTTTCATATTTAAATATAAAGTTTCAGTTGTTTTAATGTAGTATGATTAATCAACAGAGGAAAATCTTAAATAATGTTTGTTATATTAACGTGAGTTGATTGTCAGTTGTTGTTCTCATTACTACAGTATGTTAAGACTGTTTGTTTCGTTTAAAATACACTGATCTCACCATTGAAATAGCCATAGATGCTGGTATGGCAATAAAAGCAAATTAATTAATAAATCAAC